>JBBIGA010000035.1:4552739-4570709 GCA_037576975.1 Alestes dentex | reverse complement strand
TGTGTGTGTGTGTGTGTGTGTGTGTGTGTGTGTGTGTGTGTGTGTGTGTGTGTGTGTGTGTGTGTGTGTGAATAGAAGGTGTGTGCAGCATTCTACAGTAGGACCAGCGTGTGGCGGCCCATTGTGTGTATGTGTGTGGGCTGTGGGTGTGTGTGTGTGGACTGTCCACAAGAAAAATGTGTATGGTTGATAGATCAATTACCGTGCGTGTGTGTGTGTGTGTGTGCGCGCGTTTGTGAGCATGCATGAATGTACACCCCATTAGAGTTAGGGCTGGCTCCTTGGGCTGCGGGGAAGCAGTGGGCTGTGTGCTCGGAGAGGGAGTCTTCTGTTGAGATAAATGGATGGTGACAGCTGCTGCAAGGCTTGTCCCTCCAGGGCACACAAGCAGCCATTGTGTTTAGCATGGGCTCTTCTGTCAGCGGGTTTCAGCAACCTGTGGTATTCTGGATGAGAACTGCTTCTCTCTGTTATGCCCAGAAAATACAGCTTTAGTGTGGAGGTGGGCAATAGGATGTGATGCTGTTGTGGCTTATCATTAGACCTGTTACAGTTATTGCATGAGGCAGCTGTGTGGTCTAGTGGTTAGGGCACAGAAGGTTGTGGGTTCAAATCCCAGGACTGCTGATGTCATCACTGGGATGCCCTTGAGCAAGGTACCGTCCCCACATACTGTCCCATTTTACAAACTTCTAAAATGTTACATTGTATATATATGTTTAGATATTTTGTATGTTATATTCCAAAAATATCTACTTTAGATGACTAATTTACCTATCTGATTTAGACCAAGATGATGAGTTTGTGTATCTGTATATATTACAATAACAAAAGATTTAAGGTAAATGCTTATCTCTCATTTATCCAGCTCCTGAATGCTCCAACAGTCTGTATGTTCTCACACCTCAGCTTAATAGCTGTATTATATCAAAAAGAAAGTCAGCTTTCTGTCACCTCAAACATAGCAAACTTTGGTACAGGTTTATTATTATAAGTTCAAGCCTCCACAAGACATGGAAGACCTCATTCTCCAGCAGGCTAGACTCTTCTTCTTCTTTCTCTTTCGGCTTTACCCTTCAGGGGTCGCCACAGCGAATCATCTGTCTCCATTTAGTCCTACTAGGCTAGACTATGCCTTCCCTAAAAAATTCATTTAACAGCTGCTGTTCTTCCAAAATGCTGCTGGCAAAATACTAACCAAGGCAGAGCGGCCTGAACCAATCACTCCAATACTCAGATCCTTCAACTGGCTCCTGTTCAGCCACAGAATAGATTTCAAAATACTGTTACTTGTCCACAAATCTCTAGGATCTTATTATATTGCTGATATGCCAGAATACAACAGTCCTAATAGACCATTCTGATCACTAGAGTCTGGTCACGTAACAGCACCTAGAACCAGAACTGAACATGTCACCAAAAATCTCCTAAAAGGACAAAGGTGCTGAATGGGGTTGAGGTCAGGGCTCTGTGTGGCCAGTCTAGTTCTTCCACACTGAACTCTTCCAGCCACGTCTTTATGGAGCTCGCTTTGTGCACTGGGACACAGTCATGCTGGAATAGAACAGTTGGACGCATGGCATTGTCCAAAATGTCTTGGTCTGCTGAAGCATTAAGATTGCCCTTCACTGGAAGTAGGTTGCCTGACCCAAACCCTGAAAAACAGATGTGTCCCAAAACTTCAGTCTATATAGTGTATTTCAGAGAGGTGAAATATTGTGGATCACGTATTAAGAAAACGTATGTTTCAGGTCACTTTGCTTGCCCACTTTTTGCTGAGTTTAGTGATATGTATGTGACATGAGAATTACTAAGTATCATCTTGTTACATTTGGTTTAGTACAGTGATCTCCAACCACTGGAGATCTACCTGAATCCTGCAAATTTTAGCTCCAACCCTCTTAGATAGATAGAGAGATAGATAGAGAGATAGATAGAGAGATAGATACTTTATTCATCCCAGAGGGAAATTCACATTTTTTTTCATTTTAGATAATATTTGACCTGAGCTTGTCCTTTTAATTGACTCCCCAGTTGATTGAGGTACGCTAGATTTGTTTTGGAAGTGAAACCTGAAGGCTGAAGGTTGGTAACCACAGATTTAGTGTATGTGCACATTCTGTTCTCTAGATGGCAGCATCCAACTCTTAGGACAGGGGTGTCGAACTCTGGTCTTGGAGGGTCGGTGTCTAGCACAGTCTGATGGTTCTTCTCACATTCACTAAATCTGACATTTAACCGGCGAGGTGAACCAGGTGTTTCTGAGCAGGGAAATCACCAAAACCTGCTGGACCACGAACCTCCAGGACCGGAGTTCCACACCTGTCTTAGGACAACCATAAACTTCAGCCATCACTTTTCAAGGTGAAATGGCACTACTACTTTTAAGTATGTTTTTGTGCTCTAATTACCAACACTGAGGAACTATTCCGCTCTTACCCAGAGGGTAGTATCTCTCAGTGTGCGCACACATGCAGCCGTCTTCCCCCTGTTCTATGTGCACCAGTCACTTTTTGACCCCAGGCTTGTTCAGAACCGTCGCTGATTCTGGCTGGAAGAGGCAGGACACATGTTCGAATGGCCGGCGGTGGATATCAACAGGAAATGTTGAACAGCCCCTCTCAACTCGCCATGTAAACAGTGATCTCACCGCAGCTCGATTAGGCTTTCCATCAGGCCTGCTCACCTAGATAAGCCTCTTCCTGACAGAACAGCCCCACTCACACTACTGTAAACCAATTTATGATGTTGAACTCTATTATCTGCCCGGCCGTCAGCCCGTTCACTTTTCTCCATGTTTGGTTTGGATGCACAAGTGCTTTTTGTCTGTGACTTCGAAAGAGAAGCTCCCCTGTTGTCTTTTGTCTACAGGTTTGTTCAGACCATTCCAAAAGTTTACTCCTCAGATATTTTCAGCTTTATATCAGAGGTGTAGTTTCTTAAGGGTGTTTTTATCGCTCGTAAAACATTCAAGTAGCACTTTGATAGGATGTGATTCTTAGTCACTCAAACCATGGATGGATTACGGTACCATTTAAAAATGTGCACTGAAAGGTTTCAAAGTAAAACCACATTGATTTTAGTAGAGTGTGCAAAGCAGAGTGAAGTACATTATCGATAATGTCAGCAGTAATATCAAATATTTAGACATCGCTGGTTTTTTGTTCACATTTTCAGAGCTGCTAGAGTGAGTTATGACCTAAAGAGGGTCACAGTTGAGTCCCTGTGTGAACAGGTTGCAGTAGAAAGAGAGCCACTGTGGCTGAAAGCTCAAAAAGAAGTGAAGTCTGAGAGTGTTTTATTAAAAAAAAAATGATAAAATAGACCATGTACAACATATTCAAGTCTGACTAGGCTTTCCATAGATGCTCAGCGTTACCTTCAACCTAAAAAGACAACATCCTCTTGTTCCTGAAGCCGCAGAACGGTCAGTAAACAGTGGCTTGTTCACCCTGGTTCTGTTTTGACAAACTGAACTGCAGCTACTCCCTGAGGACACAGCTCATATTGTAAGTGATCTGTCAGAATGAGCCAACATTAACATTGCAAACAAAAACGTCATCACCCATTCACACAGAGCTGATCTACGGAAGAAAAACTAGTGTTAAAATCTTCCACCTAAAAATAGCTACTTTATAGCTATTGTTCTTCTGCAGTATCTCAAAATTGTATGCAGGTTTAGGATACATTAAATGGAAAATGAACAGCTCCTCAGTTTGTCAGAATATTAAGAGATATTTTTAATTTCTTTTAAAATATAAAAATGTTAACGAAGGTATTCACCATTTATGTTACAGTAAACATTTACAAGCCACACCCATTTCGATTATTATTTCTCAATGAATTCACATACATTTGTTTGTTTTTTTTGTTTTTAGCCCTAAAATCAAGTGATTTCAAAGGTCGTGATCAAATCAAATTACTGTACGACTGTAAAACCAATAAGAGTATATAATTTATCATTTCATAGTGTATTTTATTGTTCTCAAAACATTGTATTAAACGATAAAAATTCTGGTTTATAATACTTAAACCTGCACTGAGTCAACATTGCACACATGAATGAAGTTTCAGATGAATATGAGGCTTTTCTCTGGAAAGGTTTGTGGAAATGTTCCGTACGGCTGGGCGCGTGTGGCACATGTGAGTCAGGCCTGGAGGCGGTGGGCGTAGCAGCAGCAGGGCTGTGATAAGGACAGGCCGAAGCCCAGGTCCTAACACATTTATTCCTGTCCAGAGAGGTCAATGAGGCCTAGCCTCATGCGCTGGCCCTGGGGTCCAAAACAGGCCCTTTTATCAACAAACCTCTTCTCCCTCTGCAGGCACCAGCTGTGGAAAGGTCGCACTGTACAGGAGGCCCAGAAGGAGGCCCAGAGGAGCCTTGTTGACTCACACAGGGGTTCTTGAGCAAACACAGTGCAGCTGTTTGAGATGCCCTTCAGCAGCATGAGGGCGTCACTGATCTCCACAACAGAGAACCAGCCAACTTTGTTTGCTGATGTACATGAATTTTTGTGTTCAGTTTATTTAATGATTTATAACGGAACTTGATTGCTCATGTCTTAACACTTTAAATAGGTAGTTTGGTGAAAAATCGTATTTTCGCATGTTTAGCTTTAGTAACAGAAGCTTAAACCTTCAATACACCAATTAAAGCATTTTCTGTTGATATTTCCAAATGAAACATTCCCTGAGTGCCAAGAGAAAGTGGTGGAACATGATGTTATTAGTCAAAGTCATTTAATAATATTAACCAGCTATAATATAAAGTTGTTAAGAAAGAAAGAAAGAAAAGTATATGATAACTGCATATACTAAGCAGTACATGTAGTATATGTACTGCTCCTGGACCCGTTTTCTTCTCTACCGCACATAGCTATTTCAGCAGTGTATCGTAATGAAAATCTGATCTGAAATCAGTATCATTTGTTCTTTGTTTGGGTATGTTTTGTACTCCGAGTGTTACCAAGAGAGGGTGCTGTTTACTGCGCTTTCTCTTCTTGCTTACTCATGCAGGATGACCTGCCACAGCTCTTCGGCAGCGCGGGTCAGTGGTTAAAATGAACTCATCTGACAGGTTAATTAATCAATAAATAATGGCTTTCTACTCTGCTCGCAGATGGATGTGACTGGTGTGAGTCTCTCCTCCTTTCCCCGACATTTGCACGGAGGCAATGTCTTATTAAAAAGCCAGAGAGAGTGCTGTTTGTCATTTGGCCTGACCTCACAGGATGCTCCAAGGACACTGTCGTCAATTTCAGAACATACTTTATTAATTGGTGATCTGTTAACACAAAGTACAATGTGCATCAATTTCATTCATTTGTTCAGTCATTTTCCACTAATTCTACTAACCTATGACCTGTGTGAAGTAGTAAATGCCCCCTCAGTGGGTGGTTGCTGCATCTTTTACTTGCTCATTTTTATTTTATTGTTTTTAATTGTTTATATACTTGATTGATCCTGAAGGAAATCACTTGATTTAACCCGTTCACCTGAGTGAAGCAACTCAAGGGTTCCTCAATGGTGCCACTCGCAGGTGCCTTTGGTAGATTCAAACCCATGACCTTCTTATCACAGGGCCGTCTCCCTAATCACCCTGCCACTAGCGGCTTCAAAAACCATCCCAATTTAGTAAAAATATCTTTTTCTGCTTGTTCAACCCATTTTTCGTCCAATGTGAGGTAGATGCCATTCCACCTACTAGCCAGGCTCTCCCTATTTTACAGTGCTAGCAAGAAGGAGGAGTGAAGATTTACATGGGTTGCCTCCAAGACATATTAAGCACCACCACATCTTTTCTAACTTGTGGTCTTTTCAAGCAACCACTATGTCATTTGACATCTCAGCACTCTTGGAGGAGAACACTAGCTACCAATTCTGTTATGTTATGTTGCCCACATTGACAGAAGTACACAGGAGAGAAGAATGGTTCCTACAGAGAGTAAGGTATTGCTCCATTAGATCCCTGGCCATGGAGGGCTGTGGCATCACCAGGGATCAAGCTCATGATTTCAGTTCGTCATTCCAGTTCCAATAAATTTACTAGTTTGTTCAGGATCACCATCTGTTTTATAATTTTAACTGAAAACAGATGGTCTTAATGATTCTGTGACATTATATAAAACTGGATTTATTGTGTTACCATCAAAAGCATTTCAGAAGCATGGCTGTAATGTTTAGAGCACAGGAGATGCCAACACTGATGTCAGTTATCTTGTGTCATATGGAATAATCAGCTTATGTCAGTTTTTTCTAAAAGTCTTAACAGCAGACAGATGGTATCCTAATGTTAGAAATTAGAGTTATCTGCATCTGAAGCATTTATTTGTTTATCTTTATAAAACATGCCACTAAAAATCAGTGTGTTTCATCAGTGTACTTTTTTTAGAAGTCAATAAAACCGTGATACTATCAGCCAGCCGAAAATCCGCTGGGGGCTAGTAATGTCCTTAATGATGAAAGCCATGTTAGGTGTTTGTAAAATGTAACTGGGCCAGCACTCTTCAAAAAGTTAATTTGTCTCAGAATATCATTAAGAATCACTGAGGTGGTTTTGGCAAAATGAAGATCATGAGGATCTTCAGTAATGCTGTACTATCATGGATTTGTTCTGGAGAGCACGCACAGTGACGAAGAGCGCCTGAACAGTGGCCTTATCCATCAGATGATCAGGCCGAGGTGTGAACCAGTGTTGTGTACGCTGATTAGCCATTACATTAAAACCACTGACATGCGAAGTGAATAAGTGTAAGTGTAAATGTAAAGTGTCCATTTGTCACATGTGAACACACCACTGCACAGCACACAGTGTGAACAGCGCAAAATGTTTCTCTGTATGTAACCCATTCGCCAAATGAAGCAGCAGGCAGCCAGGAACACAGCGCTCGGGGAGCAGTGTGTGGGGACAGTACCTTGCTCAAGGGTACCTCAGTGGTGCCACTGGAAGTCCTAGGATTTGAACCCACAACTTTCTGATCACAGGGGCAAAATCCCTGACCACCAAGTCACCATAGCTCATCTTGGTAAGATAGCATCTGTTAAGTATAGTTAACAGCAAGTGAACAGTCAGTTCTTGAAGTTAGTGTGTTAGAATCAGGAAAAATCGACAAATGTACAAATCTGAATGACTTTGACAAGGCTCAAATTGTGTTGACCATAAGACTGAGTCAGAGCCTCTCTAAAATGACTGCTTTTGAATAGTGTTCCTGGTACGCAGTGGTTAGTGTCTCCAGAGAAATTTCCAAGGAAGGACAACCGGTGAACCAGCAGCAGGGTCTTGAATGCCTAAAGGTCTTTGATCCAAATCTCCCAGATCTCAAGTTAATCAAGCATCTGAGGGATGTGCTGGACAAACCGATTCTTGAGATCCATTGAGGCCCCACTTGCAACACACTGGACTTTCAGGATCTGCTGCTAACGACTTGGTGACAGATAGCACCATGCACCTTCAGAAGTCTTGTGGAGTCCATGCCTCAACAGGTCAGAACTGTTTTGTTGTCAGAACGGGAATCTACACGATACCCCATTCCACAGAAAGTCAGCGTCACCAAAACTGAAGATTTCTACAGACCAGAGCAGTCACTGTCAGTGCTAATCCACAGGAACACATGGAAAGTGTTATTTTTGCTTAGATAAGAATGGTGCTATTTTAAAGAGAGGAAATTGGAGGAGGAATGCCGCTGAATGCCTCTAATCTTTAGCTTCACCCGCTGTCCTTCTGCAGGAGGGTAATGCCCTTTATGTAAGCAATGGACTTTTTCAGGCCTGTCACCAGGAACCTGTTTTTTACTGAAACTAAAAATAGATATGAGTGTTGCCGGTGTGTTTTCCAACATGGATTTGAGAGGATTTTTTTTTTTTGGTGAAATGAGATTTTTGTAACACATAGTGAATTTTGTCAGTGTGATGTAAGGTGTGTTATGAGAGTGTTTTGTCATACCGGAAACCAGCAACCTAAGAAGAAATTGAGCCCTAGATTTGCAAAACCATGTGTGTGTGTGTGTGTATATATATATAACCCACTTGTGGGTTTATCTTTATCTTACCTAGTGTCATTAGAATTGTGGACATACATGTCAGTGGTGGTAAAGTTGTCAAAGAAACACAGAACTGCAATTTACAACAAATGTGCAGCCTTATAAACTTTTAATATTCTTTATCTAAATAAGAGTTGAAAACTCATCATTCCAGTGAACTGTAGCCCAGCCAGCGTTAGCAGCCCTGACTTGTCATCATCAAAAGGAATTTGATAACTTTCAAGAGCTCAAGTCTGCAATTTTCTATAAGTTAACAGTCTTGAAGACTTCAAGACCACAACTTTCACTGCAAGATGAAGTAAAACTAAATGGTATCACATAGAAAATCTTTAGTTGTTGTGCTTTTACTAAAGTACTTTTTTGGAAGCACGGTGTAGAGGTGGCTTTAACTAAAGCAGTCATGTTCAGCAAGAAGTGCTGTTATTTTATTTCAGCCTTCGTCCAAATCAAGCAACTAGTCTGGTTTGGTATTACCTTGAGTTCTTTCTGGTTTCTGACCAATATTTACTATAATACTAAAAACTAAAACCAAAACTTAATAAAACTGCATTTTAAATTAAGAGCAGCACTAAAACTACTGATCAATTAAAACATCCTATAACAAAACTAAAAACCAAAAAATAAATAAAACTGTATATTACAAACCCTGCCACTGGGGTATATATTCCACTGCACTTCTGTGTTTTTGACAGTTTTTAAAATTTCTCTGCTTTAAAAAGTTAAGTTGTGAAATGATAGGAAATGCTTCTTCCCCCTGTGAAAAGGAGTGTAGTGAACCTTAAAAACTTATTGAAGATACACATTACGATGAGTGGGTGATATGGTGGAAATATAATATCAAAATACCTCAAGAAAATTTCATATTACGTCATGATATATTTTTTTCATATCTGATACGTTTGTAACAGAAGAAAGAACCAGTCGTACCACAAAATATATAAATAGAACATTTGTGCACAAAATCCTATTGTACTGGACTAATGATGCTTGCATGCGTGTTCTTTAATTCATGACAGTTTCACTAAAGCTTTGAAGTTTCCTGAAACAAGGGGTTTTTTTTGTTTGTTTTTTTGTTTTTTTGTTTTTTACCAGCTATTCTACAACAAAAACATGTGCTGTTGTGTTTGTATTACAGTAAAGTCGTTCTAGTGCTGCCTTTTACCCTGATGACTTTCTAGGGTCTTGAGTGGGCTTTGCTTGGTGTTTATCCACTGACTCAAGCGTTAACTTGGAGTGGACGAGTCAAGCAGCAGCATTTCCTCAGGGGTGAGTGGGTTTGTTTGGAGGACGCATCCTGTTGTAAGTCACCAGTCCGCCTCCTCTCTGCTCTGTGACACTTTGCCATCTCACTGTGAGGATGTGCAGGTGGTCAGCTCTAATCTGTTCGGCGCTCCAGGCTGTTTATGTTCTCCTCCCTTGTGTTTCATAGGGAGAACGTACAGTAAGTCTCCAGGACTGTAAAAATGATTCACCAAATGATATGGTTGGAGAACCAATGGAAGTGTGTCACTAGACCTGGAACACCAGCTTGTGATCAGAAAGTTTGGTTTGATGGACTATAAAACAATGGCACATTCTGCTCTTGAAGATCATCTAGGTAATTTCTGGCAAAACTGAGATCAGTCATTAAGCAGATGTTGGGGCTTCATCCATGCCACGGCGCTAAAATAGAAAACAAATAGAGTGTAATGCCAATGTAAACTGAAGGTTGAGCGCTAATTTACGTTGCACAGTGTTAAATTTAGGGCTGAAATGCTTCCTCGATTACTAAAAATCAATGTGCTAGAAATAGTTAAGAATCTAAATCAATATGGTGGCTAATTATGATGTTCCTAAGTCCCTAAATATTATATTAAAACCACAAAAAGCACAGAATGGGTTTATTCTGATAATATTGTTGTAGGCAATGAAAAGTTTACTTTTATGAAAAGGAAACCAATTACTTGTTCATTTTAGGAGTATATTAGCTTTACTTCTTTGATTAAACAAAAGTATTTCTTATCCAATTAATTAATGAAGTAATCAACAGAATTCATACCTACTGTGCTGCATTGACATGTTCAGTCTTTAATGAACATCTACAAATAGGGTGTTCAAAATCAACCCTGATGATTCATCCTAGAGCTTTTATGACACCCTGATGATATCCAGGTGTTGCTGAGGACCTTTGTTGCTGAAGATATTTGAGATTAGGGTTGGAACTAAAACTGCCAGGGTGGTAAATCACCAGTACCAGATTTGAGCACTGCCTGTTCCACAGTGTTAAATCAACATGTTTAGTCTTTAAAGAATGTCTACAGCGGTGGTCGTCCACTGTGGTCTTGCTGAGTCTAGCTCCAACCACATTCTTACATTATTGAAGTGGTGCCTCTGATCTGTAGTCATGAATGAACAAAGCTATTCAAATTGTTGACTGAATTTGTACAATGGGCAGCTGATGGCCTGTTGGTTGAGGAAGGTTGTGGGTTTTAATTCCAGGACTGTCACCGAGGTACCCTTGAGCAAGGTCCCGTCCCCACACACTGCTCCCCACGCACCGCCGTCGGCTGCCCATGGCTTCACTCGGGTGAATATGTTAATTGCCGAGAACATTTTCACACTGTGGGGTCACATGTGACAAAAATGGCCACTTTACGCTTTCATGGATGGGAGGGGTGCGTAAAAATGTTAAAAACTGGGGCTATCATTGAACTTTAAATTAGTTAACATAATGTAAGAAATTTTTGAGTCGTGTAAAGTCAGCCACCCATTCTTTTTTGAACTGCCGCTAATCCAACATCATTAGACAGCTCAACACGCTTGGAGGAGAACACTAACTGCAAATTCTGTTATGTCAGTGAACAGATACCTGTGCTGATTAGTATTTTGCAGAGTGATGGGGAGAAAGGTGGCGAAATCCTACCCACAAAAGACAGTGAAGCCCTTTGTGCGGCTGGCTGCAGCCACCCAGGGGACTGAACTTGCAATCTTCCAGGAATAAGCTCAAAGCCCCATTAGAGTCCGTTATGGCATAACGCAACAATGTTCATTTTAACACATTTCCATTTCCTTTTTCGTATTTTCCTACATTATAACTCGCATGTGCATCTGTAATCATTAAATACTTTCCTGGGCATCTCACATGGTCAGGTGCAAAATAAGAGAGGGGAAATTTGTTCCATGCTAGTAATTGTGTTTTTGGTGAATTATTAATAGAAACTAGCTGACTGCAATAGTATTCAGTGTTCTTTCCTGTAATACTGGATAAAGTGCACTTTAACTACAATTACAACTTCCAGGTCTTTCTGGATGAGTGACTTCCAGATGTACTTTCAGGCTAGTTGTGATGTTGCTGTATGAGATTGTGTTTCCACTCACGAGTTTAGGTGGAGTGAATGGTAGTGGATGGAGCTCCCAATGGCACTCCTTTATAGTAAAATTGGTTCGATGCAGTATCGAAAAATAAGAGATAATTCTATCAACATTTAAAACTGTGTATTAAATATACTCCCGAGTCTCATCTGAGGCTCTCGGTTTTTGTGAAAACCACTCCTAATGAACAAATGAGACATTTTAGTTCGTTTTTCAGAGAAAAGTGCGTGGAGAGGGAGATGGGGGCAATTCTAATGTTCTATTGTAGAACTTATTTATTTAAGCCAAGCTGTTCAAAGTAATACATAATTAGGGCTGTTTAGATTCAAGACATTTAAGACACGAAATATCAAAAACGTCAAATTGAATTTTGACTTCAAAATACTGAGAATATTTGCCTTGTTACATTCATACTTTTCAGTATTTTATGCACCTTATTACCACTTTATTACTTTATTTCCAATTTATTACCAATTCATTACTTTATTTCCTGTAGACTGAAAAAAAGAAAACTGTACAAAAGAGCACACAAGCTTTCTTTACTTGTAAAAAGTAAAAAAAGAAAATATGTAAATAAGCATTATTGATGGTTCATTCATCATAAATGTTTCATACAACATAAATTGTATATACTGCTGCTGTTCTCATACTGTGCTGTAGGTACAGGGAGGTACTATAAAGAAGTTACAGGGCATGCAAGCCACTTAAGAGCAGTGCTTGAGTTAATATTGACAAATGCCATTTGGTTCCACTGTACTATAGAGCTCTGTACTGTTTCTTTCATTGGCCTCTTCCTAGCTTTGCTCAGAACATTTTGTGTAGGTACCGGGGCCTTAGAAAGGTAAAACATGTAAAACAAATAATATCTTGGCAAGTGAAAGCTTTTAAAATGTAGACAAAATAGCTTTATATTGTAGGAAGACCATTATGAGAGAATTACGCTTGTTTTTTTAGACATATCAATTTCTATGAATATAAAATATTAAATGAAATCACTTTACTGCATCGGGAGGTCATTTTGATTGAAACAGTAAAACTAAGATGCATTTCTTTTGAAAATGCCCCTTTTTAATGCAATTTAATATCACTTACGCTGTTAAGGCGAAGCCATCTAGAAATGCTTTAATAATCGCGGTCTTCTCATAACAAAATTGAAAAAAGCATTCAATTTTGACAGAATTAATTTTTAATTTGTGTGATTTATGAACCTTCATAACTTCCTGAAAAGTTTCTTTAGATTCTTAATACAGGCTCAATCATGGTGTCAAAATATCTGTCTTCAATTCAGAAGGTTCTGGGTTCAAACCCCTTTTGAATTGTTGTTGTACCCAGAAAATCAACATTTTATTGAGCCTTTTTAACACAGTTATGAATCCACACTGCCACGTATGTACACTATACTGATCATTGCTTCATCATTGTTCATTTCCCATCCCTCCATAAACTTACTACTGTTCCATAAACTGATTTGACTTCAGTTTAACTTTATTTAGCAAATGATATACTAAATCACATTTAATTTGATGTTATTGACTAATACTAATTTAATACATCTCTCTCTTTAACACGTAATACTTAACATAGCTTGATCCAGCTGTTCCTTTATTGGTTACATTACAACTATGTCATCAGTAAGCTATTTACCAGTGCACTCTCTCATGTTGCTTATTGTATTATGTTGTAAGTTGGTAATGCAGCACATAAGAGTTTTAATTTGATTGCTAGTGTAGCCAACTACGGAGCTTGTAGCCTAAACTAGTTTAATTGCCCTCATTTACACTCGCAAATCACATTTATGATTATTTGTTCTTTCATAAACTCTCACAAATACAAATGATCATAGCAATGTCATGTCTCAGCTTGTGTGTGTAGGTAGCGTGTTTGGGTTGAAATAGGGGTTCTACTGGGTGTATAACCCCTGTGTCAGTGTCATGTATTACTATAGCTGTTTACATCCCTGTTCAGTTTGTTTAGCTGTAGTCTGTATTTTCAAGCTCACCCCATTCATTTTATACTGGGCTGACTCTCTGCTTTATTGCTGATCGCTACATTTGTTGTCACTAATATGCAGGTAATGTATGTGGACTATGAAAAACTTGCTGAAACCAAGCTTCAAAGGCTTAGATGTACACTCAGTGAAGTTCTTCATATAATTAGCAAATCTCTGATGCACTTTGTAAGGCACTAATGCAACCCTGCTTTTCCAGTCTGCTGTATGTACACATACGTACATATATGTACACACAAACACACAGATGCATACCAATCAGCCACAACAACTAAACCACCAGCATCTCATTGTATTCATTCCTGTCAGTGGGGTGGAATATACAAGGCAGCATGTGAACTGTCAGTTGAAGTTGATGTGTTGGAAACAGGAAAAACAGGCAAGGGTGAGAATCTTAACAACGTTGACAAGCGCCAAAATGTGAAGTCTAGACGACTGAGTCAGAGCACCTCCAAAACGGAAGGCTTTGTGGTGTGATCCCAGTATGCAGTGATTAGTACCTAGCAAAAGTGGTCCAAGATAGGACAAGATAAGGGGTCTTTGGTGCCCAAAGCTCATTCATGTGTATAGTAGCTAAAGGCTAGTCCATCGGTTAGAAAGGTGTGGATGTTACTTTTACACGTCTCACCTACTTCAACATTGCTGCCGAAGAAATTCCACCCCTTCATGGACATTATATTCCATAATGATGGTGGCCTCTTTCAGCAGAATAATGCGTTGTGCCACACTTTAAAACTTGTCATAGTTGATTGGTGCACATATGTATATTGTATGTATATGAACGTACAAACATAGACACTATGCCACAGTGCGCTGCCTGAGTATCATCAGATCAGGTATCAGGGGTGCCATGAAAATGTCTTGATGTTATATTTCTACCATATTGTCCACCCTGAGTCAGCTGTTAGTGTCCAAACGTTAAGAGGTACTGCCAAACAGCGAGGCTTTCTTGGCAGGTAGAGAGCAGCCCATTCTATAAAGCATATTAGAAACCCTCCTGTGTTTGTCCACCACACACTATTGAGCAATTAATTCCGAGGGCACTAATGGAGAAAAAGAGAATTCAGCAGACGCCTGTTTTACGCTCCATTTATATTGTGTCTGGTGTTTTAGTGCTCTGTTCTCCTGTTCTAATTGCTGCGGTGCTTCATAATTGTAATAACATTGAGCACAAATACAGATATTCAAACCTGAAATGGCTCTAATATGACTCAGCCATCACTGAAGAGAAACCGCTCACAGGAATATATTTCAGTATGCAAAACTGTTACAGACATCCAAAATACTTTCACGTTAAATAAGAAGGTTCAAACCATGTAATAGATCTATTTCCTATCTAGAACCATATAGAGGTATAATTGTAGGACAAACTTTAATCTATGTATTATGGGAAGCCTCCTTAAACTTTAAAAAGATACTTCACGTCCACATATCTCATTTATAAAAATGGATTTTTCAAGAAGCATCCATTACGCGGCCCCCTACCAATAGTGATTCTTATATAGGACAATGGCCTTTTATATGCATCGTTATAAAAGCATGTATATATAAATTCATTAGAAGTTTAAACCTCAGAGTGCTGATCCTAAATAAAAAAGCAGGTTTGGATTATATAAATAGTTCTGTGTCGTATATGCATGTTTGTTCTTCACCTTGAGGATATAACAAGCATTAAACCTCAAACAGATGACTCATCTCTGCTGATGCTGATTGCTCACTGACTCCCCAGTGACTCCTGAGCCGCTGTTTATTTGTGTAAATTTATTCTGGATAAATGGACACTCCATAGTGACTCTAGCATTGTGAGCATTCAATTAATGTTTCTGTGTCACAGAAAAGCCTGAAATAAGAGAGTGCATCCACTGTCAGTGTGGCCCTGCCCATGTCTGATGTATAGTGTTAAAGCACGGTAGCCAACTGCATGGTAGAAATGGTGATGCCATGGGACAGGGGAGGTTATGACCCTGAATTGTGACTGGATTCAGTGCACTAATTATCATAATTCTGCCATTAAAACGTAGTGGAGCAGCAGAAAGCACATGAGAGGCATGGGCTGACCTGCATGCTGTTTTGTTCTCCTTCATAAATCCACTGCTTAAGGAGCTCGGCAGCAGGACAGGCAGCTGGCTGACTTTGGAAATGCTCCATGTGAATTTCCATCGGAAAGAAATTTAGTAATATTTCTCCAAACCTACGCAGAAACTTACTGGAAAGGAGCGCGCTGGAAATTTACCATGAATGCTGCGAGTTTATGTTCATTACTCATTGTAAACAAAACATTTCCGACCTGAACTTAACGTTTACCTCATAAAGCACATTTAACCTAGTGCTCCGGACTAACGTTTCTGGGAAGAAATGCCATTAACTCATTTTAAAATAGTGGTTAACAGCTCTTTCTTTCAGACATAGTTTACAGACTCGACCATCCATCCATCCATTCATCCACCCACCCACCCACCTGTTTTGTCTGTCTGCCTATCCATCCTCCCATCTATTTGTTCATCCATGTAAGTCCATTTCTGAAATGTTCTCGCTACTAAATATTCCACTTTCAACTCTTAGTGATATTGTAACAAGTGGAAGCAATTGGGAACAACAGCAACTCAGCCACGAAGTGGTAGGCCACGTAAAATCACTGAGCGGAGACAGCGCATGCAAGTTACAGTGTCAATAGCTACAGACCTCTGAACTTTGTGTGGCCTTCAGATTAGCTTAAGAACAGTGCATGGAGAGCTTCGTGGAGTGGGTTTCCAAGACCAAGCAGCTGCATTCAAGCCTTACATCACCAAGTGCAATGCAAAGCGTCGGATGTAGTGGTGTAAAGCACTCTAGCATGGAGTTCTCTGGAGTGACGAATCATGTTTCTCTGTCTGGCAATCTGATGGACGAGTCTGGGTTTGGCAGTTGCCAGGAGAACGGTACTTGCCTGACTGCATTGTGCCAAGTGTAAAGTTTGGTGGATTGGGGATTATGGTGTGGGGTTGTTTTTCAGAGTCTGGGTTCCAGTGAAAGGAACTTGTCATGCTGCAGCACACGAAACCATTTCAGAGAATTTCTTGCTCCCAAGTTTGTAGTAACAGTTGGAGATGACCCCTTCCTGTTCCAACATGACTGCACACCAGTGCACAAAGCAAGCACCGTAAGGAAGGTCCATAAAGGCATGGATGAGTGAGTCTGGTGTGGAGGAACGTGACTGGCCCACACAGAGCCCTGACCTCAACCCCATCCAACACCTTTGGGATGAACTGGAGCGGAGATTGTGAGCTAGGCCTCATAAATGAATGAATGGACACAAATTCCCACAGAAACACTACTAAACCTTGTGGAAAGCCTTCCCAGAAGAGTTGAAGCTGTTATAGCTTGCAAAGGTTGGGCCAACTCCATATTAAAGCCATGGTATTAAGATTGGGATGTCATTACATTTCATGTGTGTGTAAAGGCAGGCGTCCCAATACTTTTGGCAATCTACTTTTGGTATCTACTAATTTGTTCTGACTTGTCTTATAAAAGTAAACTGTAGTGTCATTATGATTGCTTTGTTTTCTTGTATATTCTTAAGATTTTTTGTTCCTTCTCTGAAAAGCAGTTGTTTTCATGCTGTTGGCTAATCGCAGTCTTCTCTTAGTGGCATGATTTCATGTCTACTATAAAGTATACTATAAAGCAAATTAACTGGAGGACTGGAGTGGTCCACCTTCATCAGAAGCTCAGACCTGATTGGCCCATGAGCTCTTTGTAATCTGTAATCCCAAAGTTGTGTTAAAATGGCATTTTATCCCCGTAAAATGTGAGTAACTAACGTGAGATGGAAAGTCCATGGTCAGATCAAATTAGGTTTAGTATGAGGTATTAAGGCAGGCCTCTACTAAAGCGCAATTCTTCTATCAAGTTTCTTTTTTTTAACTGAACATTTTTCCATAGTTACTCAGGACTACATATTTGGAGATGTTTCAGAGCCTCTGTACATGTGCATACTATGAGTTGGCCATATGTTCAAGGCTTTGTTGAGTGTGCCTTTCCTCGAAGTATACTATGTTTACTAAACAATTTAAAACAACCTCACTTTCAACAACGTTTTGTGAAAACACTCCATTACGACAAGTACACACGTCATGCTCGACATCTGGCTTTTTGTGTGAAAAAAAACCTGCGAGGGGCTTTGATGCTTCTGCCGTCCACTCTTTTCAGCGAGCAAGTGCCCTAGCACAGCAAAGCCAGAGCGCTGTGTTTAATGCTATCCTCCATCGAACTCATAATATTTACGATACGATACTTTAATTGTGGTCTTTGTCATTCATTTTTTGGACGCGATGACCTTTTATGGGGATAAAAACATACACCTGCGAAACATGTTCGCTGGATTTCACTCCCACTCTCGGTCTGCAAAGTTGGAAAAATATTTACTTTATCAAAGCTGGTGTATTTTTCAGCAACAAAACAACACGGTGAGTAACCAAAAGATTGGCTCAGCATGAGTCAACCCGTAAAATGAACAATTTTCTACCTTGATCAAAGTAGGACCTTCACAACATACTGCCCACAGAATGTCTGCACTCCTCTCCACCGTCATCA
>JBBIGA010000035.1:4532875-4550643 GCA_037576975.1 Alestes dentex | reverse complement strand
TGTGTGTGTGTATTTATAAGAATGGATGTATATGTAAATGCATGTGTGTGAATATAGTTATAAAAAAACCACAATGTTGCATTGGAATGATTTTTTAATATGCAAATTAAAACAGTTACATGTCACACATGTATGTTTTGTTGTCCAAAATAAGAGTTACCATAAGAAATTGGAATGTGTAGAATCCCAAAATGTATATTCCGACTCAAAGATACAGATTCAAATTTGGGGTTATGAGGGATGCAGGCCTCACATGTAGGCGTCATGTTTGCACCATCTGCACTCGTGAAAAGCCTGCTATTTCTCCGAAAAACCCTCTGGAAACTTCAGGTCCTCTAAGTGCCCTGAACTCACTACTGTAAACTGTTTGTATGAGACGACTCGGGGTAGGTGAAAAAGAGTCACCATTTACGCACTCTCCAGTTCACTTATTGTCTAAAGGAAATGACGGCAATGACCAACTCAGGCATTTCCTCACAGACCCTAATATTTCCTAATCACATTTTTTGAACAAGCAAGAAAAGCATAGCGTAAAGAACTGGGTAATATGATATTTTTACATCGTTTGTTAGTACAATTTCCTCATAAAAAGGCAAAGAGGGACACACCTTAATGCAATGTTGTCAGACTACTCATGTTGTCAAACTACTGGTTCAGACGGAGGCAGTTGATGTGGTCATCTCCCCGTGTTCCCATAGCTATGGTGTCTGTTAAGTTTTTACAGTAGTCAGACTAATGTTCGACAAGATTCATACTGAAGACCACAAAAGTATTTTTCATCATCCATGTTTTTGTTTATTGAGTATATTATTATATGATGCTATTCTGGTGCCTGTAACGCAGGTTGTGGTTAGTTTGCAATGCAAAATAATCAAGAACTGTCAATACAAATGTATAAAATGGTTCATTTTTTGCAATACTGAAAATATCCTATTGTTGTCAAGGAAATATAATATTTAAATTTTATATAGCTGATATTTGCAACTTTTGCTACATTTGACGCGGTGTTTTTTGTTAATCATATTATCTTGTGCATATTTGCATGTAAATGCATTGAATACAGCATACAGTTTTATTTCATTTCACTGTTTTGCCCTGATTAATTCCGTTTTGGGGACTTGTAAAGTAGCCTCTTCCCCTGTTACTATTGACCCCACCTGTGAGTTAGCTTTTGGCTGAACAGTAAAATCAGATCATTACAGCTACTACACGTATATTATAGATAACTGTACAATAGTGTTGTTGTAATATTGTATGCAGATGAAAAATGGGTGTTTTATTTTAGCACTGGAAGTGGTGGAGTTTGTACTATTGATCTGTTTGTGAGGCCTCTGCTCATTACTGCGTCCGGTAGTGAAATTTGAAGAGAATGAAAGCTGCACTGAGATCCACTGACACAGACACACACATACACATTTGTATTACTGTTTGTGATATATAATACTACTAGTAATAGTAATACTGTACCAATATAGTAATACTACATCAATACCTAAACCAAACCCGGAACTCACCCTAAGTAACCATAAAGGCATTTATGCAATTCTGTTTTTTTCTGAAAAAAGCTGAATTTGTGGTGAAAAGCAAATGTCCCAACTTTTTTCCAGTATCACTTGATGCCTACAAGTAGATAAACACTCACACACACACACACACACACACACACACACACACACACACACACACACACACACATTTATAAAGTGTAGAAACTGAAATTAAATGAACCTGGATTGGCATCATAGGAAAATATAACATTCATTTGTAGAGAATCGCAAATGCAGAAAAATGAGTCAAATGCACAGGAGCTCTGTGCAGCCTAAACATTCTTCTACACTAACAAAAAACAATAAAATAATCAATCAAATGTCTGAACTATGGTTCAAATTTGACCATCAGACAGGAGATTTTTTTTTTGCAAGCCAATCTTGATATGATTGTATTATGGATTACTTTTAAAAGAGGTAACGAGTCACCACTTCCCTTTGACATGTCTCTCCATGTTTCCCTGCCAATGCAGTGTGAAGAAATCAGTAACATTTTGTGGTTAAAGCTGAGACCTGTTTCTGTCGGTGTTGTCAGGCCAGTAGGCATATTCTACACTTTCTCTTTGCCCCCCTTTCTGTCATTTAAAATGCTCCCCACACTTTTTCCTCTGGATTGTGTTCTGATAGCATCTGTCTGATTCTCCTGAATGCTCTCCATATGAAGGCAATGATGTCCTCTAACTAAAATGTGTCTCACCCACCCAGTTCCAAACACTGACGTTTTAAGGTAGCACAGGAAGGAAGTGTTTACCACTTGGACAACATGTTTACATTAGCTTGGACAGAACAAAATGAAAGGTCTCACTGCACTTTACTGTCTTGTCATTGAGGACGGCAGTTATTACGGCATTTTGTATCTTGGTAATCCAAACAATAAGAAAAAACCTTTGATGTGATCTTGGAATGGAATGGGGCGGACCATTAAACCCTTATTCTGCATGATACTGTGTTATAACTGAATAACTTATATATTCGGTTATAGTAGTTGTTGGGAGTGTATATCTCGATTATGGTTCTTTAAGAAAACATTTGAAATCTCACATTTTAGCCTGCTTTGATTCCATTCAGCTCTGAAAATTAATACAAAATAAACTCCCAAGTGTAACTGGATGACTTAGAGATCTGCATGGGTATGAAAACTCAAACCCAACCCATACCTGCATCTTCAAGACCTGGCCTGAACCAACCCGACCTGACCCTACCCAACAGACCCGGCCCAGCTTGGTCCCACCCAACTAACTTGGCCTGGTTTGGCACAACAGCTCTAGCCCATACCATCCCGACAGCTACTGCTAATTTTTAAACTTATAATCTGGCTCACAGGCATGAACAGAGATTCATTACTTCCTTTACATCGATCTAACATGTCTTTTTTTAGACCTTTACTTCATTACTTCATTTGATGTAGCTGGTGGTGTAGTGGTTAGGGCGTTGCCCCTGCAATCAGAAGGTTGTGGGTTTTGAATCCCACAACCTTATGAACACTGCTAGTGACGTCACTGAGGTTCCCCTGAGCGAGGTACCCCTTGTTGGGGGCAGCCCACTGCTTCAGTTGGTGAATTGGGTTAAATGCAGAGAAAGAATCTCACATTGTTCACGCTGTGTGCTGTGGTGTGTTCGTAATCATGGAATGGGAGCATGAATGTCGGTTTTCAAACCAGGCTGAGGTTTTAATTAAGAAGTAAGAGCACTGTAATTCCCATCAGTAGGGCAGCTGGTGGCATGTGGTTCAGGAGTTACCCCTGTGATCAGAAGGTTGTGGGTTTGAATCCCAGGACTGCTAGTGGCACCACTGAGGTACTCTTGCACAAGGAACCGTCCCCACTCACTGCTGTTCCTGGCTGCCCAGTGCTTCACTTGTTGAATGGGTTGAACACAGAGAACAATTTCATGCTGTTCACACTGTGTGCTGTGGCGTGTGCACATGTGATAAATGGACACTTGATACCGACACTTATCTGTTGTGTACACATTGTTACTCATTAGGAGAAAACACGTTTGTCACTATGCTGTAGGCAAATTCAGCAGTACTACAGAGGCTGATTTGCCCACGTGTGAATGAAGATGTTGCTCAAGACTACCTTTATGTTTATTTCTTGTCAAATGTCAAATTTTATCTCAGATTCCATCAGACACATTCATGCCTTTGGTCAGTATGTTTATCAGTCAGATAGGGTTGGTTTTACCATGGTAAACTTGGATGGATGCACTGTGAAAGTTTTTGAAGGTGTTCTCACATTTGAAACAGAATTCAGATTGGTAGACTATTGCTGATTTGTTTAATAGAGTAAAACAAATCCCTTTATTAAACCAGAGGAGTCCATTAAACAGCGGAAATACACTCTCAAAAATACGAGTTCTTTGCATGATGCCAAAGAAGAACCATTTCGGTTCTCTCAATAACCTTTTAATGGGTAATTCTTTACATAAACATGGTAACCTCCTTTTGAAAACCTCCATATAAAGTTAAGATTCTTGGAGGTTTCTTAACATTATGTGAAGGTTCCTTATACTTTTAAAAACTCATCTCATTTACAAAAATGATTCGTCAGGGACCCATCACGTCTTAGCAGTTGTATAAGTAGGTTGATTTACCAAAAATGAATGAGTGACCACCTGCCAGTTAGTTCAGAGTTTTACCAAATCACCCATTAATCATCGATATCTATAGTAAACCTCCCTCATGGTGTTTTAGCAGTCAGACATGACCTAAATGAGCATGTTACTGCTGACCAGCATGCCTTTCCTCATCATTCCCATCAATACCCTTCAGTAAGCACATACATTTGCTAAGTGAGTCAGTTTAGCTGCAATGTAGGTGTTTTTTTTAATCAGAAAAAATGAACATGTTGCAGCGGACCACCCTTTTCTTGCGTTTCTAGTGTTTGGTCTGTTTGATGTTAAAGTCTTGCCTCATTAAAGAACAAATCTAGTTTTTTTTACAAGCTAATCTCTGTTTGTTGCATGTATGTAGACAGTTGCAGCGAAAGTGTGTGCGCTATTGTCCGTGTTAAGTGACTGTACATAAGTGACAGATATAAATGGAAAAATGCTGGAGTATTCCATAGTAATGCCATCAACGTCCTTCAGCAGTCTTTTCCTCCCACGTAACCTGCGCTCTCTTTGTCGGCTATGGGAGGGGATCGTGCTCTGGTTTTTGTTAACACATGCTCCAGTGCCCTTCATGCCTGAGCCCAGCTCGGTTGCGGCGTGTGTACCCTTCGACCTCTGAGAGCCCGCACATTCCTCAACCTTGGCTCACCCTGAGATCACCTTCCCGCCGCCTTATGTGACACATCAGCGCTTGCAGAGGAAGAAGGATTCTCTGAAAGGGTTTGGGATCTCCTCTGCCCCGGAACCCCACCCCACGTCATGCCTCCCCCTCCCCCCCTCATCTCCCATGTCTACCTGGTAGCGCTGCGTTTATCTTTGGCTCCAGGTTTCAGTGTACACCCACAGAGTGAAACTGAACAGGAAGATAAAAGCAGAACCAGGAATTACAGGCAGAGTCGCTGTTTTCTCACGACTTGGCCCAACATGCCGCTGCTTGCTCCGATGAAAAGATTGAGGATTAAATCCGTAGCGAGGCGACTGCACGAGCGAAACATGCAAGCACTCATACATAAATCATTTGTGGACACAGATTATGTGAGCTACTCATTTCCTGCATCGAATCAACTTTCACAGAAAGTGAATCAGCAGCCTGTTCTTTTTTTTGTTTGTTTGAATCACCCAACCTTTCTTACAGTGTTAATGACACTCCTTACCCAAACATGTCTCTATGTTAAATGGCAGGAAAAAAATATTTTGGATAACCATCTTTTGTTTCATACTTATAACTAGTGAAATCGATGAACCTAAGTATCATCACTTGGGTTTCTGACAGCAGGCCTGATCTTGTTAAGTGCTGTCGTCAAACGGAAAAAGGGATATGAGTCAACAACTCATTGTCAGCATAAAAAGAACAATTCGCTTCGACAGCTTCACTAGGTCAGTAGTCTTGCAGCATAAAATACATGGGAAAAGGGCAATTAAGTGGCCATGCTAAGGACATCTGTTGATAAAATGTATGTGAAATGATGCTGGTACAAGCCTAGAGGAGCCAAGTGCTATAAAATACCTATAAAAGAGCACACCCGGTGAATATACCCTCAGATGAAAGGTGCTGTCTTAGTGAAAGTGAAAGAAGACAATGCTGAATCTTTTAACTAGTGACAAAGAAGCCAAGAGTGACCTGCAGGTGTCTCTAACGCTTAATAATGAGTGTGTCCATGAAAAAATAGCAGTGGTTATGAGGTATTATCATCCACTCAAATCCACTGGATCTAATATAGGAAGGTTTTTCAAAGTGGGGTCCTCGATTTTATTTGTTATTTTAAATATGACATGGGTGGGGAATCCATGTGAAATCCATAGGAAAATCTGTCACTCCCACCTGATTTTTTTTCTGCGCTATTAGTCTACACTCATCATTCACCAACTCTTGAAAAATGTAAGTATACATGACACGTATCATAAGATTGAATCTTTTTAGGTTTAATGAGTCAGTAGAGACAGCCTAACCAGTAGTGCTCGACTGTGCAAAAATCTCTGGCACCTATGCAAAGTATCACAAATTCTTTTGTGTATAAAAAGCAGTGGATATTTTGTGAACTGGTCAGGAGAACACAGGTTTGGTTTCAGATTTCTCCTCAATGTCTTCAGCCACTGCATGCATTTCTGATATTGTAACATCCAAACAAGGTTTGTAAGTGAACTAGTACTAAAATAGTATTGGGCTTCCACAAGAAGTCTGGAAATAGTTAAGCAAACACACTGATGTACATAAAATCTATATTTTCCTCGTTTATATTTATGCTAATATTATTTAAAAAAACTAAACTGTTTCTAAATCTTATTTTCACAGGAGCCTTTTAAAGACACGTGGACAGTATTGTACCGTTTATTAAGTTATTTGTTTCTAAACCTTTTACACTGTGAAAATCAGTCAAAACACATTAACGTGCAAGTCAGAATTTCTAAACAAACCTGAGAGAGGTGTACTAACCATATGGCTGAAAATGCATTTATATCAGTTAATTCATCATACTAAGCATATTCTTTGGTCAAAGATGATTATGAATAAAAACAAAGCAAATAATATTTATTTATTACAAAAAAAACTTAACAGTTAAACAGCTTCTAAATCAAATTTTCACAAGAGCCTTTTAACTTTTTTATTTGTTAGTTATTTGTTTCTAAACCTTTTACAAGTAGCACTAAATCCAGCTAAACAGCACTAATTGTTATTTAATGTAAGGAGCAGTTGGCCAGTGTTCAGAGACGATGTACTTAGTATGTTCTAAAAAGAAAAAAGCATTTCGTGACAAAGTTCATAAAAACAAAGTAAATCATTGTAATAATAATAATAATAATAATAATAATAATAGTAGTAGTAGTAATGTTAGTCAACCAACCTGTTACTATATGAATGGGTTAAACAACTCATATGCATTTATATACTGTATTGTCTGGGTTCCAGACTGTTTCAGGAGAGGATTGAGGTGTCCTGTCAGGAAAAGAGCTGTTTCATAAGGGTCCTGGTGAGTTGGTGACACGTGTGCAGTATTGTGCCTGTGACACTGATTGTAAATGTAAAAGTTTTGTTTCTAAACATTTTACAATTCGTACTAAATCCAGCTAAAAAGCACTAATTACGCTTTAATGTAAGAAGCGGTTGGCCAGAGACGATGTACTCAATATGTTCTGAAAAGCATAAGTGCATTTCGTGACAAAGTTCATCCTGGAAACAATCAAGTGTCATCACATCGCCCACTCTAAATTTCCATATCTGAATGATCTTATTCTAAAGAACCACGATGTTGGGGGCTCTGGGAGGGGTTGAGAAACAGAACCCTGTGTGTGTGTGGGGGGGGGGTTATGTTAATTATGTGTCTAACTTGATTTCGGGTGTGTAGTGGTGTTGGGGGTGGGGGGTGAGGAGATGTGGGGGCCTCTGGGAGGGGTCCATAGAGCTGTCACACTAGAAAGGGTCCTCGAAAAAAAGTTGGAGAAGCCTGTGGAGGGAGGGGGGGGGGGTTATTAATGTGTTATTTATTAATGCATTAGTTAATTAATGTACTTATTTACTGGGGGAAGAAAGTGGTCGTCCGTGGATGGTGGCTGGGTGGAGAGGGCAGTGCTGTGTGGGCTCTGGCTGAGATGAGGGAAGTGTGGAGAAATTTGAGCTGGAGATCCCGCCTCTCTTGTTTGGGGCTGTAAAACTCATGGGAGCTGCGAGTTACACCAGAGCAGTTTGGACGCACTATAGGTGTGCACACACAGCTCCCAGCCGAGAGGAACACACTCGCACTGTTGTCGCCTCCTCACGTTAGACCTGAAGAACCAGCAACGACTTTCTAAGGATGTCCGAAAAAGGTGGAAAGAGTGGCAAAGGTGGCAAAGGAGGGAAAAGTGGACAGAAAGCTGGAAAGAACGATGCCCCAGGTGTGTAAGTTAACTTATCAAGGCAAGGTGGCCAAGGTGTGGGGTTTTCTTCAACGTGTCTCAAAATAGGCTGACAACTAGAATTGCTGAGGGCGTTTTTTCTTTTTTCACCAGGTGTTGCATATGTTTGGAAAATGTTTGTTGCTGTTTTGAATGTGTTTTGGGAGTTTTTGGGGAGTTTGGTGAGCACAGGTGGAGGCACTGGGTGGTTAACACAATTTCCACACTTGTGGACGTTAATGAATAGTTCTTTCAGCAAAGAAATGCTTTCGCATGCCAGAGGGGAGCCATTGCTTTCAGGGTTTTCAGGAAAGATGAGGTGGTGACAGGTTTTCGGAGGAGTTGAGTGGGCTGACAGGAGTCGAGTCCGTTCAGGTGAAGCGTGTGGAGCTAAAGAAGAGAGCGCCCTCTGGCTGCAGGCAGCGGGTTTACCCTTAATGCCCTCAGCTCAGACCACACACACGGTCTCCTGTAATAGACTGATAAAAGCTGTTAAATAATGGTCACAAATATAGACATTATGGTTGTCTGTGCAGCCCTCGAGTTGTGCCGTGTTAAAACAGATGCCACTGAGAGTTGAAACGATGTGAAGATCAGTCAAAACACATTAACGTGCAAGTCAGAATTTCTAAACAAACCTGAGAGAGGTGTACTAACCATATGGCTGAAAATGCATTTATATCAGTTAATTCATCATACTAAGCATATTATTTTGGTCAAAGATGATGATGAATAAAAACAAAGCAAATAATATTTAATATAAGAAAAAACTAAACCGCTAAACAGCTTCTAAATCTAATTTTCACAAGAGCCTTTTAACTTTTTTATTTGTTAGTTATTTGTGTCTAAACCTTTTACAAGTAGCACTAAATCCAGCTAAACAGTTCTAATTATTATTTAATGTAAGGAGCAGTTGGCCAGTGTTCAGAGACGATGTACTCAGTATGTTCTAAAAAGCAAAAGAGCATTTCGTGACAAAGTTAATAAAAGCAAAGTAAATAATTGTAATAATAATAATAATAATAATAGTAGTAGTAGTAATGTTAGTCAACCAACCTGTTACTATATGAATGGGTTAAACAACTCATATGCATTTATGAACTGTATTGTCTGGGTTCCAGACTGTTTCAGGAGAGGATTGAGGTGTCATTTCATAGCTCCTGTCAGGAAAATAGCTGTTTCATAAGGGTCCTGGTGAATCAGTGACAGGTGTGGGTCCAGTGTCATAACCAGGGAATTCCCAGGATATGTTTGATGAGAGCCGCTGAGAACACAGGAGCTGATGAAAGCCTGGTTGCTTTGTAAAGGTTTAGATTACAGAGAGTGACGAACTGCCATTTACTGAATCCTTTATTTGCGTTAAGTCTGCTTGAAAACCCGTTCTTTTCTTCGTGTTCGTTTTGGGATAAACTCTCAATTTGTCTTGCTGCTAACTACTTATTATACTATTGTTATGTGCAGTCTAGCAGGGCTGTTTCTCTTGTCTGAGTATTTTCTCCACATGGTCTAATATATTTGGTATGTGCCACAAGTTGAGTTGGTTTTTGAAATATTTTGTCATTAAAAATGTTCATTGTAAATGAAGACCTGACAGAGCAAAAGAATGAATGCTTAACATGTAATCTGAGCCCATTAATGGTCTTTCTCTGCTATTACAGACTAAAATTCAAAGTAACAGCGAATATCAGTAAGATAAGTACATTTAGGGGATTGGATAAAAGTGCATAATTAAAGCTTTCTGCTTTTTTTTCCCCCAAAGTGTGTCTAAATCCCCCCCCAAACCTTCATCCTGTTTCAATATCAAGGCTAAGTCCTTCAGTAGAGGATCAGGAATTAGCCATCAGTTTCTACTCAAGTCACCGTAGTCGAGGGGCTGTTGGCGCGAAACGTTTGGATCATGCATTCATGTCTGGCCCCCATATTAGATCATGGAATTCCTCGCTCAGTGGAGCAGTGAGGGCTGGAATGTAGACCCTGATCCGTGTAAATTTTGTGGCCTGAAAAACCGGCGTAGGAGTTTCCCCAAAGGGAGCTCCTCCGTGACACAAAGAAACAGCTGGCGAAGCAGCTCGGGCCCACCGACGCTGTAGGCCCTGAGAAAACACAGAGATAAGCTGTAAATGAAGTTATCTCCCTTACATTACGACTGTCTTTTATGGCCACCCCATTTACTGTCAACTGATGTGAACGGAAAAGACTTCCGACCGTCCACGCTCCACTCGGGATGGCCTGTCAGGTCCGTCACGTCTGTGAGTGTTCGACTCATTCGGCTGTGAGTGTTTGACTCATTGAATGTTCTTCTGAACTGATTACACCATGTTAAGGGTCAGCGACCGCTTGCGTAAACATTTCTTAAATATTTGCAAGTTAATGCTTAATGGATAGCTGTCAAAAATTGTGCTCAGACCGAAATATTTCAGTTAAATATTTCCCTTAAGAGATTTTACACAGCTCACTTAAGGAGAAGGGAAAATATGAGGGCAGTATTCACTTCAGATGTTTTATGCAGGTGACCACATGAGTATAGTGGTTTTCATCACTTTTACATCAGTTTTGCTAAAGGAAAAGCTTCTGCTTGACAATCTAACGGCATAAAGAAATTGGCGTCTTCTTTATTAACTTTTTCCTTTTTGCTGTTGGAGCGAGATCCTGCCTGCTTGAACTTTTACCTTGACGTGGGCACGCGGGAGGGTGTTTTAAGTTCTGAGAAGTTAAGCAGCTTATGCACAGTGATGTCTTAGAAAACAATTTGACTGGGTTTTTTCATTATTTCTGGTAATTTACATCAGACAGAACGTGTTACATGGTAGAACATGTTATGTGGTATAATGTTGCACAAAAGTGAAAATGTCCACACGTACATGTCTATACACATCAGAGCACTTCTCTTTATGAAATTTGCGCAAACAAGCTGAACGTCAGCAAATCAGATGGGTTGGAAACCGCCCACAGTCAAGCTACATGAAATACATAATTGCATGAGACAACCTTTTCAAGTTTAGAAAATGAAATCGCTTTTTGCCTCAGAAATGGCCTTTGCAGCTCAGCCTGCTGGTGCTTTAGTGACGCACCCCCAAAGACCAGCAGTTGATGAGTGAAGCGGTTCAGTTCACCATAATGACAATGTATAAATAAAATAAAGAACTAGCTCCTTAAAACAGGCACATAGTTCTATATTATTTATTTATGTGCTTATTGTTTGTGGCAGCAGTGAAGTAGTCATCAGCACCCCTGGCTTTATCAGAGAAGGAATGGGAAAAACCTTCTTAAATGTAATGTATGTAAATGTGAGAAGGTTTTATTCCATGTAATGTAATGTTGTTGTTACTAGTTCATTCATCATAGCAAACACGCAATAGGAAAGACGTGTGGTGGAATGACGCATCAAAATAAATAAATAAAGGCAAATAAAAGTGACATTTCAGCAGGAAACTGAAGGTCCTTCCAGTCACTGAGCTTACTAAGGCGCAAGCACATTTGCATTGACACAAACACAGCAGATACGTTCATTCTTATTTGAATTTGGAACGTTCTCAGGGACATCCGTCAGACTGAATGAAAGGCTTTTTTCGGACTGTGGAGAACCTTCCCGAGAATCAGGGGGCTGAAGCAGTTAAAGTGCAGTTTCCTTGTTTTGCAACCAGCATTGAATTACATCTACTTAGCAAAGGAATTCACCCACTTATCAGATACTTGTATTTTTTTTTCTGAATGAAGGAAAAGTGTTCCGGTTTGGGTTGGGCGTCGTTCCCCTGAGGTGATTGGGAGTGAAAGTAACAGCTGTGCGCGAGCCTATTTCTTTTCACGGCAGACTGAAACCAGTATGAATATATTCTGTGGGATAATGCACATGACTCTCCTCAGCTTTGCCCGTTCAGGTAAAGTGAGTTCAGGATTTCACAACGCTTTGTGTAATGCCAAACCTGCCCAGGGAAGAAAGACTGAAAGAGGAGACCTGCAAGTCTGAAAGCGTGTCTATGACACAATCAGTCTCACCTCTGGCCCACATGGAGCAGTGTGACTCCCTCGAACTGCTGAATCTGAACAGTTGTTGGAGAAACTGTGCTAGGTGATCAGTGCTTAACCCAAAACTTACATTCAAAGCCTTTGGCATTCTTTCCTTTAACTCATTAAAAGCTGCCCCCAAAGGAATGCAGATGAATCAGAACATTTTATTGATCCCAGAGGAAATTGCTTATGTTTCGACCTCACAATCACGCAGAGACACAGAGAGAAGAACAATATCAAATATAAGGTCTAAGCAAATCCAACTAAAAACTCAATGTTATATACACAAATTCTAGGCATAAATGCTATAGATAAGTAATTTACAGTCAAGTGAATTACTAGTAACAAAAAAATAGTGGTTATTGTACGTGACAGAGATCAAGTAGTGTAGTGTAGAGATCAGTAGTAGTAGTATAGTAGTATAAGTAATATTGACATAGGTAGTGATATTTCATAGGGTATGTACACCATATGGACAAAAGTATTGGGACACGCCTGTTTTTCAGGGTTTGGGCTAGACCCCTTACTTCCAGTGAAGGTCAGTCTTAATGCTTCAGCAGACCAAGACATTCTGAAGAGCACCATGCTTCCAACTTTGTGGACCCAGTTTGGGGAAGAACCTTTTCTGTTCGAGCAGGACTGTGTCCCAGTGGACAAAGCGAGCTCCATAAAGATGTGGCTGGAGGAGTTCAGTGTGGAAGAACTTGCCTGGCCACACAGAGCCCTGACCTCAACCCCATCCAGCACCTTTGGGATGAACTGAAACGGAGATTTCGTGCCAGGCCTTCTCGTCCAACGTCAGTGCCTAAGTTCATAAATGCTCTACAGAATGAATGGTTTCACATGCTGTCCATGCTGATCACAGTAATGTGCCATTGGATCTTTCTGTCTGGTGTAGTGTTTTCTTACACTATATAAAAGAAGCTCCATGATGCTTTCTGCTGTACTATAGTAGTTTAAAAGCGAGTGAGTGTAGACACACATTCAGAAGAGAATTCAAGTAACTGGAGGTTTATTATTGGTTTGTTTAATCTTTTTTTTTTTTTTTATTTGTTCATAATGATGAATATGAACAAATTTGTTCATAATTGTGACACAAAGAAGACAAAAAAAGCTCTGGGAAAATGCTCTTTGCAGACTGTTTAAAACCACATTATTGTCAGAGATGAGTAGATTAAAGGGGTTAATCGTGGGTTAATCAAGGGGTTCATTCACATGTCGGTTAATGCACAGTTATATCAGAATCGTATTGGTTTCGGCAGGTAATTGTTTAAAAAAGTGTTTCAGTATTTGAGGACAGAATTGTTATATTCTGAAATATAACAATATATTTCAGAATATAACATCATTTATGCCAAACTGGTCTGCATTTTTTTTTTTATTTAATGGCATTTGTGACTATGCAAATGGATATTCTTGATTTCTCTATAATGCTAGTCCAAATAGTCAAAATTTCTCTGTTTGTATATCGGAATGGACATTGAACATTTTGGATTTTATAAAATTTTTTAGCTCAATTTAGATGTCTCCGGTTCCAGTCACTAGCTAGGACTTCCCCAATCACATGATACCACCAGCACTGGAAGGGTGACGGCGAACATGTCATGTGTAGTCAGTCGCATATCTTTTTGAACTGCCACCAGCATCACGTCATTGAATAGCTTAACACGCTTGGAGGAGAACGGTGTTCTGGCTCACCTTGCGATAAGTGATGAGGGAGAGGAAGGGCCATTCTGCCCACCCAGAGAGAGCAAAAGAAAAAGGTTAATGAAACCCTTTTGAACATTTTGAAAGGCTATGTGTGATGTTGCTATTGTTTACTAAATACTGTGTTTATATTTTCACCCTTTATTAAAAAACTCATAAGTTTATCAAATCAAAATGATCAAAATAGTTTTCTTTTACTAAAACAGTCAGTAGTGACAGCCCTAATATTATTAGTCCATTGCTTTGTATATGAATCTGCACATTCATCAAATAAACTAAATCTTGCTTACTTAAGCTAGTTGGCTATAGTTAAAAAATACAAGTTCATGATGTCTAAACTGCAGGGGGCCTTGGAGTCCCTCGGTCATCCAGTGGAACCACATTCCTTGGTTCTCTTTGGCAGTTGGTTGATCACCAGATTTCGATGGAAATCAGAGGAGTGTCACTAATTTCACACACGTCACATATCTTACACTGGTTCAAATATTGACATAGCTCTTGTGCAAACAAGAAATCCTCACATTCATTCATCAAAACCTCAGCACTAACTCATGTTGCTGTATGTAGTGACTACAGATGCATTCCTCACGATCATCAGTGATTTCTTACTGTTTGTAAAACCGCCATTCTTTTCAGCCTATATGAACACCAGTGATTTATAACACTGTCATAAACCCTCCCTCTCTCGAATGTTCTCAGTCTTTCTCTCCCATGCACACATGCACAAACTCCAGTCCCAGAAATTCATTGGCACCAGATTCTTTCACTTAAATGTTCACTTAAAGGGGGGGGGGGTGATGCTGAAATTCTCTTTGTCCATTTGTAATTCCTGCAGTAACTCCATGGGAGGTCCGTACTCCATGAGTTGTTTCAGGTCATTCATGGGTAAAATCATTTAGGGAACGTTTTATTCTGTCCATAATGAAGCGTGATGGTGTAAGTTTGAGCTCTGTCTGCAGTTAACAGTATTTTTATCTGTCCTTCGATCCAGCAGCTGCCTAATGAGCACCTTGTGTCTGTTGTGATGTATCGTAAGTTCAGCATTAGATTGGGGTTGTAATTTGACGACAATCCCGATCTCTTAGGGCCTGACCTGATCTCTTATGAGAAAATTTGGCCTGAATATTGGTAGGAGCATAGAGTTATATGGGTGAGAACAAACCAATCCGCTGCCTATGCAATGGGCAGCAAGCCTGTTGTTAGTGAGGCATGGATGGAACAAGCACTAGCATGGCTGAAAATCCCCCAACAGATTCCATTAAAGATTGTCGATGTGCCATGCCTAATTGTGTCTTCTTCTCTTTATGTCCCCCCCACCAAAAATGACGCTGAGTCTTTCTATCATGTACCTTTCAACCCTGTGTTTTGGCTGGCATGTTTCTGTGCTGTGCCAGTTTTCTATCTGATGCATATTTTATAAAGCCTCATATTGTCCTCCAGTATTTGTGCCTCTCGTGACTTTCTCAAACTTTTTCTCTTTGTCAGTGGCTTGTCTCTATGTTTGTTAACTGACAAACTGTCGTTATGTATCTGGGAAGTGTGAAGGCGACATGAATCTGTGTGCACAATATTCAGGACTTGTCAGTAGCTATTGTTGATTCCCAGCCTGCAAAAGAGCCTTTGGGGAATGTGGAGCCTTTGAAGCTGAGTTTGTTAGTGGAGAGTACCCTCCCTCTACCCCAATAAGGGTGCTCCACAAAGTTCTTCTGCTGTAAGAGACTGAAATAGTTGATGGCCCGCACTGTTCGCTGCGTTTCACACGATTAACTTTCTCCCAAAGCGCTCTCTTAAGGGCTGGACTTCGCATTTAACAAGATGACGGTGACGACGCAGGTCGTTTCAGATTTGAAAAGGGGCAGAATATTGTTTGTGTTTTTGCCTGTAACTGAAGGAGCTGCTTTCTCGAGTTTTTACAGAGCCTCTGTAGAGTGAGGGGGGCTTTAGGGGGGCTTTAGGGGGGCTGAAGGCGTCTGGCGTTCTCGTGGCATTGTGCAATGGTTGGGATCTGTTGAAAAGATGGTTTGGCGTAATGAATTTCACAATACAGCACAGTAAGTAATGCAAAGACCTCCAGGCAGGTCTGTTGGCACACAGTGAACAAACGTCCACTTCTCTTTTTCTCTCCCTTTGACTGAGCCTGGCAATCAGTCATGGTTTCCCTTCAAAAAGCGATGGGACAATTCAAAGCAATCAGTGCTGACACTCTGTATGTACAACAGGCCACAAATAGAGGCTCTCCAGGAAAACAAACTGTCTGAAAAAGCACAGGTGGGAAGATCACGGCATGTGTAAAAGATGTTGTCCAAGCATCTATGCATGTGGAAATGTCTACCTTTTCAGTGTTGACTATATGTTTAAACAACGCCAGTCATTTAATCTTTACTATTGGTGATAAAAGCTTAATTCACATGGAGAAATTCTTCAAAAAACGACGTTTGGTCACTCCTTAGCATTGAAACATTTAGAATTGAGTTAGAAGCACAGACTGAGATATGAACGATATGACAATTTTATTGTTATCATTCTGATTTGTCACAGTAGTTTTTTTTTTTCTCAGCATATCATGGAGATCTTCAGTACTCTGGCCAACCATGTATTTCATTACAGAGAAAATAAATGGTCTTATATTTGTTGGTAATGTACTTGTAATGTACGTTATGCTAATACCCATCACTACTCAAATCCATTGATACAGGATGTGGGTCATATGGAAGTGGAATTAATTGCGTAATTGTGTGTCTGTACATTTCAATAAGCTAGCAAACAAAAGTAACCGTCTTGACCTGTTTGTTTTTGCCTGTGTTTCAGCTATGCCCAAATTAAAGGAAGTGAAGAGTGTGACGGTGCCAGAAGGGCAGAAGACCCAGCTGAAGTGTGAGCTGTTAGCTGGTGGCAAACAGACCAAAATTGAGTGGTACCTAAATGGGGCCAAGATAGGCAACAGTCAGACCAGGAAGATCAAGATGAAGAAGAAAAGGTTAGTGTCTCTGTCATTTGCTTGGAAGTCTTCAGGTTGAGTGTGTTTCAAACCGAATGAGGCCTCCAAGGAACACTGAGTCATGGGTTAATGGTTTACACAGCATGCTGAAGTGGTGGAAAAGTTATTTTCACTCTCTGCTGAATACCTTGAGGCATGAGGGTCTACTCTGAGCATTTGTCCACACGGCAAGTCTGAGTATGCAGATTTTTATCAAGGCTTGACGTGAACATTTTCACATATTCTTTTTGGAATAGTAGAGCAGTGTTTTTTATATCTAACTGCATTGTCCTGAATTTGAACAGGCAGTACAACTGATGTAACATGCTGTGAATTAACACAAGAGGACGATGTGTTATAATTCTAAATAGCGAGTTTTGTACACGAGATGTCGATGAACATGAATTGTTCTACCAGTTTGATTGGACACGTTTAGTTCATCTTAGTCTGGTGTAGAACTTGACTGACATGGTATTAAACCTATCATGTCCTGATACAGAAACTAATTTGCCACTGAAAACCCTAGGAGATATGTAAAACACAAGAAAAACAGTCGTAAAAACAGTTCCTGTATAAGCAATCTATCTGCCTATATTTGCATTATCACTCTTTTTCTGTCAGATTTCCTGGACTACCTTCAACCACAAAGTTTTACTGCCTGGATATTAAACCTCATATGTCGCACTGAACATTTGGCATATTAAGCATACCAGTGGGATCTACGCCTGGAGGTTTTCAGTAGTGCATTAATGTTTACATAAACAACTGAGAGCAAATTAGGCATTTTCTGCACCATCATGCTTAAAGGACATAAAACAGCTGAATGTAAATTTTAGGTTGAACATTTATAGCACATCTTTGTTTATAGCACATCTTTGATACAGAGACTCTGATGCAGACATGCAGATAGTTACAGATTTTTCTGGTCCAAGGATCCTCACTCCCAATCTCATCAGTCGATGAGTTTTTTGAATACAAAAAACTGTCATAGTTAAAGTAACAACAGACAAACCTGTGCTTTATCATGGAAAGGTTTTTGTGTA
>JBBIGA010000035.1:4511919-4527308 GCA_037576975.1 Alestes dentex | reverse complement strand
TGACTTTGCAAGAAAGGAAAATACACAGTAGCACAGTTGTTTTTTCCATAGATCAGTAATAGAGTGTATATTACAGACTGCTGAATTACCATTATTGTACAAAGCTTGAAAGTCTCATTTCACTAGAATGAGTCTTTGTAACAGTAATAAACATAATACAGTGAGTGTATCATGCAATATCGTCTTTGCGCCAAGATTAAGAGGCTGTCTGTTCTAAGACCAGACATCCACAAAATTGATGGCTATTGATTTGAGTTTTCCCAACACAGCGCTTCATTTTGCCAAGAGGTGGGCAGCTTTAAAAGTGTGGATGATATTGCGGTGGGTAGAAAATGGATGGTCCATAAGTGACTGTGTTCATTTCTCGCCCTAGTTTAGGAATATCATGCACCATTTAAGTAATTTGCATCTGAAGGAAGGTGGCTTCCTCAAATTCAGAAGCTATCACCACAATAAAGTAACCATGTCTTTAAAACAAAAAGTGCAACATATGGTACTTTGAGCAGTGTCATTGAAAAACCATTTGAGTTCCCTGAAGAACCATTTTTGTAAATGAGTTGTGAGTTTTGAAAGTATAAAGAACCATCACATAATGGAAAGGGTTTTTTTTTCCATCATAAGAGTTCTTCCAAGAACTCTTACGCTATATTTAAACTACACACTCGCATTCATAAAAATAGTTAATTTTAAGAACCATTCATTGGAAAGTTCTTTAGGGAACTAAAAATGGTTCTTTTATGGTACCACCCTAAGAACCCTTTGTGGAGACCCTTGTGTTTTTTAAGGTTATAAGACACAACTCATTTTGAAAGCAGTGTCAAGTAATACAAGTTGTCTTTAATCAAAAAGTACTTACTCCATTCCCCCAATCGACCTTTTGCGCTGACTCATCTGCAGTGTGATTTATGTACAGCATGACTAAACTCAATATGTCTTCAAAGTAAGAATTATTCTTAAGTAATGTCTCCCACAAAAACAGCTGAATTCATGAGGTCACCTAACAGATATGTCTCACATGGTGGTTAGTACTGGGGCCAGTGGTCCGGACCCCAGACAGAAGATAATGGCGTTGGACACTTTACTGCTCTTGTACTTCCAGTCTGTAAAAAGTGCAGCTGTAGGGAAGGATAATATGTCAGTTTGTTCGGTCCTGTCTGCAAGGCAGAGGCAAGATGTAATACTTGTGGTATTTGGACCTAATACTATTAATTAAGGTCTGTGCAAATGTCAGATTGTTTTTATAAGCTGTTATCTGAATGGGTCCTGTTTCAAGTGGGGAATATGAATAAATGTCTAGACAAGTATAATGTCTACTGGGGAATATGACCTCAATCTGATGGAAATACTTTCTTGAACCATGTGCAAGGGCTATCAAACCAAATCCTGGAGCTCGGGATCTAATTTAGTCTTTTTTAGGTTTTACCTGAAGTTAATTTTTAATGAGTGCTATAGAACAGCTCTCTTTTTCTGTTTGTTATTGTAAAATCCACAAGGTAATATAAGTTGACTCTCATATTCCCATGGGTAAAGGTTAACCTGGTTAGAAAAAGAGACGAGAGACTAGATCGGCACAAACACTTTGCTTTTACGGCTGTGTGTTTTGACTACAGTCGAAGATGTTTTGTCTCTTCTCATTTTCTTCTGAGGGAGACAGTAGGAAGTTGAGAAACTTCCAGAAAGCACTTTATAACCCACAGTTATATCACGCAAACTGGCTGAGATATTGAGTTTTCCTTTCTTTTTTTGATCTATTTTTCATGTCAATTCACCATTGGAATACTTCACTTTGAAGCTCCAAATCCCACTAGCGGCGTATACATATTCTTTGTTTTCATTTGTTCTTTAAGATCTAGGGCCAGTTTTACGCTCCCCAGCTTATCCTTCTGCTTTTATTTATTTATTTCCATTTCTCCTCTTTAATATGATGGGCCATCCTGCTGCACGTTTGTGTGCCTTCACTGCCAAGCTGGGGTGCATCTCTCTGTCTTGATTTTCATTTGTAAAATAGGCTTATGCAGATCCACAGAACTGCCTCAAGTACACTGAAAAGCTCTGAAGACTCCCCTTTGCTTTTTTAATCTCAAACAGAGGGATATTCTGTTTACTGCACCCAGTGTTCTGGGGGGCTTTCTTTTACAGATTGTATTATCTTTCATCAGGAGCTTAATACGCCTTTGCGGGACATTAATGTGGCCTGTGCTGCCGTGAAATTTTTAGATCTTGTCTTCCGATTTAGATGATGAAATGTGACAGTAGTGGAAGTAATTTCAGCGCCATTATCAAAAAGGCAAATCCGAAGCTGATGGCATGACAGGAAGGAAACATTCAGAGAAAAGGGGTTTTTTGTAACCCACAAAAGTTCATTGTGATGAATATTACTGAGGCAAAATGCTACAGCATCTCTTTGAAAACTTTGCTTCTCCAGCCGCTCTTTCATTATGAAGTTGTTTTTTTTTGCCCTGATTTCCTTTTCACAGCTGCAGGCTAAGTATAAATGTTAAAACTTTCTCCACATGGCCAGTCTTGCCTGAGTTCAGCGTATTCCGAGTCACGCCACTGGCTTCCTTATGGGAGCCGTTTGGGAAAAGACTCTGAAGCGAAGAGCACACTGTACCTCTGCCGCAGCATTAATAATTACAGCACTCAGAGTGAGCATGTGGTTCTCTCAGCCCTGCACCTTCAGCAGACCACCGTTAAGAGCCAGATTATGACATCTTAGATTTCAGAGGCCCTCTCTTTTACAAGAAACTTCCTAATGCACCTCTAACCTACCACTGGGGATGAACTTGGAGAGGAAAGTGAGGAAATGGATCAACAATATGGGCTGAGGAAATTGGATGAGGCCATTATACCTTTTTCTTGACATTGTATGGTCGTTGTTTGTGGCTGTTTCATTTAATTGAACTAAATTCATTGAAGTAATAACCAAGTAACGGACTTTGCTTCAAACCCCCTCTATCTCTCTTTTAACACTGTTCAAATGAAATATTTAGATGTGAGTATCATTGGCAAGTCAAATGGAAAACAGTTACCTTACATTATTTCCGGATAATGTGTGTTCCGGTATACTAGTAGTGATACTACTAGTAGCATTTAGCAGCATTGATAACAAAAAAAACAAATTAAATGTAACGTATTTATTGGATGTTTCAGATTTCAATGAAAGAACAGTTTAAAATCCACAAAAAAAAAAAAAATCAAGAGTCAGTTCCCTTTATGACATCTGGTTTTTATTTTTTTTAGCGTTGGTGATGTAATGAGTCATTTAAGGATAAGCAAGACAGAACATTCCGATCAAAACCAGCTTTGTCAAGTCAGTAAGACATTCTTTTATCGTGCCAATAGTCAGGACGCTTTGGTTCATTAACTTTATTAGGCTTGAGAGATCGTGTGCGGTACACCATTGTGCAGTATCGGCCCAGAGCCATTGATGACTGACGATAGTATTTCAGGTCACATGGTGGTCAAGCCGTTTTCCTCGGGAGAAAGGTTTTAATACATTTTCAGCACACATTGCATGAGAGGCTACTAATAACCCATAGACTAAAGAGCCTTCCAGTAACTTTATCAAGAAGCAGAGTGGACAGAGAAGACTGTTCCAACCAAAGAAAATAAACAGACGTGTGTTGCTCAGAAACTTGCAACTGTAAGTTGGCTCATGCCCAAACATTATGCAGATTAGTCAAATTTAGACACAAATAGCATCTGCTACTGTGATATATTTGGAAAACATGTTGTGAGATGGAATTTAAATATTCCCCTGCACTACCCTGCAAGTTTAATTGGTTGTCATCTTTGTAGAGCCACAGACAGTAGTGATGTATAAGAGCAGTGTCCTCCCTTTCTGCTTTCTATTAGCTTCAGATATGCCTCTGTTCAGCCGTAGAGGACATGGGCTGGACTCGTACTAAGTCATGTCCTACATACTATATAGTGTTACACGGAGGCACTCTTAATTTAGCTTTTGGATAGACAACCTCGAGTGAAGGACATGGCTGCAATACCTTTTAAACATGCTTTTTTTTGCTGGAGCTGGGTCAGTGATCCGGTGCAAAATTCTCTATTGATATACCGTCACAGAACAGGTTGTGTCTCGAGCCAAATTCGTATGGGTGCACATTGTATCAGATGGGAGCTGTCCAGTCAAGTGGTGCTGAACCCAGAGACCCCTCCACCCCCCATCTTCTCTTCTCCACTGCTTAAAGGCACCCCTGAAGGGACTAAGATAGTGTGCAGCCAGCCTAAATGATAAAAAGATCCTGTTTCTAACCCCCCCCCCCAACTGCACACACATACACACACATACAAACACTCACACACACACACTTACACTTAGAATGACTTCGTTTCTACCCAAGCTCCATTACATATCCAACTGGGACGCCAGCCGCAGCCTGTATGCCTGTGTGTGTGTGTGTGTGTGTCAGTGAGGGTCGCAGCAGGAGACGGATGAGCCTGTAGTGCAGGCACCAGCCAGGCGGGCCGGCCGAGGTGAGAGCGCTGGCACACATACAACTACACACAGGCCTGGCCACTTAATTCTGTCCACCCCGTATGATGACTGTACTGCTTTTCTTCAGTTCGGTCACAGCCAAAGGCTGGATTAGAATCTGTAGACTGGAATACAGGTTGAAGCACCAGTCGTCTCACCCCCCCTCCCCATATTGCCAGCAGGGGGGACAGCTTTACTCACAAATGCTGTCCTGTCCTGGCAATGATCTTGTGCTTAAGAAGGATGAAAAGGGCTCCTCTATTTCTCTAAAAGCCTCTCATTGTCTGTACGTCAGCAGAGAATAGTGACATTATTGAATTCGAGCCTGCCTCTCCAAGACCTCGTCCTGTGTTGGTGAAAAAAAGTTCTGCCGCTCTGTCTTTTGGCATGAACATGGGCTTCATCTTCTAATGCACCAATAACCTTCTGTCTGCCAGTAGGCAGCCATCCCTGCTCACTTTTAGACTCTGTGCTGGGATTTTTCTAGGTCAGGTCCCCTAGACAGATCCACTCTCTTTCTCAACTCACTCTCTTTCATTTTCTGTCCCTCTCTCACTCTTTTTCTCTTTTTCTCATTCTCAGCCGTAAATAATTAATTTGAATTCGTGCAAAAGACTGCAATAAGGAAATTAATTTATGCTCATTTTACTAGTTGAATAAAAACCCCTCGCATGTCTTCCTCTCTTGTTTATTTGAGTCTTGCACAGTCATCATGTCATGAATATGTTGATGTTTCTGGGGTACTATTCTGTATGTCTTTGGAGAGCTGAAGGTGAAGCTGACCTGAGCTGATTTTCTTCGTGGATCTCTTGAGAAGTTCTTTGTTGACCACACTTGACATGCCACAGCATGGTGACTTTTTGGAGGAAGGCAGAGTCTCAAAGACCTGAAAAGGCTTTTTGACATTGTTGTGTCTTTGACAGATCTGCATAGTGTGTTAGTCTCAGACGTTGACTGGCTTTGGCAACACTTTTGGCATTCTCTCCTGCATCGCAGAGCCAACGACCTTCAATCACAGAAGTCAGTCCAATTCATTAATCTGCCCTCAATGCTGTTCTTATCATTTTAAAGTTTTTTTCTGCAAGTAGTATTCAAAAGGCTGAAAGCAACTACATACAACAAATTTCATAGTTGTGCTGCACCTAAGGTGCTTTGGACAGATTCTGGTTGATGTCCTTTGAATCTATTCGGCATGTAAACCCTCTCTATCCTATTTTTCATGTGGTTGGTGTGGAAGGTTCACTCCAGTGCAAGTCCTTTTTTAACAACAAATTCACACACACTTTCCATCGTCACGTAATGTCACAAGTGCTTTTAACCACTTTGTCTTTACTGGACAAACCTAGTTTTGTATTTCAGACAAAATGTGTGTAGACACCACTGTCAGACGTCTGTTGTCTGAAGTGCTAAAGTGTCAGACTTTGGGTTAATAAGGTTCAGTGCTGTTGAAACTAACACTCTACTAAATAATAGGTCAAAAGGAAAAGGAACTGAAAAGGAATATAATAAATGCTATGTTGCCTCATGTGAAGTGTCCATGTTCATCTATGACAGTTCTTAAGCTGTTAGGGAAAACTTCAAGTTTGTTGAAGAAAACTTTTCTACTTTGTAGACATTATATGGTGGACCTCCAATATATGGATTACCCCTGGGCCCTACAATGGTTTAACACAATGGGTATTACAAGCAGGCCAGTTTGTGTCTGTCTCTGCTTTAAATGCATTGCATTAACTCCACCACATAGTACAAAGTCCATAGGGGTGGGGGGTCAGTGTGATACTGCCCCTGACCTTAAGACCTCACCCATGTGTTTTCAGCCTCGCATACATTCAGGTCTGGTCCGGATTTGACACCCAAGCCCATTAGCACTAGGCGGGGGAGAGCTTAACACCTGCTATCTGTCTCATTCATTCCAACCAGCAGCTTTTGCTCAAAGCCAGCCATGCGGAGCACAGATTTTGTGACTGGTAATCCCAGCTCCTGTAGTGTAGGGGTAGCACATTATCAGACCAGGATGGTGTAACCTAGGCTTGGACAAAACCAAAGGTGAAATTGCGTTGCATGGCTGCAGAGACATGTTTGAGGAAAGGTGTGCCCCCAGTGTGGCCTCGGGTTACTCATCACAAACTTGATTATTCAACTCAAATGATTATAAATCATGGGACTTTGTCAGTGCATCGAAGATTGCAGAGTTTACATCAGTGCATCAGTCACCAGATTCATTCATATCTTACTTTTTTGTCAAATCAACCAAGCATTAAAATGCCTTTCCTTGACACATGCACAGACAATGACAGTGGATATGGCTGACTAATCTGATAAGCAGATAGTCTAGTGTCTGATGGTCTTAAGAGCAGGACTTTGAACAGGTTTTTGTATGAACACATGCTTCAGAAAAACCAAGAAAAACTGCATTAACCAGAAAAACTGAATACACAAAAAATCACTGCCAGTGCTCATGATAAGCTATAAACATGCTGGATTTATCAAGGGCCTAGGGATGTTCACTAGGACACATTATCATTTATACATTAAAATGGTATCATTCACGAATATATCATGAATATATCATGGTGTGAAACTGGCCTCTTAGGAAGATCAAAGTGCATTGTATAAATGCCATAGCCATATTCTGAAGGTCGGTAACTTGATAGCTCAGATCCTCCATCCCCCTGCTGGTAAGACTGGTGAGAAAAGCTTTTGTTCTCACATTGTCCGTTTACTCTAATGAATTGTATTATAGATATAAGAATGATTCAGGGTTTTCAGTAAAGTCTGCTGCTTACACTGATGACTGTGCTAATAAAAAGTCAGGCTGCTGGTTCGTGCGACTGTGCTGGACTGTGCACTTTGTTATTAAAATGGCCAAGCGTCCAGAGTGACTGTGATACTCCAAAGGAGTCTGTTCTTCATCCAGTGTTTATGTGCAGTGCAGGGGCTTCCGGACTGCCCCCCCCCCTTCCTCCATCCCCTGAGTCAGCAATACAGTGCCAGGTACAGACAAATGTGATTATGGAATGTAAAAGGGTGGGCTGCATGCATAGTAAGTGTCAGACAAGGAGAAGGGGTAGCAAATAAGGGCAAAATCTATTTACCCTTTACAAATCAGGTTTATGATATTAGTTGTCCACTGAGATAAGTTTTCATTCATGTTTTATCCTTCTCTTGCTTTGTAGCCAATAAAGGTGGCTGAGCCCACTTAAAACAATAGCTTAAGTCCCACAAGGAATATCACATGTCGCGGTCACTGGTGTAGCTCTTCCTTCCTTCCTCATAAAAAACACCCCTTTGTATTACCATAATCAATGGTCTAAGTCTAGTGAGTGAATGAAAAAATGAGAGAGAGAGAGAGAGAGAGAGAGAGAGAGAGAATGAGAGTGGCTGGAGCCGTCTGCCTTCCTTGCCTTTGATTCGCTGCCATTCTTCCTAATTGGATCAAGTGCAGACTTGCCTAGCTCTACGCTTCGTGTTCAGAGTGCAGAGCCAGAGCAGCCAGAGAGGGGAGTGTGGACAGAGCTGAGAGAGAGAGAGAGAGAAAGGAGATTGGGGAAAAAGAGGAAGAAGGATGGTGAGAGTGTAAGAGAGAAAGAAAAGAAAAAAAAAAGGGAGGAAAGAAAAGAAAAGATTCTGAGAAGGCGGGAAGAGAGAAGGAAGCAGTTACATCTGTGTAAGAGAGAAAAGGAAGAGGAGGGGTAAGAGCGAGGAAGGGGGTGTGTGTAATCCTCACTTGCCCATCCTTCCGTGTTGTGTTGCGAGGCGTTAGCGATCAGCTCCTGCTCTTGTCTGCCGGCTCTCAGGAGCGGACAGGCACCTGCTGCTCCTGGATGAATCAGCCGCTCTCTGCCGCTGGAGTATGACAGCATGGCTCTCCCGCTGGCCGAGCCCCAGCCCCTGCTGCAGTCTCAGCCTCCTCCTCCCCCGGCCCTACCCTCAGGTACACACTGCCCTGCTGCTGGAGTTCTCTGAGCCACGCCGCAACTGAGTCTCCTGAGGGAGGGATCCACCTCTGGGCCGCCCTGCTCTGCTTTTGCCTCCAGAGACCGTTATAGACTTTTGTGTTGCTGCGTGTTTTTCACCTCATGCTGCTGAGAAGAAGGATGCCTTGAGAAGAAGTCTTTTCTGGCACCGAAGTCAGAGCTTCTTCCCAGATGTTAACAAGGTTACTCCGCCAGTGCCGAAGATCATCTTTGCTGTGTCGCTCCCTTCCCCCCCGCAGTGATCTGATGATGGACATCACACTTTACAAGCCACGATGCATGATGCTGCGAGATCTACAACTTCTGCTGCCTGTGTAATACTTTGAGCTAGAAGCCAGGCATCCTGAGACACACTCCTGTATGCGACAAGAAGGAGGGCAACAGGGACAGGAACGAAAGAAGAGATAAAGATAGGGGCATGGAGTCGGTAGGAGTGGAGGACTCCTCGGTTGGACTCTGCAAGCCTCTGGGATCCACATCTCCCTTGGGCCAGTCTTCCGAAGGTCCTCTTGAAACTGGCCCCGAGGAGTCACCCGAAGAAGAGACACCTGAAGAAGAAGAAGAGGTGGTCGGTGAGAGTGAGGAAGAGCGTGGACCTCTGCGATGCCTGGGTTTGGCTGCCGCTTCCTGTTGCGTATGTGTTGAGCTGGAGCAGGTACGCAACTGCGTGCGCTCCGAGAAGATTTGCATCCTACCTATTTTAGCCTGCTTGCTGAGCCTAGCGCTCTGTACCGCTGGCCTCAAGTGGGTCTTCGTGGACAAGATCTTTGAGTACGAGCCGCCAACCCACCTGGATCCCAAACGTATAGGCCAGGACCCTATCGTTATTGACGCAGATCCCACACGGGGGCTTCCAGTGTCATTTTCACACCCCACCTCACCCCCTGCACTTTCCCCACAAAGCACCGCTACTCCTGCCAACCGTGGACAGCCTGAGGTGTTTGTGGAGGGAGATTCCACGTCCGGCCCTTTTGCCCCTGCCTCACCTAAGGTGTCCCGCTTTACCCCCACCTCAGCAGTGACTGTTCATGCGAGCTCCGCCACTCAGCCCCTCCCCAGCACCACCCCAGAATCTGGCAGGAACAACACATCAGGCCAACATCCCACTCTGGAATCTAACAACATAATTACCAAAACCTGTAAGTACACTTGCAAAATTGATAAGTCGCTTTTGGCTTGGAGATGTGCTTATGAAGACGTAGAGGAGTGAATAACTTTCCTCTTTTGGTTTTACAGTATGAAAGGTTTTATAAAAGTAAATACTTTAGCTACTTATATTTAGATGCTTCTGTGTCTGTTTACTTACTTTTACTACCATTTGATCTAGAAGCCTAAGCCGTTGTAAACAATCCAAATACTTAAATTTAAGTGGGAATTCTGTGTCGTATTGCTGTTACGTATTAACAGACATCAACATGCGCAATGGATAGTATTTCAGTGACTCAGATGATTTGAATGCATTTGGTTCTATTTGCTTGTACTGATCCCGTGTCCTATTGGGAAACTGCACGGGAAAAAGTGCCTGCCGTGCTCTGTTCAAGAGCAGACGTGTTGCATCTTGTCAGCTATGTGTCAAGCAGCTGTGACTAAGCCTCCTAAGAATGGACAACTTTACCTAAGGATTGTGTGTAATCCACACTGCCCTCCGTGACTGCAACTAACGGTTACTACTCTTTACACCTAAACAAGATTACCAGAAACCATACCACACCAATTACTTTAGTCCTCAGCAGGCGGCTATAAAACACAGAGCTAACATCCTTTTAGTGAGAGTGAAGAGTTTCTGGCTGACTGATTCATTTGCAGCTTTTTAACTGGCATTGGTAGTGCCGTTTCCTCTCATCCAAATGCTGTGGCGTGACGAGACTTCCTCCTCTGGGTGTTCTGCTCCATTTCAAGGTCAGTCTGCAGAGGGCTAATTGATTCCCATCCATCGGCCAGCCACACAGAAAGACTATCCCCAGTAATGCTATCTCCCTGCCTAACTGCTCTCCTCTATGACTTTGAAAGCTGAAAGAATTATTATGGCTGGAGGGCTGCCAGACTCTTTATTGCCGTGGTTCCCACCTCCCCTCCCTCTCTTACCCACTTCCGCCACGTTTCCTTTTGCTTTTTTTTTTTTTAAATCTCTTCCACCTATGCTGCTGGTAGCAGGCGTGGAGGTTGGACTGACCTACTGCAGCCAGCTGTCCTGGCAGAGACAGAGGGAGGAGGGGTGAGCGAGAGTTTTAGAGACTGCACCGGTCGCTTCACAATTCTTCAGTTCTTCCTTCAGTGCGCACCTTTTGAAATGAAGCAGCTAAAATATTCATGCCAGTCCCGACTCATTCTGAAGCTGCACTGTTTGGTTGAATCTTTTTGAAATGAGACTGAATGATCCCATCCTCCTACTCATACTCTTTCAGCACTCTGAGCAGCTGTGCAGGAAAACTTAGGCTGTATTTCTCAGTGAGAACATAGATTAGGGTAAAAGTGTTAAACTTAGGGAAAAATTTAGGCAGCTCAGATTTTGGACCAAGGCAAAGGACAGTATGATTATTGCCACAAAGGAACATATTATGTAATTTATCTGTCTAAATGTTTTCATGTGTAATGTCATCTGTCTAATTTAAATTTCAATCAGACAAGTTTAGATTGTGGCTCCACAGTCTTAATCTGAATCTGATAGTCAGTTCAGTCCCTGCCTTCCCCCCAACAAATGAGTTCAGTTCAACAGAATGATCAGTGTTTCGGTCCCGTTCTGTTCCCTCTCATATGCATGTATTACCTGAATCAGAGGCTGCAGCAAAGCTAAAAGCCCTTCCCTTTTTGAGCAGTGTGATCAATTGTCGAGGCCCGGAATGGAAATGCGATCGTTTTCGTTGGTAATCTCAGTCTAAATCAATACACACAGAGAGCAGGTCAGCTGCTCCAGCAGGAAGCCCAGTGAAAGTGATAGTGATCCTGACCCTACTGGACATGCACTGACTAATTGTCCAAGGCAAGAGAACCGAACGCAAGCATCTTACTAAGGCAAATACGTCAATAGTGTTTGTCTGTGGTTTTATACGAATGTTCTAACACTCTGCTACATAAATAATTGATAAATATGTGAAGACTGCACAAATTTGTGTCGATGAAAACCAGGAGACTAGTGTCAATGTAGGTGGAACTGTTTCTCGTTTCTAAAAAATGTGCGTACTCAATCACTTCCACGCCTCCTCCTTATTCACTTAAACTGCAGTAATTAAAAGCGGGTGCATGCCTGATTCATTTGTTCTTGTATTGCTCATGGCCGTTGGTCTAAGCTATTTTAGAGCAATGGGAACTTCATTACTCATATTTGAGTACCCTTAGTCTATTTAATATTACCTTGTCTCAGCAGGTTAGCTTTATAGTGGAGTCACACACCATGTAGAAAAGCCTGAAGCCTGGTTTTAGCTAATAAGACACAAGTACATGCACATGCACACACAGTTTGTCAGTGGTACACCTGCATGCTACCAGGCAATACTTCAGGCAATACTGTCAACAGAGTCCCATTAGTAAGAGAAACATTTGTTTCTGCCCAGCTGGAAGAATGTTTATATCATCCTGGGCTGATTGAAGTCCACTTTCCTTCAGGGACTGCTGCGCTAGCAACGTGCTACATGCCGCTGCATAGGGGATTTGAGTGGAGCGTTTCCACAAGCGACCGAGAAATTTATAAGAAAAATATTTTCCCACTGCAATGACCTATTTTCCTGAAAGTTTCTGTCAGGATTTTTGTTGAAGTTGATTGCCTCGTGCTCCTTTCCCGCTTAACTGATATACAGATCATGGCACACTCCTCATGTCATGCGTGTCACAGAGTAGAGTAATTGCGGTTGGAAGTCATAATTTGTGTCTGGATGAGATTATTGTTATGTCATAAGTAGGGCTTAGTTTCTCTGTGGTTTAGCGGCCTGTTTGGCACGGTGATTTTCTGTCAGTGATATTATCATGGCAGGATGTGCTTAGTAGGTGCTGGCCCAAATAAAAAGTATTCATTCTTTAACTTAGTATTTGTTTAGATATTTAGTGTTCGGATAGTTCATCTTTAAGATTAGCAGCACAGCTAATCATTAAATCTGTATGAATTGAATATAAAACATTAAAATAACTCAGCTACCTAAGCTACCACACCTTACAGTGTAATGTGTGAAACTGGGTTTTAATCGTTGCATTCCGCCTGCTGCACCATTTAAGGTGGAAAAATTTCAGCAAGATGGTAACGAACCTGGAGCACTACGACAGCGATGAAATAGAAACTTGTTGCTTCATTCAGTAAAGCAGCTAAACTGACCCTGAAAATACAACATTAGGCTTTGTAAAGTAATGGATTGGTAATTCTACTATAATAGTTACCTGTTATGTTACTTAAAATACTTACTTGTTATGTGAGCAATATTTGACCTACTTTACTTTGCTTTACATTACACAGCGATTAACTGATATTTCAGGCTAGATTTTTGTATAGAATCAGATTTGTTACTTTTTTTTTATTATTGTCTGCTTGTATTGACTCAGTATCAGTCCTGGGTGTCAGTATCTAGCAATGTGGGCCTAATTATGGTTGAATATAAGAAAAACAGACTTTTGGAAGTGAATGGATTTATTTATCTTATAGGACATGGTCACTTTTTGGTTTAAACTACTACTACTGCTGTATCTCAGGCCTGTGGGTGGTAGTGCAGCTCTGACGTAAAGCACATTGACCTATGTGGGGAAAAAGCTGCCATGTTCTTTAGCCCTGCTGACTGTAGTTATCTCACTGTCATTTTTCATTCTGTTGCTTTTATGGCACAACTCTCCCTCTCTGGTGTGCTGGGTTTTGCAGATGGAGCTGTTACTGCCCTCATAGCTGTATCGATCTTCTTTCCCCTGGCTCTTCTTCCTCTGTTTCCCCCCTAGAACACAGGATTTATGAACAATACCTCTTCTGATGTGATTCAGTGAAGCCTTGTCCATAGATGGTTCCCCAGAGAACGCTCTGGGATATTGATTCATTTTGGTTTATTTGTTCAAAGTATTTATATATATGTGTATTGTTGGCTCTAGTTTTGTGGGAATGGATGACTGCTTTTGGCAAATCATGTTAAAATATTTATCACAGCTTTAGAAGTGCTCATCCAATCCATACTGTTAATCCTGTAGGTCCCTATCTCACAGCGTGGACAGTTATTTAACTGTAAGAGCCTATACACATACTTAATAATGTATACACGACTTCCCATACACCGCTGTGCTGATGGCTTTATTGATTGCCACCATTGTCTCAAAGGTGTCTCCATGTCAGACAGCTTTTGAAGTTCATTTGCTTTTAGGCTCCACATTTCAGACATTCTTCCACCGAATTGTGTTCAAAACTTAATATGCATGAATATTATTTTAATACTCTCAACAAATACTAATGTTACAAAAGAAGCTGAAATTAAGACTTAGTACCTTAAAGGCCATCTCTTATCTTGATATGCTCAAATATGCACCATTTTTTTATGTCTAGTGTGAGTACAGTGTGAGTTCTCCTACCTGCCGCTTTATTTACATCATAAAACGGAAACACAGATTGGCCAAAATCAAATCGGTTGACAGTTAATTGTATGTCTGGAGCAAAAAAAAATCTCCAGATTCTGATCATGCATCCGTACTGTTTAGCCAAAATGATCTTTGAAGTTATGCCTCTTCCTGTAAATGGTATATTCATCCAGACATCTTTCCCCTCCTCCTCACTCTTGTTCGCTCAGCCTTTGTTCTGAGATAATTAGGTTCATGCAGAGGTCATGTCACACACTTAGCAAATGAACATTGGCCCATCACAGCCACCTCTCACCTATAATACTGCTGTTCCCTTTTACAAGAAGCATCAAATCTCAGAGCTGCTCCTGGTTTGATTCTGTGTGGCCTGAGAAGACTATTTTTTAATTTGAAGTAATCCAGTGTGGCATATTTCCCATTATTTAATTAATGCTGGTCTCCATAATTTGTCATGCAAGGGCCAGTTAAGTTGATTTCTGCAGGCTAGCTGGAGCTTTCTGAAGCTTGCATTCTTCACAGCAGTACTCAACACTAGAATTAATTATAAAAGGAAAAGCACCATTTAAGTGCAAAGCACCATGAAAAATTAATGCTAAAGAGTGGCAGAACAAAATGCAATAAAATGCAAATCTGTGTCCGAATTTCCATTGCATCGTATGCGTATGGTTTTGTGCATATTTTGAACAAAAAACAACGTGTAAGTTTGTTTAAGTGTCCGTGTGCTGCATGCAATAAAGTCATGCATGCTGTTTGATGTTTCCATAGATCATGCTTTATGAGCTGTCCTGGTATGAACCCACCCCCTGTACTCCAGCAGCCACGGTCTGCATCACCATGGCTGCTGCCCACTTCATCTTGCTGCCTAGCACAGCTCCATCTTTCCTGCCAATTACCCGTCAGCGCTGTAACTCGTGTCGCGCTGCACGATGCCATTGATGCATTCTAAACATCTGACCAGAGCAGTTTCCGTCTCTTTTGATCTTACCCTCACCTGTCTGGGAAGGAACTCAGTCGTGTGTAGGAGCCTCACCTGCTTGTGAAGTTGAAGTGTGGATTAACTTCCTCACCTTTGATCAGATGCGCTGCAGACAGGTACACCCATCACTATGCAAATTGAATCCCTAGAAGAATAAAGTCGTCCAATTACGATTTCCAGCAAAGATGACGGGCCTTCTTCCTCTGCCACTTTTTTCAAAGCATTAGCCTGTTGTGGGCTTTGTTCTGACAGAGGCACTTTCACTTTTGAGAGAATTTGCAATGCTTTTTGATTGTAGTCTTTTGACCCACATGGCTAACGATGAGCTTGAAATTCAGCGATGCGAGTTTTGGTGGAATGAGCTCAAATCAACAGGATTAGTCCTTCAAATGTACGGAGGGGTCGGACC
>JBBIGA010000035.1:4494419-4506919 GCA_037576975.1 Alestes dentex | reverse complement strand
CAAAGCAGAAGATTTTTTTGTTTCATTTTTATTTTTTTAAATCTTGACAGAAACAAATACACACCGGATTAAACTGGATAAAATATTTATTCAGTGCCTCTGTTGGTGGGTTCTGAGAAACTTCTGTGAGTTTGGGGGTTTTTTTTCGTCAAAACTCAGTGAGGACTCCTTGGAAAATTCTCCAGAGGAGCGAAAGAGATGTTTACTCGCTATTCGGCCAAGATGACAATTACCTGTGTGTGTTCCAGTGATGGACCGGTACAGCTCTCGGGGATTGAAGTGAGTGGCGTTCAGGTGGTCATTACGGAGGCACTGGCGTGGCGTTTCTGTTTGTCCTTTCTGCCTCAACAAGTCCAAGTCCCAAAAGAGCTCCACGCCCCGATCTTTCTGTCTGAAAACACACACACAGACACACAAGCACACACACGCAGCATACACACACAGCATACACACATCACCACATTACAAAGTTTCACATTACAGAATAATGTGTCTGCTCCATTTCAGAATAGCTTAAAATATCCCCTGAATGAAATTGTGAAGTAGAGGGGGGGTGGTATACCATTTATAAAGCTCCAAACAAAGCATCTAATTGACTTATCCATGCTTAAGCCACAAATGTGTTCTTTAGTGGCTTCTGTTGCATAGCTGCACAAGCTTTATAGGACTTTACAGGCAAAAATCTCATTAAAGAAAGTGAGAATTGTTAGTTTAGCCACTGCATAACATTACATTTCTGCTTTAAGTTCTACTCCATTGACAAACTAGGCCAGATGCCTGGAATGATGTAATACATCTTTAAAAAAAAAAAACAACTGAGCCAGTTGAAACAGCACTAATTTCTCCAACACACTTACACTTCTGACTAGCGTTGCATTCATATCTGTCTACTGTCATAGTTGACATATTGAATTTAGCCTCTTGCCTACAGTAGCAGTGTAGAGTAAGTGCATTAGAGATGTGCCTATAAAAAATCCATGCTTCTCCTTGGATTTACATAAAAAATGTTTTGTGGCCTGTTATGTGTCATGTTATTATAAAAAAATAATGTAAATTTTTAAATAATTTAACATATACTTCAATCGAATGCTTTGTGTATTTGGGACGGATAAAACCTTTGGCTTGAAACATGTTCATTACTCCAGAGAGACTAATGGCACTGATGACAGTTTCAGGTCACTGCATATGTACTACGGTGATTGTACCTCTACTGCTGGAGCTGAAAGCAGCAGGAGACCCAGTAGTTTCCATATATAATTCTACTTGCTGTGTCATTCTTAGATTATGTTCTGATGCTATTATGTTGTATTATCCCTCAGATTATGCTGATCTTCTACATTCATACTACTTCTAAATTCATCTACTATCCTTTGAACAAATTCTCTTTTCACACTTTCCCAAAATGTACATATATTTTGCCCAGTGCCTGTATATGCATTGGAATCCATTACCAAGAACTGTGTGATTTGGAGGCTCCTGCTGCTCGCTAATGCTCAGTTCCATTAATGTGGTGCTCGCAGTGCAGCTCAGCCCACGCATGCAGTGATTTCAACCCTATTGTGCGAAACACTTTCCTCAACTAATCCGTGCCCGGTGTCACACTTTCCTCATTTTTCCTTCTTGTTTCTTTGGAGTTAAGCGTTAAATATGTATTAAGTGCTATGTGTTAAGTAATGAGGCCTTAGAATAGTTTTAATCCCAAAATAAACGGACCGTAGGCACCTTTCATGGGTTTTACTAGTGTGGGTGTTGATTGTTCCCTAATGCCTCAAAGCTTATTACAGTCCTATTTTGTTTATTCAGTATCTACTATTATTTATTCAGTGTCTAGCTACTGTGAAGCTGATATGTAAGTTACGCAGATAGGAAAGTAAGGAGCTGAAGTGAAAACTAATACGCAAACACATTTCCCCGACCCATTTCCCAGACCTAGATGAGACCCAAGGCTGAATGAAAAAAAGATTTTCACTTGTAAGTCACCACTGGCGTCGCAGTTGAATTCTAGGTCCAGCCTTAACCCATGTACAGGAAACCAGCTGTTAAGATATTGAAAGGTAAACAACAAGATCATCTTCATTTAATAATTTACCTTTGAGGCAGTCATCAAATATTAAAAGTGTGCCTGCTGTGTCCTGTAACTATGGACTGCGAAGGGGAAATTCCACTGATTTTTCCAAATTTCTGCAAAGTTCAGTTTCTGTAGTGTAAAGAAAGTGATTCAGGGATTGAAATGCATGCATTGTAGAGAAACGTACCTTTTTTTTTTTAAAGAAGTGTGTGTAAAGTTACACTGTAGATATAGATCAGGTGTAGTTTTGTTGTGTAATCGAGTTAACGGTAGCATGGGAGCAAGGTATTTGTTTTCATAGTCACAGCCTCCGCCCACACATATATCTTTGGCTTGTTTAACTGGCCACAGCTGGAATTCTGAAGGCGTGTGTACGCACTTTGGTTAAGTGGCTTTTTTAGTTTGTCCTACCGACACTAGCTAGTAAAGAATGCATTTGTGGGCAGAGCATGGACAGGTTGATTGTGCATCCACACAACATTAACAGACCATCAGAAAGTGGGCTGTTCTGTTTAGTGTTGTTGCACTGGTTGCCCCGTTTGCCCCTGGGCGTAAAAGAAGGGCTGCCAGCCAGAGTGGGTGGAAATGGGCAGGAATACAGCAAATCCTGTTGAGTGCGAGTCCTCAGATCCAGCCGCCTGCCTCTTTAATCTGCAAGGTGAACAACAGCCCGTACTTCTGGGGGATTCTTCACGGCATCACACGTCTGAAGCCACCCAAGGCTGTGGGTTGAGATTGTGAATGTAAAGCAGCCGCAATGGCGGATAACCAGAGCATGTGTCTTTGTCCCCTACCTGATCGGTTTAGAGCCTTTCAGCCACATCGCACAGAGACGAGCAGCTGCCTCAGAGCGATTTCCCCCAATCCTGTCCCTCAGAGGTGCAGGGGATTGAACTGGAGTGGCAGGCGGGGATAGAGAGGAGCCGGACGAAAGCGACAGTGCGGACTGCCATTTGCAGAGCATTAGTGATTTTCTCTGTAATGGATATGCTCTTTTTGTCTATGCAGACTACTTTGATTCATTTATGCTGCAAAGTTGCCCACTCACACCAGCAGACCAGGAATATTTTAGGGCTAATCAATACACATCAAGGGCTAGCTTCTTAGCTGCACACGTTTTAATTATCAGATCTTCAAAGTGTTCTTTATTTTGCTGCTTTGTGAAATGACAGAACACTTACCGCTACACTGCTGTGTAATTTTCCACAGGGCTATAATTATACAGTTGACTGCAGTGCAGGTCGTTCCTGCTGTTCTTACAAATGAATCTGTCAGTCTACAGGCTATCTACCCTCTTATATAGCAACAAAAACAGTGAGTGTGTTAATTAAATTAATGGCTGATGATAGTTGTGTCTACCTTTTTTTACATTTTTGAACTGATGAAATGGGTTGTAATGCCATGAGCGGTTGGTTCGTATGTCCCAGAAGCTCTTAATGGCAACCTAATTCCTCACACACACAAATATGTTACTTGCTTGTTGGTTTCATATGTGCTAGAGTAGTTATTGTCGTGAATTATAAATTTGGGGTAATGGATGCAGATACCAGGAAAGAAAGCACCGGAGAGGGCAGAATCAGGGCAAGCAGTTCCATTCATTGCTAATAACTTAGCAGAGTGCTATGTGAGTGGTGCCTCTGGAGTCTCTTCCTCTGGCCACAGATACTGCAGTGTTTCCATAGAATCAGTATCACTGGAAAATAAATGAAAAGAAGTTTACGAGCAGCTTTAGACTGCTGATTGGTTGGTGCTAGGTAGGGCTGCATGATATAGACAAATTACCACTGCTACACATTGAGGAACATGTAGTGAATCAATGTAGAGTTGCATAAACTACTGAAAGGCAATTTTTGTAATCTTGCAATCTGACAAACAGTCAGTATTCTGCATTTCAGTGCTTTCAGTTATTGATTTGAATAAGCTAGCACCAAGTCTACATTGTGTTTTGCTTGCACTTTGAGCATTGCATTGACACAGAGTTTTAAATTAGATGTTTTATTATTTTAAATCCGGAAAACATTTGGTGTTCAGTGGTTTTTTTTTGCTTTTTGGCATAGTATGATTTAGTATCAAGCATTTGTGTGAGTATCGACATTCTGTGGCAGGGTTGAAGAGATGTGGCTGATCAAGTAAAATAGCAAATAGCACTCTCATTAGTTTGGGGTCTCATTTACATACGGTATCTTTCTGTGACACTGGTATTACAGAAACTAGTATCAAAGTAATGACTGCAAATAACATGCGACCTTAGTTCTAGGCAAGTCTGCTTTGGTTGTATGTACCAATGTTAAAGTGATTTGCTACGTATTTATTTACAAGCAGGTTATATTTCATACCAGATAGACCCAACTGCCTGAACTGAGTATTGCTGTATGTGATGTTAAGATCATTTTGTCCTGGCAAATTACTCCCCATGGGCAAACAAAAAAGTAGGTCCTGAATTTCTTAGGTGTCATGGAATAAAAGCAATTCCCTGACACCAGCTGTCACAGGTCCCTGCGGCAGTCTGGTGCTGCACCCTGTGTCCATTGTGACCATGGCAGAGCGGAGCAGAGTGGAGAGAGTAATTAGCAGTTTATATGAGTGTCCTGATTAAAACAGATGCTTCCTCCGCCTGCCGCTCCTCTAGTTATAACCTGTAGCCTGTAGGATACCCTCTCAGAATCTGAGATCAAACACGCACAGTCCCTCCTGCTCCAACAAGCATGTAATTTGGGACTGGAGTGCTTGGGGGCCCATATTCGGTCCCTTTAGTACAAAATCATGCACTTTTCTGTGCTTCGTGTTGTAGCTGATAGCATTTAAAAGTGGTAAACATTACATTGTGATGAGCCATAGCTTGTCCTACTGAAGTTTGTGTTCATGAAGTTTTGGTTTAGTTTTATGACGCGCTGTATCTGAGTTTGCTTAAGGGATTTTAATTCCTTACAAGTACTCATTTAGCAGACATTTATCCAGAGCGACTTATAAAAAATGCAAACAATAGAATCTTATTACCTAAGAGCAAGAGATAAGCCAGAACCTGTGTAAACATGGAGGAGAGTGCTGTTTATTTTAAGTAAACAAAGTGCAGAGGATTGAAGAGAAATAATGATAATAAGAAAAATAGTGCAATGAGGCGTTAATCGAAGTATTATAAATATGCAGGTCTTCAGACTAGGTTAGACTAGGGTAGACTGTCATTTTACTGAAGGCCTGGAGCTGGTGCTAAATAGTAGTCAAAATGAGTTCTGGGCAATATAACAATACTGTTATCACAAAAAATGACCTTATGATACGCTTTTCTACAATTTCTACAGCACTGGACAGTAGACCTTCTAGAAAGAGATCCAGCAGGAAGACGAAGGAACTTTCACCTCCTGCTGCTCTGATATGTTTCCTGAGAAAAAAAAAAGTAATATGTTTATCTGTTAACTAAACCAAAGACAGGAATCTCAACAATTTGTGATTCAAGACTAGCAGTTTAAACGAGCTTTCTCAGTTTTCATGCTGTAATTTTTGTATCCTGGCCGCTAGCATCTCATATCCCCTTTTTTTGTCTAATACTGACAAACGTGATACCTGAATAAAGTATAGTGAGAACCACAGTAAAGTCTGCTGAGCCATCCAAGGTCAGCATTTGAGCAATATCATTTTCCTCTGGGAAATATTGGGATATTACATTATAGTCGTGTCGCCTGCCGCTCTTATAAATATTAAACGTTTCACCTAGGAAAACGTTTAATGTTAATCCTGCTGACGTCTTTCCCTATCACCGTGCTGTGGATGAAGAGAGTATGCATATGCAAATAAAGCCTGGAAGAGTTTTAATGCTGTTGTAGCATGATCAGAGGACACCCCTTCGGGTGTTTGGAGTGCCTTTTTATGAGGATCAAAAGTGATTGCAGCCTGCTTCCTCTTGCTGTATTTTCGAACGGGAGCCAGCGCAGCATTTAAACTCCGTGCTTAGAGGAGCAATTTAGTGAAATGGAGGATGTGGCTTCCAGGCCCACCGGCTCTACAGGAACTTATTTCCTTACTTGGCTTTAAAAACAAACCCGCCTTTCCGCTGAGCGTGCCCACTCACTCCACAGTCTGGAGCCTGCGGTGCGGTTCCTGACGCGTGTGCAGCACACCTTTTCCTACCTGGCGACTGCACTGAGTGGGCGTGCTCTCTCTCCATGGGTTCAGACGCAGATGCTGTGGCTTCTTCCTGCAGGCTCTGGCTGAGAACGTGTGAAATTAATCATCTGACACCGCTGGCTGGTTGTGTCAGTTGATTGCTGGTCTAGAGCTGTTGCACCATCTGATGGACCTTCAGGGGATTCCTCACCAGAGGACACAAACCAAGACTGATGAGCATAGCTGTAACTACTGATTACTGATATATACTCGATTATCCTATAGGCTATTGATCCATTAATGGACTAATCTAATTGCTGTCCCTCCTTTGGTTGCCCTTCCTTTGCTGCTTAGAATACTACTTATTGTGTCATGAAAAGTCAGGGCTGAACCGAATAGACCAATACATATAAATGCCTCGATTTGTGTGGTATCCTGGAAAACGTAAGTTCAAAATACATGCTGTGAAAATAGAATGTTAAAAGACGATTTAAACTGTGGCCTTTTTGGATAGGAGGTTTAAACAACCCTAAAAGCAGCGTGACTGTTCTCTCTCTGGAACCTAGAACATAGCATATGGTATCTCCTCGCTGCTGGTGCCCTTGTTTTGTCTTGTGTTAAATTTTATAGACCCAAGTAACTGAACCCTCACATTTTGGTGATTGACAGTAGTTCCTTTAGGTTTCAGATTCAGAAGATAAACAGATTATAAACTTCCTATCGTGTACATTAACAATGTCAGTTCTGTCATGAACACCTTTAATTTCCCATGAGCTGCAAGAGTGGTTGAGTGTAGGACTGCCTGCAGTAATAACTTAAGGTGTAATGATTCAGGGTGACACTTGGAGAACATTTCAGAAGATCTCAGAGACAGCAAACGCCTGTCTTAAAGGAAAGTGAATTATAATCAGTCAGCACAAGGCCAGCACTTTAGGAGGATGGGTGTGAATGGAATATTAATATATGCTTGAGAATCGATTCCTCAAACATATATTCTCAGATTTATATTCATCCTGCTGTACGGTGCACAAAACAGATTTCCTGTCTGTTTTCTGTTATTTTTTTTACTGTCATTCTTATAAAATGTGTGGCAAAGCTTCACAATTAATCATAGACGAACTGCAATGTCAATTCTCCATGCAGTTTAATTCAAGAGCATGGTTGGTGTTCTGCAGGGTTTTCACTGGTTTGACTAGTGTGGAGGGTTGGGGGGCAGTTCTGACCTTGGAGATCTACTAACTGACTCTGATATTCAGGTGCCGTTAAAGGCCTTCACTACCGTGATCAGGTGTGTTTGATTAGAACTGGAGTCAAATGGTCCAGGGTGCTAGATTTCCAGGAACAGGGCTGGGAACTTCTGAACTGTTCTTAAAAAAAACACACCCTATTCAGCTTAATTACAGTATTGGTGATTCATTTGTATATATTTTATTTTCATTGTTATTAAAAAATTATCTAGAAATATTGACTTTTTTTAAAATACCTTGTGTTTTCTTTTATGCACACACCCGTAAATGGCGTAAAGTCGTTTTTCACACCAGTCTTGAGTTAATGCGTTGCTTTAGTCCCAGCCCTATAATGGCTTGGAGTGAATATGCTACCTAGTCTTGGCCCCGTTAGGCGGAACATGGTCTGGTTGTTCAGTGATGGATTTCTGTCCCGGTGGAACGGGTCTGGTATTCAGTCGTCTGCTGCAGTGCTGGCTTTGCCCTTGAGTGCTCTCAGGCCAGGCTGCGTTTGCACAAGCAGAATGCCGCAGGAAAATGCTGGCCTAGCAAATGCAGGAGAGCTGGTGGAGGAGAAGGAGGAGGAGGAGGAGGAGGAGGAGGAGGAAGCCAGAGACTGTTGGCACTGCACCATCATGCGCTGTCTGCTCTTGGGTTTCTTTCCACCAGCAAAAAAATGAAATGGACCCAAATCGATCGAGCCAGCCAGCAGCCTCCATCTACCGTCCAAAAAAAAAAAAACAGTGGAGCTCAGCTCCGCTGCACTGAAACCCAAAACCTACCTCAAATTTAGCCTGGACCGACCTCCCACAGACATCTCTCCCAATCTTTAAATAAAAAAATCTAGGTTGATTAAGTATTGCTTGAAGTGTTGCTGCAAAAACATTCAACTTAAGAAATCATATCAAATGCACTTAGGTGACGTTTTCTTTATATCATGCCTTACTGGCCACAGTCAGGCTCAGACTGACATCGCTAAGGAACTGGCTAAAGAAAATGAAGGTTAAACCTTGGAATTTGATTTTTCACCTTTCTCCTTTTGAGCCATCACTCATAAGTAGCAGTGGCATCTTCAGGGGAGGTGGCTGTGCTTTGACCGCATTGAAGCACATTCATACGTGAGCTGAATGGTTCGGATGCTCTGTTCCCCACCTTGAAAAGACTCCACGTCCCCTGCTGTTATGGTGGCAGTTTGACTTTGTTTAAGTGTCTGGCAGTTGAGAGACGAGTTGCAAAAAGCATCGCAGGAACTGAATAGTTTTTGTTTTAGACTTTTTTGCTTTAACTGAATTGCTTGTCACTCCACCCAGTACCTCTCTTTTTATGTGTTGCTGTTGTGATTTGGCCATGTGCTAATCTATTCTGAGGCTTTTTTCTGGAGCCATAGAAAGCTGTTGGGCCCTGACTGATGATCCGTGACAGCCTCTGATCTCTGATCCAGTAGGTTTAATGGGAGCGAAAGACGATAATTAGGTTATAGAGACAAAAGCAATCTGTTGCACTGTCAATTATTCAACCAAATGTTGGTTGTCTAGAAAAACAGCGTTATGTACCACAGAGATTGAATTTGACTGAAGGAGCTTGTCTCTACCACCTCAGCGGTTACCTGATGGGGTCTCTGACCTATGATTTCACTGCAGCATTTGGGCCGCAATTTCCAAGCTAAACTGATTGTCTCACAGAAAGGAAACATGGCACTGCACTATACAGGCATCTGCACAAACTGAGGTGATGTTCTAGGGCTGTGCAGTGAGGCCAAAGTGATACTTGGCTCCAAACATATAGTTTTTACTTAATCGACAAAAAGGGAAATTCGCAATTAAAGCCAAACAATATGAGACACTATCGTTACAAATTATGCTACAAAATTGTGAGCATATTGTGGATGTTTTAAAGAACACCGACTTAGTGATTAGTTCTAGTCTAGTTCAGTCTGATTTGGGGCAGTGAAACATTGATTCAAAATCTGTTTTTCATAGTATTTTTTAAATGTGACACTGCATGTTTGTCAGATGCCAGGAAAAAAATAAAGCATATATTGTTATATTATACATTTTTTACATACCACCTATTCCTACTCGTTATACTCACAATTTGTAATTTGCCATTATAATTATGTCATATCACCCACCTCTACGACATTCGCAACCGAGATCACTCAGGCACGTCATGATTGGGAAATGAACGGTAAGGCCAGGGGCGTCAGATGAGGTACGCTAGGCCAAGCTCGGAGGGAACATGCTGTAAGAGACCGTTACTGATAGGCGTCAATGTTCACGCTCCCAGATCCCGCTGGAATTAGTCTCATCTTAAAACCAGTGCTTAATCGGTCAATTGCTATGTAGAGTCACACAGCTGATGACCAAGTGGGTGGATTCAGCATCTGCTCACGGCTGCACCGTGTCATTTTCTAGTCCCTAATCACGTCCGCTTTGAGAAAGAACATCTATGTGAGTGTGTAGAATGACAGGAAGTGGGCTTGTTCATCGCAGGCCAGACGTCCAGCGCTGCCGCGCATAAATATTTGTCCATTTGTAATGGCTAAGATGCAAACTCATTTCCCTGGGATGTTCGCCGTGACGTCTCCGCTTACAGCTGCACTGGCGGCGTCTGAGTGTGCCTGTGCCAGGTGTGACGTGTGGAGTGAGGTAGAGAGCCAGGGGCAGAGAGGGCTTGTTTAAAATGTTGATGAGCATTGAGTTTGCACTTATAGCAGTGAGGAAGGCGGGTAGCAGGTTGCAGTGAAGAAGGCGGAGTGGGCTGGGCTTTTGATCCCGACCGCACAGGCACTGGGCAGCAGAGAAGACATGCGGCTCCACATGTCCAGACATAACCGAAAGGTCACAGGTAGTGCCTTACTGATTTCTTTCACTTGGCTTCGCATAGGTCTTGGTGCACTTGAGTTTCAAGTGTGGTCAGTCTGCTGAACTTTAGCTTCAAGTTGTTAAACTAGGACGTGGTATGAACTTGTCTAATGTGGTTACGTTGTTAAATCATATCTTAAAGGCTTTTGTCTGTGCTTCTAATTTGTGGAAAGTGAGTCTTCTGAGGTCACATTCTGAAAAAATTAAAGGCAGTTTGATCTAATTCTCGCTGATTAGTGTTGAGTCCTACTGTTATGAGAGCATCTGATTTTATTGCAGTTTAGGTGAACGCTGTACGTTTGGCATTGCTGCAGCCGTGCAGCCTTTAAGTGCTTCTTTGTTTCAGTTACTAGCTCTTCAACTTAGCATAAATAGCTAATGCATCATTCCAGGCAGGGGTATTTGGGATTCAAGGTGAGCAGCATGCATTGATTTAAGCTGCATCAATAAACCAAATGCCTTGTCAGTGCAGCGTGTGCTAGCTCATATTTCTCTAATATTCCTCTGGTATTTTGCAACAATGAAGGACGATGTTCTGCACTGTGTGTGCAGGGCAGACAGCAGGTCGGGTGCAGATGTGTGAAGGACATCATCTGCCTCCATTTTCCATGGAGGCTTCAGCTTACCCCAGTACTAAATGGAAGGGTCAATGTAAATGTGTAAAGTTTTGTTAAAAAGGGGTCTGTAAAGCTGTGTTGTGACATCTTTGAAAAACGCAAACAAATTCAAATAGATCCAAATTCTTCTTGTGCTGATTTGTCCTGTTTCTGCCCCCAGCTGCCACCAGCACCACTCCCTCGGCCAAGACGTCCAGCCACGTGACCCCTTGCGGTGAAAAGCAGAAGAACTACTGTGTAAACGGAGGAGAGTGCTTTTATCTGGAAGTTACACCCAACAGCATCAAACACCTCTGCAGGTAGGACGTGGCAGATATTTAACCTATTCAACCCTAAAAGCCTGCATGTGGGTGCACACCTTAGTTCCTCGTTCAAAATCCCATAACTCCCATGTTAGTTTAATAGTTGCTGCTGAAAAAGTTATGAAGGAATATGTTACGCTCAACAGCCAAGTCAAAAGCCTGCAGTATAGAAGTGATAGAAACGTTCCATTAACATTCTGACGCTGCGCCTTATGTAGTGTTTTTGCTCACTTATTTTAGAGTCAGTTTAGCCTGGCATGATGCATATTTATATTACCATCCTCTGTAATTCCAATGACGACTCTTTTGTGAAACCTAACGTTGTTGAGCTCTTTCTAAGCTCCACGTGAAGTTTTGGATCCTCTCATCTTAAGCCGTGGGGAACTGTAAAATCCAGTAGGAGCGAAGGCATTGTCTGAATGCGCAAATCACTCAGAAGTGGAGTGCTCAGAGCCCAGCTGTTGCTCTGCTTTTTTTGTTTCTCTTTCCTTTATTTTAAACAAAACACCCCTTGAACAAAAGCACCCTACTAAGCTGTAGAGGAGATCACAGCGGTGGAAGTGTGGCATGCTGTGTTTGGGAGTGCAGACATGAGACAATTCAAAAAGGCAAAGCACTGCAGTAAAAAGTCAAAGCACTGCAGTAAAATGAAAGTGTGTGAGTAAGGACACAATGTAGGCTAATGAACAGGTTGAGCATCCTTTCATTAGCAGTGGATACCAGACTCTGCTGCTCCTAACTACTGTCCGCTGTATCACCATGCTCACAAATTTGATGCACACTGGAGTTGCATTAGTCACTTTATTCCTCCGTTCTTCTGATTTCCAACGTCCATCATGTCGAATGTCTTACACATGGAGCTAGAATGTGTGTGCTGACTCCTCAGCCTTTCACACGTTTTGCTTTATCAGTAATTTGCGGAAGCATGGAGCCATTAACATCATTAAGGAAAAGTTCTGACGTCTGCAGCCCTGTACAGCACCTCTATTGACATTGCCAAGGAGACACTTTGGCTCAGGGCCATCCAATACATAAGAGGGACTTTTAGCGTCCACCGAAAGATTGAGTTTCATCTTAAATACTTCAGTGACTAAGCAGAATACACTGCTGCTGTCTGCTCTTCAGCTCCCCAAGCACTGCAGGGCGCAGCCAGTGAGAGGAGAAGCGTGCCTGTCCCTGTCATTCACTTCCATCTGTCTCTTGGGGTGGGCAACATGTTGCGTGATTGTCACGATGTGCTTTTCTATCACAGGCGTTAGTAATTACTTCTGAAATACTAAACAACTGGAAGTATTATAAAATGTACAGTCAAAGAATACTAT
>JBBIGA010000035.1:4470680-4493613 GCA_037576975.1 Alestes dentex | reverse complement strand
AGGCAAAGAATACTATATATATATATATATATATATATATATATATATATATATATTTGTATGTATGTATGTATGTATATACAGTGGTGTAATATTGGACAGGACTGTTACCAGTACTGACCGCAGACTGTAAGGAGGCAAAGCATAAAAAATAGCCCAAATAAAAAATGAATTTGGAACATTTGACATGGAATCATAGACTGTGGGAATCTACATCTTCAACTAGAGGTGTCTCAGCCCTACTGTAACCAGTTCTTATCTTTCTTAAAACCTGTTGGTAGTGGTGCTTGTAGAACCACAACAATCTGAAAAATCTGCTTCTAGTCATTTTTAGCAAGTAAAACAAGACTAAGCCTTCTTTTGATGCCGTATTTCTAAGAGGAGAAGGAGGGCTTAGCCCAAGTAGCCTGTTTAAACTGAATAGTTTTTGCAGTATTGCCCACCCATATTGCTCTTTCTCTCTCTCTCTCTTCATCTCAGTTTCTCTCTCCCTGTATGTCTGTATTGTACAGAAGCAGCAGGCAGGATGACTGGGTCTCCAGGGATCAGAGAGAGAGAGAGAGAGAGCTGCGAGTATCTCAATAGTCTGAAACAGACGTGTCAGGAGATGAACCCTGACACACAGGATGTGTAGAGAAAGGCACACTCCTCTTACTCTGACAGCGAACCGCATTTGTGTGCCTGCGATTGTGTCATCGCACAACTTCTTGAAGTATTTTTTTAATAAGAAAGTTCAAGAGGTCTCGTGTCACTTCCATTTTTTAATCCTAGTCATACAAATCTGAACGCTCTCTCTCAGCTCTCAACAACAGTTTTCTCTCTGTCTCTCCTTTTTTCCCCTCACTCTCTGTGTGGAGAGACTCAGCTTTTCCAGCTGTTATAATCCTGTAAGTTCCACAGCTGTAAAGGCTCGGAGGCCATGCCTGTCACACCACTAGATCCACTTCATCTGAGCTTAGAAAGCCCCCTTCCTCTGTCATCAGAGAGCAGATGGCCTCCTGAAAGCTCCGGATCGGAACAAGGCGCTCTTGGCCCCGAACTTTCTTCTTTAATGCCCGCTGAAACTTAAAAGAGGACCACAGACCTGGAACTGCAATCATTCCCTCAAAACCAGCCATGTCCTGTTCCTTGGGCTTTCAGACCATGTCCAAAAATGACCCTCTTATAAACACGGTAACATAATAGCTGAACAAGCAAGGCCAGTGCATGCCAAATCGAGCCAGTGGTCAGTCGAGGCCTAAAAAGGCACAAAGGAAGTCCAGCAGTAAGCCTGGCTGAATCCTTGAAAAAAGCCTGTGTAGAGACCATTGCGCAAACAAAGCTAGTGCAGTAGTGCTAGAATATAGAATAACATTCTTACTATAAAGACTGACTTGTTTATGGAGTTTTCGTTAACATTAGAAAATACTTCCTTAAAACAGATGTTCCTAATTTTTTAAATAAAAAAAGCATCCTTTGAAATGTTGTTTAGGGTTCTTCCGAAAGTAATTCTTCTGTACCATTTCTCCTAAGAACCCCCCTGGCAACGAACCCCTTTTAGAACGGTAGTATAGATACTTCAGTTGTTGCCAGTGTTAAAGGAAAGGCAGGCCATTAGTTGTAAAAAATAAAGCTTTCCGGTGGAAAAACTGTGATAACCTGTGCACCTCTTTGTTGTCTTGCCTTGTTGTCCTGTTAAATGTGTTTGTGTTGTGATGTGTGTTCAGTGGACGTTTATGTCTTGTGCTCATCCCTCTACCCCCCCCCCCTTCCCCAGGTGCCCCCCAGGATTCTCAGGGGACCGCTGTCAAAGCACAGAGCCTGTGAGAGTCATAGACCCAAAACGTATGTGCAGTCACTGAACCTCCCCCAAGCGCATGCTGCATAGCTGGTGTTTTTTCTGCTTTCCCTCTCTCTCTCTCTTTCCCTGCTCGTTTCCCTAATCACAGTCTCCATAGGTCCAAACCCACCAGGCTTATCCATCTGCCCCCCCCCTTACCCATTAGATGTGGACAGGTGTGGGAATGTGTGTGGCACAAGGCTCTCCAAGCCACTAATCGCTGCTCTTGCTAAATTGAAGCGAACATTACAGCTCTCTAAAGCCGGGATGCTGTCACCGGAGATTCGGAACAGTTGATGATTGCACAATTTTGTCCGCATGGTGATGACACTGCATTCTAATTTGTTTAATCCTTTCAGTTGAGTGGTTTGGGGGTTTTTTTGGAGGGGGGATGGTGGGTCCAGTTGCCTGGAATTTAATCCAATTGCTTGGAAATTAATCTCGCCCCATCTAGTCGTTACTCTGGGACTGTGGTTTGGGTTCTAGCTGGGAGGAGTGTGATTTAACAAACATGTTTAATGTTTGTGAGACGTTTTGCAGACAACACCAGAGATGCTCGTGGGCACGGGGGAAAACTTATGGGTATCAACTCACTTCCTCTCTCTCTTCTCTCTTCTCTCTATGACTTTTTTGTTTCCCTCTCAGGTGCCCAAATGACTTTACTGGTGATCGCTGCCAAACCTACGTAACGCCCAGCTTCTACAGTACGTCTATTTCCTTTTCCTGTCTGTGCTTGGATTGGAGCATGCTCAATCAGCGCTACTTCCTATTGCTTCGTTTTGTTTTCCTTGTAGGCAGATCAGGGAGTTTTCCGTGCTGTTTTGGGGTTCTGTTGTGCATCTTTTATCATGCCTACTCCTTGCATGTTTAGCCTTATTTAACCTAATTTGTGTTACATTGGATTATTAGCCTGAGTAGACAGGGAGTGGATAGAAAAATTCATTCAGTCTGAACGACTCAGTTGTCTTTTTTTTTCCTCATTTTCAGAGGCTTTCATAGAAAGTTTGATTACTTTTTAAGTGACTATTTCATTGGGTGTTACATTGCAGGAATCGGAGCCAGATGGTGTCTAAAATGAGTGAGCTATCTCGAGCCCCGCCTCGGCCACAGTTTAGTTTCTTTCAGTTCTTGTGGGCTAGTGTCCACTGAAAGACTGCTAGAGGTGCTTTTCTGTTACACATCCCATTCTGACATTGCAATTCATTCATTATATATATATATATATATATATACACCCTCTCACCAGCCCAAGTAATAGCACAACTGGCCTTCTTGGCTGATGGAGGTTGTTATATGTATATAAGGTACGGACAGGGTACGTGTAGCTTCCCAACCCTTTCCTGAGTTGTAGTGGGTATGTAAGGGCAAAATAAAAGAAAACAAACCTGCAGGGGTAAAGGGGCCTCCGAGTCCGAGGCTGCGTAGACATGAAGGAATAACTCTCTTTGAGCTAATCCAGGCTTCCCAAAAGTAAATCATTAAGTTCGTAGTATTGTTGACAAATTCCTAGAGCTTTGTAGCTGTGTGACATCACATCCATCACCTAGCAAATGAATCATTGTGTGCTGTCAGGTGATCTTTAACACTCAGCTGTTGTCTCCCACACGGAGCAACAACATAGTTGTGAGGGCCAGTCCTTCTAGATAACACCCACATCATAAACCTGAACAGATCCTTTAAAAACCGCCTCGCTTTGAAGTGGATCGCAAGAGCAAAGGGCTGCAGGGATTGAACCCCCGCGCGCCGCTCAATACCTAGCCTAAAAGCACACTTTTCTGGATCACTGCTCGTTTAAAGAATCGAGTTATCTGACATTCTCATCTCTGCTCCACTTTTTTTAAGACCTCCTTGTCTGCTTCGCAGAACAGACATTTGGAGTTGGCTAAGTGTCAGTAAGTGCAAAAAGGTGTTAAGGAGCCATCATCAACATAAACCAAAGTTAATTGCTGTGCCTACAGTCATTTGTAATATGAATTTTATGCCTGCCCTCTCCTACGGCCAGAGCATTCGCTTTATTCCTCTACACCATCCCAGGAATGTGTTAGAGTCTGGGGAGGACAAGCAGAGCATCTGCTGCATCAGCGAGGCAGTTGAGCTTTATTTGTCGACTGTCTGCATAAGCAGGCCACTCTCAGCAACTCTTATTGCTGCATTAGCTCCGTGCCTTTGATTGACTTAGCGTCAGAAGCTCATTGGCTTACAGTCAGGATGGCAGACACAGCACTGGGGCTTCCTTAGCAATGAGGCTAGACTTTGACATCAGTAAATAAGACCGCCTCGGAAAAACAGTGCACAGTTATCAATTAACACCTGTCAGATGTTAGTTATGCTACTGAACTCAGGGACCCTGCTGGAGATCAAAGCAATAACCTGGTTAAAGTACCTGTTGCAAAACTCCTGCGATATTCATCAAAAGCGCCCGGGTGATAGTTGGCTAATCAGTTGTATCAGTGTCAAGATGTCACAGGTTTACTGGTGTCAGCAAAAATGGTTGTGCTCGTTTTATTTTAGAATTGTACAAATGTCAGAATTGATGAAAAAAATAAGAGACAATTAAAAGAAACACAATCTCTACGAAGCCTGGTTAAGTCAGGATTCAAGTCTTTGAGAGTTCCTGCTGTTTTTGGTTGTCTTACAGAAATTAGACAGACATGACAATTTAGGCTCTACTCAGCAAAATTAGGTATCTATGAGTCAGGTTCCATTAGAAAAAACATTAGGGAAGCAGCTCTTATTACATTTTCAGGCATAATTGAAAGTACGGAAACCCGCACTGTGCATTTTCTTTCAGTCATAATCAAATCTTTTTTTTTTTCCAATTTATTTGAAACCACAGTTTTGTGTGGTTGATTTCCATAACATCTTGTTGCAGATAGAGCACTAGAGCAGTTTTATTATACAGATATATAAATACATGGCATACATGCTGTGCGGTCTAAATGCTGACGTACATATTAACCTATTTGGCTAGCATGGCTGTTAGCAGTGAAAGCTTCCGGGTTTGGTGTTGGCGTAAACTGTGGTGTCAGCTCACTCAGGGGTTGAAATAGTGCAGCTGAGTGAAAGATGCATGTCCCTAACAGCATGTTCATGTGAAACACGTGGTGGTGTTGCCGGTTGAGTATCATGGGTTCTGCCCGTGTTTCAGATAGCGGGTCAGTCCTCCTCGAGATGCAAGCACAGTGATGTTTGCATGTGCATGCTACTGTACTGTAACCATAATGATAGGCAATCAATGAAAGGTATTCTGAACTAAAGTAATACTTGATTCTCATTGATGTGTGCCTGTTTGAAATGTGTTGTTATCCCATGCTAAGAACAAGGATACTTAGGTGTATGGTGTATGTAGTTGCTTTTCCATACACGGTAGTGCAATGACGCTGTGGTAAAATGTTTGCGTAGTTAGTCAATGTAGACTACTACATTATCGCTCAAACTTCCAACCAACTGTACTTTCTTTCTTTTTGTCATCTTTTCTGCCTCGGCAGAACATCTTGGGATTGAATTTATGGGTATGAATTGTTCCTTCCTCCTAGTTTGCAGACTTCTGTAGGACTAGTAGCTTGAGCCTTTTTTTCCCTCCAACTCTAGCCAGTTTCCTTTTGCTAATGAAGGGATCATACAGCCATAACAGATGATGTGATTTCGCTTCACACTGCTTTACTGGATTGAGTCTTTTCACTGCGGTCCAGTTGTTCAAACACCGAGACCTTTTTAGTCCAATCTCTTCGGAACTTTCCATTGTTTCAAGCCTTAAAATGCTGCATCGCAGTTTGATGCATCAGCCTGTATGGCAGTGGAGGATGTCCTCAATTATTCATGCGGACTTCTCACATGTTCCATTCAAGGTGCACACACGCGCGCACGCACACACACACACACACACACAAACACACACACACACACACATGCGCACACACACACACGCTTAGACCTGCACACTGACCCACCAGTATTAGTCGGATTGTTCAGCAGTTATGCTGTATGTGCAGATCCCTTCAGTCTTTGCTTTGCTCTCCTCCTCTGCATCCCTCCATCCCTCAGCATGCTGCGCCAGATATCCTGATCACCTTCTGTCCTTCGCTTCTCTCCCATCCTCATTTCTCGCATCAGTTCATCAGTTCTGGCTTATCACCCAGTTATTTCTTGGTTCCTTCCCTTTTTTTGTCTTCCATCGGTTCCTTCCTCCCCTACTCAATGTATTTTATGTTTTTTTCTCTACATCGTATTGGCAGTTGTGTTGCGTGCCTGTTTGAGAGGATGCCTACCATCTTTTAACTAAACTAGGGCTGTCACGATTACTTAAAATAATAAGCGATTAAAGCTTCAATTTTGTCTTCGATATTTTTCTAATCTAAAAGATTCCTAGTTCATCTTTTGGAATCTCTAAAATGCCATGCACAGTGTTATTTTTTTGGTCACTTTTCATTGTCTGATCTTCATCAAAAACTTGAATTACTCAATTAATCACCAAAATAATCAGCGGATTACTTATTGATATAACTGATAGTGACAGCCCTAAACTGAATTAAATTATTTTGACCAGGATAAGAACAGTGTGGCAGCAGGGTTTGCTCACAGGACATCTAATATTTTCCGTACGTAATGAAAATAGCTGTCAGTTACTACAGTCAAAGACAAGAATCTTCCAACACACACTGTTGGCATGTGCTGCTTGATCTAGTAAAAGGCCCTGTGACCAAGTGCTGCTGCTCTTACAGGCATTTGCTGAAGCCTCTGGTATGTGCAATACTGGAGCATCTGCTAGCCGGACCAATTTGGCCAGTAAATGTTGAAAAGCCTCACTAAAGTACTTGTGGTTTTGCAGATATTGAAGTATTTCACATATTAGAGGTCCAGTTGAATACAGTCCCCTACTGTCCTAATCTTAACAGAGTAATGAAATAACCTAAATGCATGCATAACTAGTATGTTAAAGACGTCCCCTGTAGTGCAACTCATGGACTGGTACGAATGCATTGCAGCCGATGCATTTAGAGTCGTTTGTGATGACATGATATGGAAATCTACCTTGAATTAACACTGCCTTGTGTTCCCTCCCTACTCAGCAAAACTGCATCCTGAGATCAATATGCATCCAGATGTATCTTTGTTTCCCCAGTAACAGAGAAAACCCACCATTTAAAAACTCTTTTGCCTGGAAATGTGCTGTAAATGGTCTCATTCAATTTTGGAGATTTGTGCAAATACGGTTAACAATCCGATATGACCTCAAGTCATTTGCACAAATGGTCAAGGTTGAATGGGACGTTTTGTTGCCGTGAAGGGGTTGTCTTGGAGTAAGAAAATAAAAACGTTCTGTCCTCTTTTCCAGAAGCTGAGGAGCTGTATCAGAAACGCGTATTAACAATAACAGGCATCTGCATTGCTCTCCTAGTCGTTGGCATCATGTGTGTGGTGGCCTACTGCAAAACAAAGTAATTATTTTTGTCCTTCCTTTCATGTTATAACTGTTTCAAAGTGGTCGAACTAAAAGCCGAACTAAAAAACGAGATGGGAGAGCATGGTTTTAAACAGAGCTGTTTGTTTGTTTGTCCAGGAAGCAAAGGAAAAAACTGTATGACCGCTTGAGGCAGAGTTTACGAGAGCGCAACGCCATGGCCGGCATGGCCAACGGCCCACTGCACCCTCCAAACTCCCACCCGCCGCCAGAAAACCTGCAGCTCGTTAATGTAAGTGACTGCACTCAGTTAATGTAACTGACCGCTGATTAGTGGAAGGCAGAGGATCAGTTTAATCTAGCCAGCACAGCTCTCAGAGCGCCATTTGTCTGCTCTGTTCTCTCGAGGTGAGATAACAAGCAAAACTATATTCTGCCCCAAAACAGAGTTCATTTCTTGAGGCACATTATTCATGCAACCATTTTATGTAAGATGAAAAGTCTCCTAATTAAGCATCCTAATTATGCAAGCAGAATCAAAAAAGAACTAAAGTAAGCAGATTTCCCCAACACACTGTCAAAACAAATCTGTGTCCAGTCACATTTGACCTTTAACACAACCTGCAACAGTGTGCTTGAATGTTTAACTCTAAGATGCTTTCGGATCACATAATCTGTGTCAGAGACATGCTGTGTTCTTGTGGTCTGACCCAAAATCAGTTACAAGTGATGCATAGAGACTGATGAGGTTCAGTGTTGTACTGAAATTAGCAACTATTGGATCAGGTATTGGATGAAATGCGCTTTTTTGCAAGTCACTGTATATTTTTTTCCCCTAAGGTAGAGTCTAAGTGCAATGAAACGAAAGTGTGTGTGACAGTACCACAAATAATGTTAATTAACATGTCTTTGACAGACTCTTGAAAAGATTCTCAAGAGTGAGTGAACCTGAATCTCTTAAAATGTGTTCCAGCAAGTTTCCTCCTGATGCTACAGTGTTCATGCTCTTCTGATTTCAGCAGTATGCGTTGAGGAATGCCGTCCCCAATCAACATGTGATTGAGAAGGAAACAGAAACGTCGTTCTCTACAAGCCAATACACATCGTCCACTCAGCCGTCCACTGCAGTCACACACACCTCCAGCCAGTGGTATAGCATCTCTCTCGTTTCTGCTGCTTTAGCATTCTCAGAACTGCTCACTCAGGGTCAGTGCGCCAACACTGTACACCATGGCTTAATGCTACGGCTTTAGCACGGTCAAATGATTAAAAAAAAACCCCTCTCCTTTCTTGTTTCACAATGAGTCTGAGTTGTCAGAATGCATCACTAGCGGAATTAAAGTGGCTTTCTTGCTGTCATACCACTCAACTTTCCCTTACCAACAGCATCATCAGAGACTGTTTACATTAGCCGCTTGGCTACATCTGCTCGCTTCACTGATAATGACGCTTGACAAATGCAGAATGATGAGCTTGGCAGCTCCCACTTTATGGTTGTGGGCCTTTTCTTAATATGGTGCCTCTGACGCTTCAAAAATTGAATTTTCACAAAGGCATTTTTAGAAGGAAAGCATTGTGACTGTGCAGTACATAAAGAATGAACTGTTTGGCTTCAAGGAGGTAGAAAATGAGCACATGAATGAGCGATTAGAGGAGATAAACAGTGTTGCGTAATCGGCCTGAGTCATATGAGCCAGTGTAAACATCAGCATGATTGTTTAACCTGTTCTGACCTACAAAATAAACATATTTATTCTTAGCTACTCATATACAGAATCAGTAGTGCATAAAATGATCCTATTATTGTAATTCTGCCACCCCTGTTTTATGAGTGTGTACTTGGCCGTGCCTCTGAGTGTTGTGCTCTATGTGGTCTCACAGCTGGAGTAATGGAAAGACAGACAGCGTTGTGTCGGACAGTCGTGCCGCCCTGGTCATGTTATCGGCGCAGAACAGTCAGAATGGCACTCCTACTCCGCGTGGGCGCCTGAACGGCATAGGTGGACCTCGAGAATTAGGTGCCTACCTAAAGAACTCAAGAGAAACAGTGGATTCCTACAAAGACTCTCCATACAGTGAAAGGTACAGTCACTACTGCTAATACCATGATGGTCATTATCATTTAACACTGATGATTATTTAAAGGGCCCATATCATACCTGACCAAAAAAAAAAAATACACATCTTCAAAGTCCGTTTGATATAAGATAAAGGTATTAAATGTAGTATTATATACTGTGTAGTATTAAGGTATTAAAGCTGGAAAAGAAGCACATTTTCAGTTTATGGTTGGGATGTCCTTACCATATTTCCATATGACTTTCCGTTCAGCTAAAGCAGTTTAGCCCACCCATTCACGCTGAACTAATTTAGCCAGTTATTGCACACAGTCTGTAGCTGTTATTGGAGTGAAATGTTTAAACATCGTTCGGTTCCTGACTTTTATTAAGCAAATCTGTCACTGCAGATATCAGACACTAAAAAGCTGCCCAAGGTTTTTTTTTGTTTGTTTCTGACATCCCTGAGATGTCTGCAAACAAATGTCAAGACATTTCATCTCAAGCTTCTCGTCTGAATGAGATGTAATGCAGGGCACTTGTGAAGGAGTCAGCTGGACGAAAGGCTGGAAAATGATCATGCAAAACTGAACAGTATGTAAAATGACAAAATATTATAAATGGACTTCAGGAAAGAAAATAAAGCACAAGCAAAAATGTTAGTATATGGGCCCTTTGAAAAAAGATTTCAGATGCTCGAGAGCAGTGAGACAAGCTGTATATGCTAAAAGTAGACATTTTGTCTCTGCTCCCAAAAAAAAAAAAAAAATGACATCAGTCTGGTCTCTCTATGTTAGGTATGTTTCGACCATGACAACACCGACCCGTCTGTCGCCTGTGAAACTGCTCTCCCCGGCGACGCCCTCTTCTCCTCCCTCTGAGGTGTCGGCACCTCTCTCCAGCCTAGCAACCCCCGTTCCCTCCATGGTGACCAGCCCTGCGGGCGAGGACGAGCGCCCGCTGCTGTTCCTCACGCCCCCACGGCTCCGGGAGAAAACACAGCAAGAGCCCAGCCGCTCCCAGCAGCTCCGTAACTCCGCCCACTATAACCATGGCCTGGATTCCCCCAGCCCCCCGCCCAGCCCGCTGCACATTACTGAGGACGACCAGTATGAGAGCACACAGGAGTGTAACAGCAGGCCCGCTGCCGCACCGGCCTCTGAGCCTCACAGCCCCACAGCCGGCCACAGCTCTAAAAGAACAAAGCCCGCGGCCCCGGCCGGCCCGCAGGAGCAGGAGCAGGAGCCGGCCAGCACAGGCAGCTCCGAGGGCAGCAGCCTGGAGAGCGAGACAGAGGACGAGCGGGTGGGCGAGGACACACCCTTCCTCAGCATACAGAGCGCTGGGGCCGCAGGCACGGGGCCACTGAGCCTGGAAGGCTTGGACAGCAGCAGGACTAACCCCGCTCTCCGCCTCTCCCCACAAGACGACCTGCAGACCAGACTAGCCAGTGTAATGGCCAACCAAAATCCTATTGCTGTGTAAAAGTGACCATACCAACCAACGCTTAGAAAAAGATTAAGAAAAAAAAAACAAAAAACTTACACCAGATACTAAAAAACTATACAGAGTCAATACTAAACATTTATTTTCTATAAATTAAGTATTTGAGGGAAATAAGTAAAAAAAAAAAAACAAAACTATAACTTTTATTTTAGTGACGTAGTGAAACAAAGTCTTTTATAAATTAAAATGTGTATGAAATGTGTTTGCATCATAAAAGAAAGTGCCATTCACTATGTAGCACTGGTCACAGTATTTCAAAAGCAGAGAAAAATGTCAATGGTGCCTTTAATTTCAGCATGGAGAGCTAGGAATCTGCATTATGACAGTGGGTCACATATTCAGGAATTTCAGTCAGCAAAACCTTTTCTGGGACTCCAGCACTGACGCGGATCCCGAATAACATGTTTCAATTAAAAGCCCAAATCTGTGCGGTCAATCCTGTACCATATAATGTACTGTGTTGATACATTTATATCACTCTATTAAAATACATATATATTTAACCAAACTGTTGAATATTATAGTGCAGTTATAACAATGATCATATCCAGATATTATAACAGCATATATATTGATTAGATTATTATAAATATTATGTATTGACATAATGACAAAGGAAAAATTAATACTAACATTGTTGTTGGTTCTAATTTTTCTCGATCGTCACTTTAAGGAGAAAATTAAAAAATGAAAACATAAAATGAAGAGACAAAAAAACAAAGTATGACAACTAATCAAGTCATGCTTGACTGTTTTAGCATTTGCTGATTGCAGTCATGAGACTGTATGGACTGAATATATGGCTCACTGTCAGTAACACATCCGTTGGCTTCACAAGTAATGCATTGTGGGGAAAGTATAGCACCAATTTATGATCTGGACTCCACATTGTACAGTAAATGCTAGAATCTTTTTGTTTTGTTTTGTTTTGTTTTTTTAATTTACACAAATCTTTTAGTTAACGTTCAAATCCTTTTAAGCATTTGTCCTTCAATATCCATTTAGAATGTTACATTAACTCCAAAGTGTTCCTTTGTGTGATGCATTATTTCCTTTTAGGCCATTCAAATAATAATGCTTGTTTAACGGATGCACTCGCTCAGTTTACTGCAGCCTAAAACAAATCACAAGCAGCCGTATCTCACAGCTCCTTAAATAAAAAATCCAGACCTAGAATGATCAGTTTATCCTATAATAAAATGCCTCAGAGCGCCTCAATTTACATGTATTCTCATCTTAAATATGTACTGTGTTAGTTTTTACTGAGGGAAGAACTCTGAAGTGATATTCCTGCAGCTCATTTTACTATTGAAGCTGAACTGCTGCATATTTTTTTAATGTCCGTTAAACAAGTCTTTGATTTTGCATTGCCTTATTCAGATCTTTGTGTATATGTACAGATAGTGTATCTCTTTTCTTGTACAGTATTTTGCTACATTCAAAATATATATTTAGGAGTCAGGCAAAAGATGCAGAATGAGTGCTTAATTTTAGCAGAAAAACGAAGAAAAATGTTGTCGGATCCTGGAAAATAAATCCGTCTTCAACCGTCTATTTAGCTTGCTGGACAGATGAACCAAGAATGCATTCTTTAAAGAGAAAAAAAGACACTTCTGAACAGCTTGTTGCCAAGTGATTAGCTCTGTGGTGCAAAGGCCTTTTTTTTTTCTTCCTCTGATAATCAACAGTTCCATCTTCTATCATAAAAGAAAAGTGTGACCCATTGATATTTTGCATTTTATAGTATTTATTTTGTTGTTTTATTATTTATTTATTTATTTATTTATTACTTTGGCCTCCTATAATCATCTGCTACAATCTATATTTTAACAGTATGAACTACAGATATTTAAATATATAAATATATATAAACACAACAATACATTTAAGATTTGTTTCACGTTTTCACCATTCCATTATATTCCTACACCTTGTTTTGTGTGAGGCCTAGTCTATCATGCAACGTAAATAAATTTACAACTGATGAATGTCATGCGTGTACGGTGATATCATGCTGTGCCGTTAAAAGAGAGATGTTTGTCTATGGAATCCACCTTGAAAATACCCCATGATGCATTGCTTTCAAACCAAGGAGTGTCATTCAACCTGTGTAAATATGCCGGCAAACTTTTAAGACTATTGAGGCAAGGTTTGTGTTTCTGAAACCCATTTCTTCTTTAACACCTTCATTTCCAACTCAGTAATGGCTTTTGTGAACGTAACAGTAGCTGAGGACATGCAAAAACATGGTTTTGGTAAAGAGAAAGGAAGGTCTGAATATGGTTGTTTTCTGATAAGTGTTGAGTCTTATTGGCTCTGTGTGTGTGTGGGGCGTGACCAGGGCTGGGACTACACCATTCCATGTTACAGGTGCAAAAAAAAATGGGGGGAAGCAACTGTACACAATGATTTGAAAAAAATAAACCTCTGTTCTGAGAGCTGCATGGGCACACAATGAAAAATGCAGGCACAGATCGGAGTCACTCTGGTTTATTATAACAGTCAGTCTCACGGCTCCCTCTCTCTGAGTTTCATTAAAGGACTGTTCATTTCCATCCAGTATTATCTGACATACTGAAAACAGCACTGAATTGAGTATAGAGTCACAGAAACCATCCATTCTTTTATTACAGCAATGATACAGGTGTTTGTGTCTGAAAATTTGGACATATTTTACTTACTTGTACAGTGAAAACATCTGAAAATACATGGATATCTTTACTCAACTGGTTATCTAATTTTAAAAAAGTTGAGATTTAAACACATGCATATCTCAGATCTTCCTGACATTCACTCTATTAGTGGGCCGGGCGCCCCGTCCTCAGTGGGGACAGTGAAGAGGCCCAATTAGGGGCTTCTTTGCCATTCTCAGTTTTACTTTAAGCTATTCAGGTTCGTCGACAGTCTCATAATTACCCCAGATTAAATTTCTCTACGTCTCTGCGATGAGTTTTGTACTCATAATATCCCGTGTGTTTCTAAGAATCAGCTGTTCTTGGTAAAGGAAGGTCTTTGGTGTGGCCCACACTTCCCTGAATGAGTTTCACCACCTTCACAGACGTGTCCAGACAAGTGCCTTACTTCAGTTCCTGCACTGTTGGTCTTTCAGCATTCTTCTGTCTTCTCCACCTTGGGTAATCACCGAATACCTTGACCCACATTGTTATCATGTGTCGGGTGCATCGAACAGTTTCAGAGGACAGACTGCTATCCAACTGTGAATGAGCCCTCGCACTCTGGTTCACCCATGTAATAAAGAAAAGACGTCTGGCAGTAACAGAGACATGCTGTGGGACACTGTTTCTACATGTACTTAACAAAAGCATGTGGTGGTTAGACCCAAAGGCAGCATACTTCACAAATCACAATGCATTTTCCTTCTATGCTGTGAGTGCAACGATCATGAAGGTGGGATGTGGAGGTAAAACATAAAAAAAAAAAAAAATCTTACTGGTGGATATGTTTTATATTCCTGGTACATGAAACTTGACTTGACTTGGTCCAGAAAAGAAAGTTTAGGAACACCCCCTGAGGTAATGTACCATATCCCGTTGATAAGATAAACCTTTAGTAGTCCCACAAGTGGGAAATTTGCAAAAACCAATCAGGTTGGGTGTTCCTTTAATCAACACATTTTAGTTCTTTTATTTGGTTTGACATGTGCATGTTTCACATTCAGTGCTGCCGTTTTGCCTCACATCCATCCTTTCTCACATCTTCCATGGACAAGCACTTAATGTGATTAAATGGGGCAGTTTACTACGTACAGTCAGCAGACTGTCAGGTGAAATTAAGTTATGTAGTCTATGGTTTACCAACTGCACCAGCATCTCCTTAACAGTGTTGACTCATGCTCTGTTAATAGCAACACTAGCTTTTATGTTGCTAAAAGCCTGTAGAAAGGAGTTCAGTTCTTGTAATTGGTTTGCACACTGAAATAACTTAAAGCATTGGCCCTGGACATTTATTTTTTTGGATGTGGGCCAGGGTAAATAGTTCACCTGAAGTCACTGCAGGCTGGCTGTTCAATATAACCACTAACAATAACGAATTACTTCTTAACCTGACATTCTTAGCTCACACGCAAGTTGGCATTCAGTGTCCAAACTTGCTACAGATGTTTTTGGGTGAGATCAAACGCTAGCCCCTTGTTTACTCCACCTGGACTTCTCAGAAGCTTAGCCATGGGCTTGTAAAACGGCTCGCTGGTTGGTGGCCCTGTGCCCTCTGAGGGTCTGTAATGTAAAAATCACAATAGCGTTTTATGTGGAGCCTCCAACCGAAGACATAAATAGGCTGCTCTCCAATAACAGCCTAGAAAACAAAGTCCCAGGGGTACCAAGGAGTACAGCCTGGGTGATATTTCTGGAATAAAAACAAAATGTGGGGTCTGTCCAACACAGAAGTAATGAAGTGATATTTACTGGGTAATGTGGCCTTGCATTGAGTGCACTATAGCTTAGAAGGCAAGTCAGGATAGGGTTGTAAATGCATGCCTGATTACAAACTTATCAAAAGGCCTTTAGATTTTTACAGCTGCTCTCGAGGCTGGGATTAGAAAGAAAGTGAAACTGATATTTTTTAAGCTGTCATAGCGCTTCTGCTTTTGGGAAGACATCACATGGCCACTTTTACTTTTCTTGTTTATATATTCCTTATTATATAATAATCCTGAATATATATATTATATATTTCAGCTTTCATGGGTCCATCGTTTACAGTTTTACACTCATTCATATAAGATAAATTCATATGAGGCAGTTTATGTAACATTACAACAATATACAGCAACCAACCTTGTCAGAGCTCCTGGACGACAATCGGCTTCATAACCCAACTGTGCATTCTCCAAATTTCCACTCAAACCCACAGGCAGTGCAGGGAATGGAGTACTAAACATTTTAAGGGCACTTACGCATGAACAATCACTGGGAAATAAAACAAAGTAAATTTGTTTCATTTATTAAGGTTGAATTCTATTTATGTGGCACTTTTTAAAGCAGCATTATGAAAATGGAGCACCACAACACTAATGAGTGAACTGAGGGTGAAGGTGTCATGAAAAGCTCAATAAGGGCATATGGAAAGAACACAGAGAACCTGAGACTCAAACAGAAAAATAAAAAGGAAAGCATGAGGAAGGAACACTGAGAAACCGAGACTCGAAAAGGAATCCACCCTCCTCTGGCTCATGCCAGCTCGATTACGAGTAGGACAAGTTTACAGTGAGATTAGAAGGAGGAACTTGGATCAAAAGAAGAAAATTCCTTGGGACAATCCTTTTCACGTACCTGGCATTGTTAAGCTCCACACAATATGTTAATAATCAACTGTTTTAACAATTGAATTCAAACAATCTACTGATAAAATGCAATGATGAAGTGAAGGATTTGTCCATGAAGATGTCCAGCATGTTTTATGCCCTTTGATTTTGGTCAAGACATGCAGCATTGGCTGCACTGCTTGCAGAACAAAGTGAAAGGAAAATAAGTCTTGAAGTTGCGTCAAGGTCTCATTTGGGGATCTGAGGCATAGATGTCATTCTGCCGGGGGAAACAATGACACTGGGAGGAAAGAAACTGTTCAATATTTCATACAATCAGACCCTATTATCTGCAACTAACAAATAAAAGAAAGAGAGAGAAAAGCGCACCACATCAGCAAGCAGACTGTGGGATTTGATCTCCGCCGCAAGTTCCTGACATACTGTGGGAGCATATTCCGGGAAGCAGTTCAGAGCCTTTGAAGCTGTAAAATCATTTTTTGTCATGCCACACTGAGAAAGAAACAGGACACGAAATTACACAATGTCAGGGAATCTCAACACCATGTTTGTTGTCGCTATGCAGAGTTTAATTCGTGAGCTGTCACACACTTCCATGCTTGTTTTCAAACTGCTCATGCACCAAAGTCCTACACGCGTTCTGCTTTCATCTGCTCAGTAATCGACCTCTTCTGATCATATGACACACTGCGTTAGACATGGAACAGCAGCGGAGTGACCACGGAGAACTAAACTGAGATCAGAGAGCAGCAGCTGTTTGAGGTTCTGTGAGAGCGCTAATTTACTGTAGCCTATAGCAGTGGTCACTTCAAACTTCTTTTATGTTTTATCAAAGACTATAGCCATACGTTTTTTTTTTTTCAGTGTCAGATGTTTTTATTAATCAAATATTGTTAAAATTGTGTTGTCAAAACTGTCAAAAAAATCAACTTCATCCCATTAAAAATGTTATGCCATTCACTACTAAATCTCAATACCTACATTATATGGACTTAAATATGGAGTGGGTCCCCCCTTTGCAGCTATAACAGCTTCTATTCTTCTTCAAATCTTTCCACAAGATTCAGGAGTGTAGAAATTTGTGCCCATACATTCTGTAGAGCATTTATGAGGTCAGGCACTGATGTTGGACGAGTAGGCCTGAATCTCTGCTCCAGTTCATCCCAGAGGTGCTGGATGGGGTTGAGTTTAGGGCTCTGTATAGTCCAGTAAAGTTCTTTCACACCAAATTCATCCAGCCATGTCTTTATGGAGCTCGCTTTGTGCATTGGGATACAGTCATGCTGCAATAGAAAAGGTTCTTCCCCAAACTGTGTCCACAAAGTTGGAAGCATGGCGTCGTCCAAAATGACTTGTTCTGCTGAAGCATTAAGTCTGACCTTCACTGGAAGAAAGGCACCTAGCCCAAACCCTGGGAAACAGGTGTGTCCCAATACATTTGTCCATATAGTATAGGTAGCTGGTCTTCAGTCTCTAAAGGCCAGTAAGCTTGCTTGTACCAAAATCTATACTTTAGATTGGTCTAAATTGCATTCCTCTGTTCTTGATTACCCTGCAATCTGACTGCCCCTAAATATATCCACCCCCAGCTGCTGGTATAAGCCACACCTACTTTTGAGCTGTAATTGAACTAAACAATAAGACACAAGAAGATGTGTTATCACAAATAACTTTGCAACTGCTGAATGAAAGAAATTATCCTAATGTAGCATCATTCAGCAATTTATATCAAATTCAAGAATATACCCATATATACCGATCAGCCACAACTTTAAAACCAGTGAAAGATGAAGTTAGTAACATTGATCATCTTGTTACAAAGGCACCTGTCAAGGGGTGGAAAATGCAATTGAAAATGGAAATAGCACCTGAAAATTCAGTTCCTGAAGTTGAGGTGTTAGAATCAGGAAATATGGGCATGGGATATGAGCATCTCCAAAATAACAAGTATTGTGGGGTGTTCCTAGTATTCATTAGTTATTCCCACCTACCAAAAGTGAAGGTATAGGCACCCAAGGGTCACTGATGTGTGTGGGGAGTGAAGGCTAGCCCGTCTGGTCCGATCCCATGCCGTTTCATGCTGGTTATGTTAGAAAGGTGTCAGAACACACAGTGCATCATGGCTGGATAGTGTAGTTGCACATCCTGGCATTTATATGGATGTTACTTTGACATGAACCACCTACCTAAACATGCAGAACAAGTACACCCCTTCACGTCAACAGTATTCTCTAATTGCAGTGGCCTCTTGCAGCGTATCATGATGCTGCTTATACCAAATTACATAAATACATGTTACATGGTGAAATAAGCTTATTCAGTTGACATTCTGTATCAACAGGTCCAAGGTCCAAGTCAAACTTCCAGATTTGGTTTTCAGTGCTTAATACATAGTGCAAAATGAATTGCCTTTAAAACAATACAATGGAGGAAATAGACAATACTGTCCAATACTAGAAAAACGACAGTGTCTATGAACTTCCTCCCACCTTCTGCTGAGATCTAGTGATACCATTAAGAAAAAGTACCACGAGCATGTTGTTTCCACAGAACTATTTCTTAATCACCAGTACTATGTGAAAAATTTAGTTGGATGTCTTTAGGCTTGATTCTTGACACCTGATAGGAAGTCACCTGAGGGAGACATGTGCCATTAGGAATGCATTATCTAAAGCGTTTGAAATGCTAGTGAAAGTTATGTTTGCGAGGCACTCTGTTTTAACACCTTTTGGCTGGTCTAACCACGATAAGAATTTGAGGTATATTCTCATGCATAGGCAAAGGATGAATGAGAGCATGTTTGGCATAACTGACTAGACAGCTGAAATGTACAATAATGGCACCAGCATTTGACTAGGGGGAAAAAAGCAACAACCTTGTCATCAGTCAGTACATTTTTTTAGTCTTGGACTAGAGTTCATGGAGCCTTGACCTTATAGGAACTTGATGCACAAGATTACCTGTCCTCATTACTGATTATCGCTTTTCAGGTCAGGTATGGCTGTAACAAAGCAATGAACTCACTTAGGTATCAGTCAGCATTCACGCAGATGTTCCTGCTTAGGTGTTTCAAATATTTATGGGAAAGACAATCTTGATTTTTTTTTTTTTGCATGGAAATAAAAACATTTAAATGATATATAACTCTATATAGTCACAAAATTATGCAATTGTCATGAATCTCCTTGAATGAGGGCAGGCGCTAATGCAGACTTCCATATCAGTAACTTATTTAATCAAAAACCAAAACAAAAACTCAGCACTCTAACCAAAAGGAGAACATACAAACAAAGCCAGTATGACGGTGGACCGACAACTCAAGCCTGAACACAAACCCTTAAATCATGAAACTCAAAAGCCCACAACCTATAAGCAAACATAAACACTTAACTCTAACTAAACACAGCTGTAACTAATACAATGCAAGAAAACCTACCCCCCACTTCATAATAGGAGTCCCTACACACAAAACTCAACTTTGGTGGCCCCTAGCGGGCGCATATCGAGTCATGACAGTTCTATAGTCACGAAGTAAGTTTAGCTTTACAGATCCAGATAAGCAAACGGCAGTATAATCAGAACACACCCATTTTACATGCTGGTACTTCTTCACAAAAACACTCAAACATAAAAATGTTAGTTATCATGATATCACGAGTGGCAAGGCTCATGTGCCACCCCGCTGTTGCTACTCCCGTAGGTAAAGCTGAAGCTGAGCCAGGTTTAAGTGGTCAACCTTGACCACTATTTGAAGTCTTCAGGCCTTAAGAGCAGTCTGTTTATTCCCTTTAGTAGCTTTTTAGAGCGTATAGATAAAGTTCCATTATTTTACTGTTAGCTTATGAAAAGCTCATACAGATATTGTGTATCAGCATTTATTTCTGATACATGTTATCAAGTCAGTATGCGAATCGTGAATACTCAGTAACTGCTATAATTCTCTGCTTCTACTGATGCAAGGCATTTCTAGGCCCTCAGCTGAACCTTTAGACCTCCATCACAGGCAGCATATGCGCACTGTATGTGATTTAATGCAACAGTTTATCCTGAAGAGATAAGACCCCAGCTTTGTCAACATAACAGTTGATAAACAGCTTTGTTTGTGAAGTGCTCGGGCCTTAGGAAGCGCACTGACCCAACATTTCCACCAGTTAAGCTGTGTGGAAATCGCAAAAGCATCTGTTTTTTTAGAGGCTTGTCTGTGGGAGAAAGAAGCCCTCGCCGTCACCACGGAAAGAATTCCCTCCTACAGAAAAGCCCTCCATTAAAAACACCCAGCTTGAACCCTCAGATGGTGGGGTGGGGGGCTTTGCTGGTGTCCCGACCTTTTAATTGGAGTGAGCCAGGGGCTCTCTGGAGCCCAATGAAAGCGCTCGTCACTCTTATAGCTACAGCTGTTGCTGAGTGGCTGGGGAAGCTCCCTTCAGAAGCCTGAGCAGCAGCAGCAGAACATGAGCTCTGACATCAAGCTTGGGCTGCTGGAGCATTAAACATGCAGCGGCTGAGGCTCTGCGTGTAGAACCGCATGGCTTCAGTGAGAAGCACTTCGTTTGCTTGCACAAGGCAGCGTGCAAATAAAGTTGCAACAGAAAGCCGGAGGGGAGACAGACGCTGACGCTGCGGGAAGCCTGGCGTGAACTGGGAATGGAGACAAGTTTTCAGAAACTCTGAGGGAAGCATAAATCAAATAGACAGCTGTATTTCGCAATGCTCACTGTTTATACAGTATGTATGTGGGCAGTGTGCTACTGAACACCACAGAAAATTCCTCCTCCCCACAGACATCAGAGTGTATAACTCCTCTATCAGTCACACACTCGTCAGTCACACTCATCCTTCAGACTATCACTTTAGAATAATCACTATGTGCAATCTCTTTATTATGTGCAAAAGTATATTATGTGTGACAGTTTTATGATGTGCAATAATCAGTACTTATGTTACCATTATTTGCAATGATGGACTCAGTATAGAGTATAACTTCAAACCACTACTGTGTTAATTAGTAGACGGCTTCAGCAGTAATTTATCTAAAGTATTTATATCCATCTCCCTTACGGACTAGTATTTGATGTATTTAGCATATAGTGTATGTAGTACACAGTATTTTATTTTGACTTTATGTTTATATTATATTTTATAACGTTCTTTGTGTCTGACTTTGCAGTCGCAGAGTAAGCAATTTCCTCCGGGATCAAAAAAAGATTTCTGATTCTGTTCTTTATATGGTCGCTTGGTTTTGTGATGTTGGCAAACTAGAGCAGCACATTCAGTTGAAAGTATGATAGCTTTGAAGAACAGTACAAAAGTAGTATAACATAATTGGTAGAACTGAAATAAATGACCATCTCCCCCATGAATGTTATGAGCCACCTAGTGAGTCTCAGTGCTCCTTGCCATCATGCCTGAGACCTGAGTTTCACCTGCAAACTATTTCTAACGCATTTACGCACAAGGGAAATTTAAGTATTCATTATTTTATGATTAATTCATCCATATTTCCTTTTTAAAGGACTTTAAACTGATGTGTATCTAACATTTGAACATTTCAAGAGACTTTCATTATTAATCAAAGAAAAAATAGGACAACATATGACAATATTTGCACAACAAATGCAAATTATTTGGGCAGTTTATTCTGATGTTAATAAAAAAACAATATAATAAAGAAAGCAAAATAAACAAAATGTTAGCATGAGATAAGGCATGTTTGGCATGAGATCTGTGTCAACTGAGTCTCATTCTCAATGCGTGAGAGTTGGTAGTCCTGGTGGAAATGCCACTTGGATGGTTCTTCTCTGTTCTCAGAACTGATCGGCCCTACTCTGGAAGAAAGGCAAAAGTTTCAGCTCCTGAATGAAGCAGTAAAACTCTCTGTGCTCCATCAATTTCCAAAATGGAAAACAGCTTTACCTAGTCAGAACATTTGCTCTTTTTTATTACTCCCAATAAAAATCCTGTCACGTCCAACATGTTTAGTTTTGATGCGGAACAATTGGTTTTATGTGTCGTTTATTCATGTTGCGCTGTGTAACAGCTTTTACACTGATCAAAGAAATGTCTCCGCGACCAAAAATAAGTCACGAGTGATTTAAAAATGTGTTGTGATCTGAAAGCACACTTCCACTGGGTCTGAAACAACTATGCGCCCTTTAAAATCAACAGAAGAGAGTGAGGATCTAGGGCTCAGTGTGATCAGTATTTATCAGTAAGGCTTCTGCTTCATGCTTCATACATGAAGGGCAAAAGACTTTGTCTGGGAAGGTTACAGGAAAATATTTGGCCTCGTTTTAAAGATCTTAATTAGGCCTATGGTCATGACCACCTTTGGTGCGTGCACGGCAAGTCCAAGAGAATGAGTAGTCAAGAACGAGACATGACCAGGTGTCTAAATGACAGAACACGTTCCTCCCAGTCTCTGTTTAAGTCATTTATAGGCAAAGTACACTCCTACAGATTTACTCAGGATTATAGAATTAACACTTAGAATTCTTATTTTCAGTTTTTCTATTGATAATTGTATAGTTTAAATTACAACTTAAACGGGCTCTGCCATCCCTACAACACAAGGCAAACCCAGTACAGACTGGTCTTATTCGTGGTTCCTCGCTGGTGGAATGAGCTGCCAGGGTCTACCAGAGCTGGGGAATCCCTCTTCCTCTTCAAAAACCTCCTGAAAACTCATATATTCATATAATCCTCTCCTAGATTCAAGATTCAAGATTATTTGTCACATGCATAGTCATACAGGTACAACACGCAGTGAAATGTGTCCTGAGCCGCTCCTTCAGACTGTGTAGACATCAGTTTGACTATTTAAAATTTGAATATAAAATCTGAATATCTGAGACATAAAATAAAATAAT
>JBBIGA010000035.1:4451165-4464568 GCA_037576975.1 Alestes dentex | reverse complement strand
AAATCTATGTATTTGAAAGCAATGCCATTAAGGTCCTAGTTGCTATAATGGTCAGGTGTCCCAATACTTTTGTCCACAGGAGTGTATATAACCTGTGTGTCCATGCTACATATTAGATTTCAAGTTCTGATGAAAAAGCAAACATGATTAGAGCACATCAGAATAGGAGTAAGGCAGCAGCAGCAATTTTGTATTTTATCTGTGTTTATATATCATATCAGGCGGTGATCAGTATACTGGTGGTTCTGAATGGTGAGTAGCTGGAACACCTTTATCTAGGCACCTTGTATCTTTAGGCACTTTGCAGCCAGTCGCTATGAAACATTTGTTCCCATTTATTTAATTTAATCTCCTCAATACGGGAAAGATGAGGCAGTTTGACCAGCAAAAATTGTTTTTTTGCACCAACAAGGTGATTCAAAGAAAAACATAAAGAAATGAGGTGTGGCTCAAAACTTTTGCACAGTACTGCATGTGTGAAGACACTTTAAAACTTTTATTCGAAGAAACTTAAAACAAATGTACCTGACAGGTTTTGAGGTGTAACACTAAGATTTGTTGGCCTCTTTTCAAGCAATTTTTTAAAATAACTTGTATCCAAACCCTCTCAGCACCTTTTCAAGCAGCCAACAGTTCTGTCTCCTTTGCTGGACTCTCATTTTGAACATGTCGGTCAAGCTCATCCCTGGAGCTCAATGGGAGAAAGATCAGAAGACAGGGGAGGCCAAGACATTTTCTTTGGACTAGATATAATTTTGCCACAATTTTGACTGCCCAGGATCATTATCATGTTGAAGAATGATGTTTTGCTCATACATAAACCAGACAGAATTGGTGAAAAATTGAGTGATACTTCTCTTTTTTCATTAAAGACAAACCTGATATGACTTCTTCAAAACCAACAGTTTGGGCCTAAATGACACTAAATGAGGCTAAATAATGTTACTACTATTATTACACATAAAATATTGAAAACCAGTCCGTTACATTTGTTTTAAGTATTTCTAACGTTTTCTTGCAATAAAACTTTGATTTGTATTGTTTATTTTATTTAAGCTGAGAGACAACAACTGCCATTTACACTGACAAACGGACCAATAAAAATGATCCAAAATTTCTTGGAGTTAAAACATTAGTGCACATGATACCCCTTTAAATAAAGGTATCATATGTGTGGCTGTTTATGCACAGTATGTGTACGTGTGTACATTTAATACTTCACCAATTTATATAAAACTCTACTTACTCCCCCTTAAGGGCTTAAAGGACCCCACCAATACACACTTCAAGCACTTGAAGTGTGTTTTTCAGTCACTGAAGACCTCCCTCCAGAACTGTGCCACAGAGAAGTTTCTATTCCTCAGCACTAGCCTCCTCAGAGCTCTGGCTTCTTTAACCGACTGGTCGTAACTGGCTCTCCATATACGGCGCAGAGAGGAGCTGCTGAGAGGATCTACAATGAAGTCAAACAGCTTTGGAGGTGGGCATCTCAGATGATCCACTTCAGCCTGCCAGCGTCGAGGAGGCAGGCCCTGTTAGCGAGGAGAACAGAGAAAATGAGACATGTAAAACAACAGAAAATGTGTTGACATGGCAACAGCACAAATTCTGGCAGGTAAGCAAACCCAGCAACATCTCAAAGCCATACTCAGGATTTTTATAGCTGTTTATATTCCAGGATAATTCTTCGCATCTCAGGTCCTCAAAGACACAGAACATATATGAAAGTTTTTCTCAAGGCTCCTCCTTAGAGGTTGTTACTGACTAGCAGGTCTAACATCTTTACATGGGCAGGGGATATATATCCAGCCTCTTTCATAAAAAATCAATAGGACACTCGTTATTTTGCCATTCTGCAGTCAGAGAGTGCATCTTAAGATGCAGCATTGCTGTCTCATAAGAAATCGTGTCCCTGTGTAGAAGAGAAACACTCTGTATTTATGCCGTTTCTCTTTCCTTCCTGTCATTATTCAATGTTTCCTGTAATGGCTGATTTTTTTTTTTTTTACTATCCTCAGGTCAAAGCTAGTTAAAATCACATCCATATCCATGACTAACTACCCTCAGCATCCCACACTGGCTGGAGAAAGGCAGTGACTCAGGCCTTTTTCGGAGATGGTGAGAAGTATCTAGTTCACATAGTGTTTTTCTGCAGGCCCCCTGGTGGCCATTAAGACAACAGAACAGAAATCAACTTGGATGTAATTCAGTAAAATAATCAGATAAAATACTGTGTTGAGCTGTTAGTGAGCAAAAACGGAGTGAAAGGGGAAAAGTGCAAAGCCCCCGCTGTCATAACAAAGACATCAAAAACGGGTGGAAATTGCATTTTATGGCTACAGTAAAAAAAATATTTAAGTGAGGGTACTGGCAAAATTCTTATTTGTATAATCTTCCTCACAGTAAATGTACTAAATCAGCCAAAACAGCAGTTACAGCACCTAATAGTTAAAAGAACTTTAGTATGTCAGCAACTAGGATCATGTAAACTTTACACTTACAACACCATAACCCACTTACCTCACACTGAAACGAACACTTGCTTATGTGGTTTCTGACACTGTATGATATTAAAAAGGGGTAAAAGTACAGACAAAATTCAAGCTTTAAGAGAGCTTCTACTGTTCTTACGCATGCATTTTGTCCGATTCTAACAGTATTAAACAGACAACCAGACAAACATGTCTATTCGAGATTACTTAATGACTTGACAGTTTGAGGCATGAATGTGCTGAAATGGGTGCACACTGTAGCAAATAACATTTGGTGTACATTTGATTTTTGCCTGAGGTATATCTTTAAAGGGTCCATATAATGGATGCATAAATACTGAATATTTCAAAGCCTACTGTTTACTCCACAGTCTATATCGTTCTTGTGTGGAAATGAACCTGCAAAAACAGCCTTGAGTGCTTTCTGAATGAGGCAAAATACAGAGCTAGTCGGAGTGGAGGTCAATTACATATATATATCAGCCTTAAATATGCATTAATTAAAAGCCTGTTTACATTTAAGGTACACAGAGAGGGCGGAAATAGTTATGTAAATATTTGGCAAATACACGCGATTCTGATTCTGATACTTTAACATGCAGTGAATAACAGATCACCTCATTTTGCCTGTTGATGTTCTCCCAGACCTTGTTACACACCATGCACTCAAAGACATCGATGAAGTTATCCTGGGTGATATCCTGGACGCCCCACTGACGCTCCTTCAGCTCTTTAATAAGTCTCTGGTTTGAGACGTCTTGTTTCAGCTTCCAGTCCAGGTACGTTAAATACTCCCGGTCATTCTCGTCCAGCCTCTTTAAGTACTGGGCCAGTTTTTCTGGGGGTTCGTTGGGGTCGACCACAATGGCACTCCTGTTGCTTGGGAGCCACATGTGAACATTAGGGGCTCCGTAATATACGGGGACTACTCCGAGCTTGAGCGGCCGCCACAGCTTCTCTGTGATGTAATCATCACAGATGGCATTTTCGAAGGCCAGGATGAACTTATACTGGGACAGAATCTGGTAGAAACTCTGTTCCTCCATGGCTGTAGAATCCCTCAAGTGTGAGGGGAGATCTCTGTTGTGCAGGCACTGGCCATAGGAGTCCACCTGGATGTGCTTCATGAGCTCTTGCACATAGCTGTCTCGATCCGATGGCGGGTCACAGTCTGACTGGACATACACCACAGGAGCTAGAGTGTGTCTCAGGTGGTTCTTCCGAGCCAGGGGCACCAGAAACGTATGAGAGGTCAGCACTCGGAGGCTCTCCAGGTGCTGGGTGGTGAGTGGGAGGTGGGAGAGGTGGCTGAAGGTGGCTGTGTGGTTGAAAAGAGTGATGACAGGCTCGTGGAACAGTTTATAATTGTTCTTAGGTGACTCCTCATGAAACAGGGCCCAATCATGGTGCTCCTTCCTTGGCAGAGGGAGACTCTCAATGTTGAGGTCTGTACCTTAAGAGAGAGCAATAAACTGAATGAGAGACTAGGCTGATACATACGTAGCTCGACGGATAAAATCTGCAAGTAAAAGGTTCCACAGATCAACAACAACAACAGAAGTGTCTCTTTAAATACTTCATTAAAAAACATGTTCAAAACATGGTATTCTGAATATGCTGTCAGGTACTCAGGGGTGCTAAATAACATGTTATTTAAATAAGCATTTTTAAATAACATCACAACATCAGTCAGAAACTGTTTAATTAAAACAACTGGAATAGCTTCATTTATGACCGTATAAAAATTACATTGGCCAAAATTATTGGGCATCACAAGACTCAGGCACTAGTAACAAAATTTTCGAATCAATCAGGTGCAAACAGACAGACAGCTAGTGCAATTCAAGCAAGTCCCTCTGAAATCGTAGCTGTAGTTACCTTGTTTAAGACATGAGATAAGTGTGGTTAAGCCAAGACTTGGGACTTGACTTTGAGTTGAGCACCAGTGACTTGGACTTTGACGTGAACCTTATACTCAAAAAGACTTCAGGCCACTGGTAAAAGAAGTTGCTTCAAGCTGCAGATGGGCTCCCTTCAGTCAGCTACCGTCCAGGAAAGTGGGTTTATTTCCCGGTGTAGGAATGACAAACCTGCATCAAAATTATATTTCACAGTGTCCCCAAACAACACCTTTGTCAAATGCATGTTACTCTCTGGCTCCACAAAGTTTAGGGTGTGACTTGAGACTTAAACTGAGACTTGTCTGTAATGACTTAATACTCAAATTAAGACTTGCCTACATTGATCTGAGACTCGCGCTGCCTGCATTCACTTGAGTCTTGGGATTTGAGTGCCTTTTGTTTCCCACTTTGTCGTCTAATTGTCTGAGAGCGGACTTAAAACAAGAGCAGTGGAGCAGAAGTTGCTCCAGTTCTTCATCACTGGCATTCAATAACAATGAATCTTCAACAACAAAACCTAAGTACCAGATTTGCCTTTGTTATAGTTGCCATGAAGTATATGGTTCCTATGGAAACAGGTAGGAATAGAGCTGTCTCCATTTGCTTTAAAGTCTCTCAACAGCTTTATCCATGTGGGGTCTCAATCAGGCGACAAGTCATTCGTATAATGGGAGCTGCAGTAGTGTCACTTGTCTATTTTTGGACATGAACAGAGGACACAGCATTAGGTTAGCTGACTTTCAGCAGCCACCCACAGTGGTTTAACAAGTGTCTCTTACAACAGTAATTTCACATAAACCCCCCCCCCCAGAGATCAGAATAACTTCAAAAGAAATAGAACGTTGATCCTTTTCACCTGTTATTCACAAGAAAGAGTGGACTGTACACAAGAGTTGATGTAAAATTGGAAGAAAATCAAACAGCTATTATGTTTGAAATAAATCAGAAATTGTATGAACTATCTGAACCCGATGCAACAGTTTGAACGACGCTTTCTTAAATCTTAAAAAAAAAAAAAAAAAAGATGCCATGCAGAGTTGATGCTTACAGTGCAGCAGTAATTGGTCCCCATTCTTTCCTCCACTGAAGCAAATTGCAGTGAACCAATTATGCACTTTATTCTTTTATTGTTTCCTTGTAGCACACCGTTCCAGATCCCTTACACCTATTCAGTGATTGATTTACTTTCAAAGAAATGTAATGATGTGCTTTCTAGTGATTAGAACATCTAGCTGGACACTGCAAATCAACTTCAGTTGTGTCAGTTTTGCATTACCACATGCAACAGGACATGATGGGCAATTACGACACGATTCCCTTTAAGTATGTTTAAAACTGGAAACTCATTGACCCATTGAAGTCAGTGGGCAGTTGCCAAGGCCCATGATTCAACATCACTATATAAAACATACATAAATTCACAACTTCAACCATTACATTCCAACAATAGTTTAATTCAACTTTTGAACACGGGAGACACTAAGGTCACTCTGGCTCCCTTTTCTTCCCCTTTTCTGACATCCACACACAATCTAGTGGATTTATAAACCATCCAAACCACTAAACTCCTAAATCAACTATGGTGGTAGCACAAATCCTTCCCTCTGGAACGCTGGTCTCATCTCTGAAAAATTGCATTACACAGATTTCCAGCTTAGAAAACATCCTTTACTAAATGATAATCAACATATATGGCATATATTAGACTGAAAAAAAAACTAACGAGTGTTCACCTTCAATGGTAGGACCATATATGGCCACACATATTTCAGCCACTTGTATTCTCCTGAGAGGTAAACGAATCTGAATCACTTCAGTCCTGACAAAGTGGAACATTTTAATGGAGCCCCCCACCACCACACCACTCTCTGCAGTCTGCGAGGTGAAGTAATTAGTTGATTCAAGGGTTTTGGTGTTCAAGGCAGAGCTTGCAAAGGCTGCAGCCCCGAAAGCTGCAGGGTCAGCCAAGCCGGGATTAACTTTTCTGCTGGAGGCCAAAGGCTTTCCACTAAAACTGCCACAGAGACACTGGGAAGCAAATGAGCCGGAAGGACTGTGATAAATTTTGCAGAATATAAGAAGCCATTTAGCAGCAGCAGTGCGCAGTGAGGGCGTTCTTGAAGGTCTGCGAGAAAGCAAAACTCAAATTAATTCACATGTCTGCAAAAAACTAATCCAGGATATGCTCAGAAAAGCATATAGTGATGTCATTTATCACAATAAGGATCATATTGCTCTGCTCTAGTTTGAGCAAGATCAGATTTTTCTGTATGGCAGTATTGTTCACCTGAAATATTACAATACACTGTGTTGAAATATCCAACACCTTGCAAAAAGTACATTTAGGACATTTTCACATTAGCATGATTACAAAAAGTACATTTACATTTTCACAGCTGGAGGGTTTACAAAACCTGAAACACAAACACAGTGACGCAAAAAGTACAAAGGGATGTTGGAATAACATGTATGATCTAGATATGATCTATAAAATTTCTGAATTAGGGATGACTTCAACAACAAGGATTCTTAATTTCAGTTCTGAGGACACCACACTTGATTAAAACTGTTGACTAATTAAGAAGCTCCTTGTGTTACAACATAGAAAACAAATGTCCAGAGCATGGAGTCCCAATGACTAACTCTAGATTGTTTTTTTTTATGTGGTGTGGTCAGTAGCTTTATTTTTCATGTTACTATAAAGTATCATGATGGCTAAATCTAAAGAGCTCTCATGAGATGATGTACTGGGATACAGGAAGATCATCAACCAAGTAAATGTCTCAGTTTCTATAGCTGGAAATGCAGTTGGAAAACTGGCATGGTTTCACTTTTACTCCACCACTGTCTGGACATCCTACCAAAATGTCTGAATGTGTGGCCAGATGTATGGTTTGCAAGGTCACGAGCAGAACACAATCAGACGAGTGCTCCCCCACAAAGGCTTTCTTTTTCAGCGCAGACATGTTCAAGCTCAGCTGAAGTTCACACGTTAGAACCTAAAAAAGCCACCATCTTTCTGCAACTCTGATGTGGCCAAACAAGACCAAAGTAGCACTTTCAGGACAAAATACGGTAAGATATGTGTTGACAAAGAAGAATGTAACGAAGTTCTTGGGTTTTCTCTCATCAGGACTTACTGCTGCACTTCAGATCAAAGAAGGCAAGGTGGATGTTGCTGTATATCAAGTTATTCCGGAAAAGATTCTGCAACTGTCTCCCAGAGCAAAAACTTGATACGAGGTTTGACTTTCCAACAGGACAATGAGCCAAAGTACAAACAAGGGGACAGTGACATGGTTCCAGAGGAATGACATCAAGGTTGTGGAATGGCCCTGACTGAGAATTTATAGTAACAAAAATTAGGCTTTAGCAAAGAGGTTCCAGAAACTTGTTTGGAAAAATGGGTCAAAATATTGAAGCTAAAATATTGGAAGCTAAAATAGCCAATAAGGGCTACACTACTACAAATCAAGTTAATATTTTCAAGTGGCTTTTCAATATTATGTATTTCAATATTAAGTTAGATATTTTTGCATCAATGTGCACAAATGGTCTACGTTTTATGCACTTTACAGTGGAAATGTATTAATGTGGTTTGTGTTGGATATTTCTTGCCCATTCTACATAATGTGAACATGAAACAGTACCACCTTATGACTCCTCACTCCTTAATACACACACTAGCTAAAAGTGCTACAAATCTGCTATAGGTGAATGTAATCAAACATTAAAACAAATGCAGTAATACCTCTGAACTACTCCTGGAAATTCAAAATGACACTTTCTACACCACTGCATTTGTACCACTCCTTCGGGCTACATCCATTTAGTCCCATGTTTATGCAAAGTACTTTTGTTGTGCTTGGAAAAAGTCTCTTTTGTCCAGGTGTTATCCTTCCTTGCTGTGGCATCAGCTGTGCACTGTGTAAATCTGTCAGTCAAGTCAATCTGCCAATAGCTTCAGGTGGGAGAGAAAAATAATGTGATCAAAAGCCCCATGTGGGCTAAATGTTTTGAAAAGATGTAGATTATTATCTTCTCATCTGAATCCTGCACTCTGTCTGATTGAAGAAGCCTGTTTACAATGGATAATTTTAATGAAAGCCACCTTCTTCAGGTAATCATTGCTAGGAAAACAGAGTATAAAGGATCTGAAGGCTTCATGATAACTGAATGTAAATCACAGTGAAGGCATGTATTTTTCTCAATGCTTTTTGTGAGGATGTTAGTATGAATCATCACCCCAGCCCTGCTGCACCACCCAGCAGGAAATTTCAGACTCATCTGCATGTAGGACTGGGCGATATGATATGTTAGGGTTATTGTGATAAGTTATACTAAAAAGCATTTTCCCGAGCACATCACCCCAGTATAAAATATGGCTGAACAATCTGAGGAATAAAAATTGTGATTCGTCTGACCAATCTTGTGACTGCCATTGATTATTTTTCTGAACCAACATCCACTTTTTTACTCAGATAAAATATCCTAAACAACTTGGGCCAACAGTGAGTGGAAAGAAGTTTCCAGTTGACATGATTTTATCTAAATAATGTTAGCTAATCACTATTGGCTTTCACTCACTGTTAGCAACATTAGCATTACTGACAACTATTCCGTTTCAGCACTTTTCTGACAGTTGCAAAATGTACATTTATTTAAATTTTTAATCTAAATTAATCTAATTCAAACAAGACTAAGACAAGCATGTCAACTCTCTAGCTTGAGGCTTGAATGTGAAACATAGTGTGAGAGACTCCTAGTTGCTGATCTGTTGTCACGCTCACATCGCGTGCGTATTTGTTTGCTTCTTATAGATCTAGCTCAGTTCACACACCTTGTGCTATTACGTTGAATTTCCTCACTTAAAACTACTACTGATGACACAGGCTATATTGAAAACTATGTTTGCTATTTGAAATTTGCATTTTTTTTTTTCCAAATTGCACTTTTGAATTAAAAAACAATGAATCTTCTAGTTTAGTATAAAATACTAAATGACTGCAGGCTTCATAAAAATAGTGATTACGACCAAAAGTAATACTGTCACATTAAAATTCCATAAAATTGCATTAAAGCTGACTGAATGCCTGTTATTCTGTTGATTTGATTTTTTGTTTTTCTTAATTAAGTAAAAAAAACAAAACTGTTTATTATATGCATTGTGTTGTTTTCCAACTAATTAGCAAAGATCAGAGAACCTGTCACGATACGCACTGTGTATCATGAAGATGTCTTCATGTATTGCAACATTACCTTTAACCCACCCTTGTCTGCGTAATCACGCTAATGGATAAATTGCAACAACGCTCAAGAATACTGCATGTAGCTCTGAGGCCCAGGGGCAGAGTCACTCACCATAAAACAGGAAGGCATGTGTCGCAGGGTGAGAATAGTAGGACTTATTGATGGTGAAAAAGCATCTGTTTCTTCCACACTCGCCGAGCCGGCCCAGCTCGCCAGTCAGAGGAGACCACCACACTATAAAGGGACACCATTCTTCAGGAGGAGCGGAGATCTTCTCTTCACCGAGCAAACTGCTGTCTGGGAATGGCTGGATTTGTGTTAACTCTTCTTTTCCCTCAGGGGAGATTCTGTGTGCTGTGTGCTCAAACTGGCCCAGCTCTTCTACAACCTGAGCAGAAATAGAAACCCCATGAGGTCAAAACAGTACAACTCAAAATAATGACTCAAGTCTTTATATTCATTTTCTAAGTACTGTTGGGTGGAAGCATGCCATGGAATGGACTTTTACATGCAGGGACTTTTTATATGCTTATATGGACAAAAGTATTGGGACACCTGACCATTACAACAGGGACTTTAATGACACTGAATTCAAATGCATAGACTTTAATATGGAGCTGGTCTCCCCTTTGCTGTTGTAACAGCTTCCACTCTTCTTGGAAGACTTTCCGCAAGATTTTGCAGTTTCTGTGGGAATTTGTGCCCATTCATTCTGTAGAGCATTTAGAAGTTCAGGCACTGATGTTGGACGAGAAGTCCTGGCTCGCAATATCTGCTCCAGTTCATCCCAAAGGTACTGGATGGGGTTGAGGTCAGGGCTCTGTTTGGGCCAGTCAAGTTCTTCCACACCAAAGTCATCCAGCCATGTCTTTATGGAGCTCGCTTTATGCACTGGGACACAGTCATGCTGGAATAGAAAAGGTTCTTCCCCAAACTGTGTCCACAAAGTTGGAAGCATGGTGTTGTCCTAAATGTGGCAATGGGTATGATTGAAACATCTGAATTCAATAATTAAGAGGTGTGTCCCAATACATTTGTCCATCCAGTGTAACTCAAAACACTTTAAGGCAAGTGTGGGTTGCATACTGTTGCACAATGTTAACTAAAGGGACATAAAGGACCATTAGCTCCTAGCTTCGGTGCAAAACGAAAGTAACAAACTGTAGATAAAATCTACATCTCAGCCCATCCACTACATTTGGAGTGACATTTGGGAAAATTGAGATGACTGATGTTGAATGCAACATGTAAAGCAAAGGGCAAAATTAAATGCAATGCGAGTCTCTCCAAACACAATGTCAACCATCCTGTTAAACAAAAGACTCCACCAGAGTGGGTGGCGGGAGTCTACAGGACACATCAGGACTGAGCAGCACCGTACAGACAGGAGGAAGGTGATGAGATGAAGCTTGTTGTGGTTAAAGCAGAAGATAAGGAATACCAGTAAAGGGGACAGGGACAAGCTTTCATCCGAGAGTCAGTCAGTCAGTTAACCCTGGAAGACAGTCAGAGGACAAGCAGAGCAAGACAGAGCCAGCAAACAAGAGGACATTCTGTTCAGACTGAACAAGCATCAAATACTTCCAATCCTGATCTTTCATCCTGAGGACCGATCCTTAAAAATAGAGAAATATTAGCAGCAAATGCAAGAGACCAACATCGTAGTAATCTTTCAATTCAGTTTGATTTCTGAAATATGTATATTTTTGAATGATGATGACTAGGTGGGCAAAGGCTTACATTAGACAGTTAAGACTAAACTTAACTTACACAAAAATTAAGGTGAAAAAAGGTATTCTTTGGTCTTAGATTAAAATAACGACTACCGATTCTCTTTATGATTCTCTAAAGATTGATTTTTGAAAATGAGATGAGAATATTTGGGGAACCTCATTTATAAGTTGAAAGAATCTCCACACAATTTAAAAATGTTGGCCACATTTTGACAGTCAGATAGAGATTATCTACAGATACCTGAACTATTAATACACAATCAGGTGGATTATCAACAGCACTAGGGTTAGGTCCAGCTTTAAGATTAGATTTAAGTTTTAAGTTAAGGTTAAAGTCAGAGTCACTTTAAGGTTAAACTAAATAGAATCTTTTATATTCAGCTTAAAATTCAGTTGCATTTCATAGAAATGTACTTGAATGTTAGTTAGGGTCACTTTTAGGGTTAGATTCAATAGAATCTTTTAAATTGCAAGTTCTGCAAGTTCAGTCACATTTAATGGATATTTTGTTGAATGTTAGTTAAAGAAACTGTAAGCATATATAGGACATCTAAAGTGGACCATCTAAATAAAGCACTTCTACATGACTGAAAACCTCTAACAGAAACGTAAGGACCCTTTAGGAGCCTTTATTATAAAAAAGTATAATGCAAAGACACTGCAATATTGTTTCATAAAGGCTGAATTGTCAATAGACTAGGTCTAATGGTTAGAAATAAAGAGTATATTTTTATTTATGTATCTATATGCATGTATAAACTTATTGTGAGGGAGTAGGGTCCTACTGTCCCCACCACAGGCCTTCATTTAACACTGATATATTGGTCAGCTCTTAGAAAGGACAGGAGAGTGAGGCAGAGAGCAGAAACATGTTCAGGTGAAGGTTTTGCTCCAGGTTACATCAGTGCGTTACTGTGATAGTGCCCCCTTATAATGAACACATCACACAGTGTGAACAATGTAAAATTCTTTCTCTGCACTTCACCCATTCACCAAGTGAAGCAGTGAGCTGCCAGGAATGCAGCACCCGGGGAGCAGTGTTCGCTCAAGAGTACCTCAGTGGTGCCACTCGCAGCCCTGGGATTTAAACCCACAATCGCAGGGGTAACTCTGATCACAGGGATATCTCCCTAGGCCACCAGCTGCACCCGGGGAGCAGTTTGTGGGAACAGTACCTCAGTCAAGGGTACCTCAGTCAAGGGTACCTCAGGGGTTCGAATCCCACTGGCAGTCCTGGGATTCAAACCCTCGATCTTCTGATCGCAGGGGCAACTCCCTAACGACTAGACCACCAACTGGGATGTAGGTGGGGGCACCAGCAACAGCCCTTTCCCCCTCATACTCAGTCCAAACACCACTTTTAAACCAAAAACAGGCTCCTCCGAGCCTACTGGCTGTCAGAGTTCAAGGTTTGAGTTACCTGGAGAGAAATGATAAGGAAAACCACCGCAGAAGCACAGAGACACAAAGCAAAGAGTTTTCTGACAGAAAGTCTCGCCATGACGAGAGTCCTGGGAGCAGAAACTCAGTCAGACAGGGGGACACCAGGCTTCACTCCACTGCACAGCCCCACAGGACGTGTCACTGCACAATGTTCAGCTCGGGGCGTGTTGTGTTGATCCTGTCCGTCCATTTTTCCACGCTTTGCCTCAAACTTCCTGCTCCAGCGAGAAAAAAGCGGCCCATCCGAACAATAAAATCCCCCCGCCCTCTGAGGGTCTGTTCTAATCCAACAGCAGCTCCCTCCTCACTTGCTGACTAGTTTGTGCTCAAAAGGACTAGTGGGTTTGTCTCATTACGCAAACCATGCCTAGACACACTGACTAGTACTGGGACGCCTGACCATTACACTTTCATGACATTGCATTCAAATAGATATACTTCAAGCCCCCTTTGCAGCTTTCACTCTTCTTGTTAGGTGTTCCACAAGATTTGGAGTTTTTCTGTGGAAATTTATGAGGTCAGACACTGATGTTGGACGAGAAGGTCTGGATCACAATCTCTGTTCCAGTTCATCCCAAAGGTGC
>JBBIGA010000035.1:4432212-4451065 GCA_037576975.1 Alestes dentex | reverse complement strand
ATGTGCAAAAAGCTATTCCCTGAATAAGAAACATTTCTGGTTAAATAAAAGATATCTTGTGAGCTTGTTTGGATAATTGATTCCAGATATCTCCTCAATGCATGGATTTAATAAACTCCATCACCAGCACTTTCATTTAATGGACTGGATAGCCAATCTAGGTACTGCGTAATAAAAACAGATAGTATTTGGTGCCCTCCGGGAGAGGTTTGGAAATGGTTAAGCAAACATACTAACATATATGAAATCACTTCTCTTTGTATTCATGTTGGTCTCATTTATTCCGTCACAGATTTAGAAAGTTTTTGTAAGGTTGATATTGATGTATGTTTTTTGAGAATTGTCTTGTTGAACTATCCAGACCGTTTTCTTCTGTTTCTTCACTGATTGTGGGAAATTAGCTTCAGGGACGTGATTTTAGAGGTTATTATTCATTTAAAGGTCACGGGTGTTTCGACTGCCATGCTCAGTGTCAGGAATGAGTTTTTTTCTGTAGAGATCTCTTTCCTTGATTCTCCTTAACACACTGATGGATAAGAGGTTTCACTGTTTCAGCCTCTCCCTTGCTCCTTGCCTCTGTCGCAAGCTTTTATTTCCAATCCATCACAAATCCCCGCTGTAATTCCACTTTAAAACCTCCCTGCACTTCTCCTCCTTTACTCTCGCACACTTTGCATTTGCTGCTGTGCCTCAGCTACTGCTGTCAAGATAGACCAGTTCCGTTAGCCCGTGTAGGCAAGGCACGTTTATTTATAAAGCACATTTAACTGCTGTAATTCAAAGTGCTTTACATAGGCAATATAATCAAGGGATGATAGAGTAACCAATAAAAGCTAATAAAATAACCTAGAAATTAATAGGAGTAAAATAAATGTAAATGTAAAACCAAAGTGAAAAAATGTGCAAAATCTACAAAAATGAGCAAATTAAATCTCAAATGTGTCTTAAATTCTGAGCTCATCTGCATGACCTCTGAAAAAAGCCAGGAAGACTTCATTTCAGTGGTCCACCGCAGATAGTTTGTAGATGCACGATTTGTCTTTAACTTCATAATTACTCTAAACTCAACCTTAACCTTCAGATGTAAATGAAATTCTAATCCTATAGATGTCATTCTAATTCTAACCCAAGTGACCTTGGGTTTAAGAAAGGACCTGTATAAACTGTAAAAAGTAATTATTACAACACCAAACCTAACCCTCAAGATGTACATTTAATTGTAATCCTAAACCCAACCCTAACACTGATGATAATCCACTGATTTCTATCAGATAGTTCGTTAACATTGAAAGGATCTGCAGATAATCTAACAAAAACAAAGTGTGGGCAGCTGGTGGCCTAGTGGTTAGGGTGTTGGCCTTACAATCAGAAGATTGAGGTTCAAATCCCAACTGCTAGTGTCACCACTGAGGTACCCTTGAGCAAGGTACCGTCCCCGGGCGCCTCACTGGCGGAAGCCCACTGCTTCACTTGGTGAATGGGTTAAATGCAGAGAAATCATTTCACTGTGTGTACTTGTATGACTATGCATGTGATAAATAAAGAATCCTATCACACGAAAAGTCGACTAATTTAAGCATAATTCCTTCCCCCACCCCCTGTCCACCTCACTCGCATAAGACAAACCCAGATGCTTAGGTTTTGAATTTAGTTCCCGTAAAAGATGGCAGTTTTGAGAAGAGGCAGTTTGGAACATTCATGTCTTTTGATACTGCATTAAAATTGTTGCACACTATGTGCAACCCTAAGAATAATGTTTACTAAATAGTCATCTGTACCTCTTGGTAGAGGTTTTTTAAATGGTTCTACACTCTTGAGCATCATATTTAAAAAAGACTGCAAGATTTCTTTAGGACTTAACATAAGCCTGGTCATGGAGCTCCTTTGGTTAAGGTAAAATCCACATGTGTTTCTGACTAACAACCTATAATGGCTCACAGCATCTGTAAAGCAGGTCAGAAAGTCAGGTGTGTGCAGTGGTGATAAGCGAGACCATTTTAAAATCCTGATTTCCTGCTGGGGAAACGTACATTTTCATAGTTTTACAGAGATATTACCAACCAGAGCTGGCCGTATTCACACAGGCTGAGCACAAAATTGATAGCGTTCCATGAAATGAGCACTCTTGGTTCTTGGTGTTGCCATGGGTTACTGGATGATGGTTTCTTCTGCTCGCCTCCATGGAATATTCACTTGTTACCTGGGTAAGAGCATTTAAATACAGCACAAATCTCTTAAATTTCGTTCCTCATTTAAAGACACCTAAAAAAACACGAGGCAAAAAACCCTCCTCAGAAAAGGTTCTAATACGTACGCAACTCTTAACCCTGGTGTTACTCTCAGGCAAAGCGTTACTGGTCATGACTTCAATGAAGAGAAATGCAAGGTTGAATTAAATACTGTGTTTTATTCACTGAAACCTTCTACAGTTTGTATGACACCAGCACTGCGTCCCTGATCTTGGCCGGAGGGCGTAAGACACGCTCATGTGCCAAGAGATCACTTGAACGAGCAAGAAAATGGAATCGTCTGCACACAGGGCAACAGTTATATTTAACAACATTTACAGAGTTAAAGGATTGTACAAGATCACAGCTTCGAGAGATATTTCTATGCATTGTTTGGAGACCAAACAGCCTAGCTGAAGGCTAAGGTGCATCACTGTCTACTGAGGCGTGAGTATCTACAAAGTCAGCTGCTCTCCTTTCAGTTGCTTACAATAATAGGTGCATGACTGATCCTAGCCTAACAGAGATGACAAGAAAATGTGGGGCAGTAAAGCTCAAGATAGGACTTGAGACAGAATTTCGAGGGTTCTGTCACAGTCTGGGGTATTTTTGTGTTCAGTCTTGTCATGGTCTTTAAGGGACCCGCCAAAATCAGAGAAGGAAAAAATAAGAATAAAAAAAAACAAAACAAAACAAAAAAAACCCAGTCTTTTAAAATGTTGTTGAAAGTACAGCTGAATGGGAGGGGGCACCTTCACACTTTGTAATGCTGTTATGCTCCTAAGCAAGAACTGGAGAGCAATGCATGTACATTATAATAGCATTACATAACAAGTTCAGTCATGGTCTTGAATTGAACTAGAACACTCTGCTTTGGTCTTGGTCATGATTCCTGAACCCTTCTGATGTCTGTCCTGTCCTGGTTTTGACTACCACACCAACATAAGTTACATAACTCTATACAGCAAACTGGTGAAGCTTCTTTCATTTACAAAAAAATGCGTACAGCTCATTTTTTGCTTTAAAGATATAAAGCAAGCTTAGACATTTACCTGTTCGCCATTGTTCCAGTTGGAATAAATGTAATATCCCACATCTATACTTCAAGTGGGTGTGGATGGATTTATATACCATTGAGTTACAAAAGCTTAGTATTTGTTCTTTCGTGTGAGGAAAACAAACACAATGCCCGTGTTCCAGTCAACACTTTTAGCATAAAAACCATTTTAAAATGAACAAAACACACACTTAAATGTCTTAATTTAACTGTAGACCCACAACGTATTTCTCAGTTTCCATCACAATCTGTGCCATTCTGTGTCCTTCCATATCTAAAAGCAATTACTAACAATTTAAAAATTCTCATGCAACGTATCCACTGATAAAGGGGCGCTGCTAGAGTAAAACTAATCCATATCATGATCCTATGGATTATGGGGAACCATTTGGTCGACACATGTAGTCAGAAACGAACAACAGTTACTCTTCAGGTCACCTTCCGCTCTGAAGGAAATTTCTGTGAATGACAGGTAATGAACGTTAAACTATATCCACTTTAGTGACCCAAGAAAATGACTACTAAGTGCTTCACTGTTAACATCCTCACTGTGGTTCAAAACGGTGGTACAAGTAGAGCGATAGCGTTAATAACAAAGCGTAGCAACTACGTAACTAAGCCAGCAGAGAGAGAGAGAGAGGAAGATATGCAACATTCTGTACTGAGTGAGTTTGTTATAACAGAAACGTACTGCCGATATGGGTTCATCCTTTCCCTACTTTACTCACATTCTTCAACCTCCATATGTGTGGTAAATAAACAATAATAATAACAATAATAATTAAAAAAAAAGAAATTAATATAACAAAAATAAAGTGTCCTTAATACATACAGTTCAAGTAAACAACATTTTAGATTGGAGGGATCGCGTAAACTAGCCTTATTATCATTATTTTTAAAACCCGAAATACCTTCAAATAGCTTGGCTATAATTCACCATTTCTTAAAACGTACTCAACTTTTACAATTCAAACCTTCAAAAAGTGAACACAAGGTATGCCTCGTGTGGAAAACATCCGTTGGTGTGCAGTCAGCAATGGAAGTTAAAAAAAAAAAAAAAAAGTTCATAGTGTTCATAGTCAGTTCTATCGCTAATGAAAAAAAAAAGCCGACATCTTAAAGTCAATCATTAACACCACAAAAGGCAATTATTCCATGTTATACAGCACTGTAAATAGCTTCCTGAAAAGGAAACTGTGTCTTTGAACAACCTAACTATGACAGCAAAACTACAGAACCACCGACAAACTAACACGTTACGGTTCGAGCTGACGAGGGAGAAAACAACAAAAACGTACACTCAGCTCAGTACCTTCAATAAGATAAACACAGTTCAGTACTGCCTGAAAAAACCTGTGGTGTAGGTAAGAAACATATCACTACCTTTTATAAAGCTCTACATACTCAAAAGAACTAAGTCATAAAGTGCACTATAAATACTAATTTAATCTTTACAACAATAATGTTCTGAACTGAGAATTATAAATCCAAATATGTAAGAAGATTATAAAATACACAAAAAAGAGCATTGGCATTTACACTACTCAAAAAAGCAGAAGTATACTTTGTACTTGAACAGTTAAAAAAATAAATGGCTCGCCTGCACAAACGATGCCGTTGACGTTAACATCATTCCGCAGTCCGGGAAGCCATGTTTTGTAAATAGAACTCAACGCAGCTTCAAACGATCCTTGTTAAGTACCCCTATTATATCATTACAAAATAATGTATCTGGCATATCTTTAAACGTGCTGGTACAATATAATAAATGTGTGTAAGTATATCGTTTGGGTATCTGTTTTGCCGTAGCAAATCAATAGCTGAAGAAACCGCTAACTGCACTGAGACGTCTTTATCATGTCCTGTATTTACAACCTGACGCATCGCTGTAATGAAAAAATAAAAATCTCGGAGAGGCAGAAGGTCCGTCAAGAACGATGCTCTCCGTTTTAAGAGAAAAGGAAAAAAGACTTCTGTCAGTTCTCTCTGGAAGCCTCACTCGTCTAATCTGTGGTGTGTTTTCGACATTCGCTTCATTTACATACTAAAATTACCTTTAGAGCAAGACCACGTCTACCGTCTACCATATGTACAAAGAAACTGATGTGGAAATCTCCACTGAATTGAAGTCGAGAAAGTCCTACTTCTCTTGAATTAAAAGGCAAATCAAGTTTCGAGAGGGAAAGGACACAGCGGGAACAAATCAAGTGACAGTCGGACGCCTCACAATTAAGTCTCACGCTCATCACGATAATGGCGACTGCAACATCAACAACGATGAAGTGAAATGGAACAAAAGAAAAAGGAAAAAAGGACCACGTGTATGTAAGTAACGTCCCATACAAATAGCTATGCAAGCACCAGTCAGTCTAAGGAGGATGGACGATTATCAAGTCAATTACATTTTACACAACAGTTTTCTGTTATAACAGTGGCAGATAAATAAATTACATTAAAATATATTCACATGTTGTGTATAATGGCTCTTTGACAGGCAAGGAGGAACCTCCTATGTGACCTTAGGGGTCTCGGGCCGGTAGTCCTTCCTCTCGGATGTGTTGCGCTTGACTTTGGCCGCAGCCGGTTGGGACTCCTGATTGAGAGAGGGGCTGGACTGGGATTTCTTCAGCGCTGCATCGTTATCTTTACCGGCCAGGAGCTCCTTCACCCCTTCCTTCAACAGCTTCACGTACATCTCATAGCGGTTCTCCTGCAAAGGTCAACAGGAGATCAACAAATGCAGCAGTCTGGAACACATCCATCAATCAATTAATCAATTAAGTCAACTGTGGATATAAAAATCAACTGTTAAGTAACTGTTAAGTGATATAATGACATCAAATGACAATCATCAAAAAATGGCCCAGTCACCGTCTAAACATACTGGATATATTTCAAGCAAAATGAATAAAAGAAAAGAGGAGACTTGAGGAAACCTCAAGATGTTAGAAGTTATTCATGTACTATACTGTGCAAACATCTTAAGCCACCCCTCATTTCTTCAGATTTTGCTTTGAGTTAGCTTGTTGGTCCAAAAACATTATATCATGCCTGTCAAAGTGTCTTATCTTTTACATGTTGAGTAGATTACATGAAAGAAATGGGAACAAATGTTTTACTGCGGCAGGTTTCCAAGTACCTAAAGTTACAAGGAGCCTAAATAAAGGAGTTCCAACCACTCAGCATTCAGCACCACCAGTATACTGATCACCGCCTGATCATCTGGAATCATCTGCTCCTGGTTCTTCACTGGTTCAGGACTTCAGTTAAATGTGCTCTGCGTGAATGATTCATACATAGTTCACTGTGTGGCTTGAGAAGAATAAATTCTGAAACTGGCCGGGTTCAGGGACTGGACTGAAAATGAGAGTCTTTGAAAGTCCTCCTCAAGATTACATGAAAAATACAAAACAGTCTTGCTCTTTGGAAACAAAAGATGAAAAAAAGAGGGGTGGCTCAAGAATTTTTAGTACCGCAGGTGCTGATGACGTCCACCTGAGGTTACCAAGAATAATATGTTAGAGGTGTAGAAATTAATTCAGATGATGTGGGATGCTGTATTATGCAAGGCAGACAGTGGTTGCTTAACCACCAGAAGTGGTGCTCAGAAAACAAAGTGGATTTGTAGTTATGGACAATCGGTTTACCTTCAAGGGCAAACCTGTTCTTATGAGTGGAGACGGCATCTGCTCCTTGCGGCAGGGTGCTGCTCTCATTACTCGCAGCATACCATAGTCTCTTAAATAACGAAGCTACAACCCCCTAAGAATCCTTTCAGCTAAGTTCTTCCTAGAAATCCAGAAACACGCTGGATATATTTCAATTGAAAAGAGGTCAATAATACATGAATATCAAAATAAATAAAATGAATAATGACAAAAGATAATCAACTGTGGCAGTGTGGAGTAATGAAGATTATAATTACATACGGTTCATGCAGGCTATAATGAAAAATGCCAAACTATTCTTAGAAATGTGCCAGGTAGAATGTGCACGCTGGGTGGTCTTTAATGAGGGCTCGGGACAGTGACAGGAGAGGCTGGAATACTACGCGCTGGCATGTAATATATGGAGGCGAAGTTGACTACAGCATGCCGTGCACCCGTGTAGCGAGCTGCTGTCAGACCGTGTCTATTATACCTGCAGAGAACATGCAGCCTTTAGGCAGTGTCTTACAAGAAAAGGTTACTGGATTTCAAGGCTGGAACTTAAATGGCTCAGGTCTGCAGAAATATATATTTGCTCTAATTTATTAGACACATTACAGACTGTAATATACTGCTGATAAAAATCAAGATCACAGTATTTACCAAATCTGATGATAATGTTACGCTTTTTAGGCGCTCGTACTCTGAGCTAAAAGGACGGCTTGTTTTGATTGGTCTGTTAGATTACTGTCCTCTTCTGTTTTCCTCATTTTCTGGTTGTTGATTCTGTATGCTGATGATGACTGGTCTTACTGGTTGTCTATGTGGGGGGGTGAAATAAGGGGTATGGTCACTGTGTAGGGAGACAGAGCTCAACCACACCTGCCGCAGAGCACAGAATAATTAGGCCAGGCATGTTCAGCTTTGAATTAACAAAATGAACAAAACCAGAAGTCAAACGCTCCGCACAGCCTTTTTGGGCAACAGGGTCTGTTTTAACAAACCAGTTCAGGAGAAGAAGTATCTAGAATCGTTTTTTTTTGATAGTGGCCATGAAAAGTGGAATGAAATGTGATCAAAAATCTGTCCTCTTAATAACTGCTTTGCGGGGATCTGGTGTTGTCTGAAATGGTGAGGTTAATTAACTACATTTAATAGCTCACTTTCTGAGTCCAAAACCACATCCACGAGTGTGCAGTGGATGCAGTTTTGAGGGGTTTAAAATATGTTGTGGTAAAGTATCGTTACAGAAACAATTTGGGTGACTATTACCATAGTGTTTGTTCGCCTCACAGCTCTAGCACGAAACTAAATACGCACATCTTGGCTAATAAACTACCTAACACCTGTGGGAAGTGACATTTGACTTTTTGCCAAAATATTGCATAAACAGACACAAATTTCCTGAAAGTAAACTTTCTACCACTTAAATATACTCTGTAGTTTAATTGGGTGCTACGTGTGAAGTGCAAAAATATCAACACCATTAACTGAAAATAAATGTCACAGTAAGACGGCAACATATATATGATAAATTGTCCTGTGCTAGTATAATGGGATATTCACAATAACACGAAATTCCAGAGAATTCCAGTCTACGGAATAAGAAGCAAAGCCTTACAGATTAAGAAACCAAATGAAATACATTCGTTTGGAGAAGGAAAATAAAGGCAATTACCAAGTTTGAAATGGCACACAATACAAAGCTTGTGTGCTCTTTCACACAAGCGGTGGTGTGAAGGCAGTAAAGGTGCAGCTATGCAGGCTAATGTGGCTTTGGGCCATTGATTAAAACTCTCTGGACAGGGCAGCCTTTAATCACTCAACAGTAAGACATACTGACAGGCCTATTGATCTCTCTCCAGCGGGCCAAAAGGGGGTCCAGGAGAATCGATCACTTCACCAAACTGCAGAGAAGAGTTTATTTCAGCCATTGCATCGAGTTAATAAATGTGTGCACGTTGTGTACACAAGTTCGCACAGAAAGCACTGGGGAAACTCTAGCTCTGAGAAACACCGGGGCAGGCTGGAGTAGACAGAGAGGGAAAGAAGAGATGGAAAGAAAGTAGTGATTAACAGGACGTGATTGTGATTCTGTTTGTGGGGCTTTGTCTCGAATAGTCAGACACCAGTGCTGTGGAGATCTGAGAGACCCGTCCTCCACTGGGTTTGAAGATCACTCCATCTGTGCCCAGTCAAGAGCCGTGTGAAGTGCAGCTCTTAAACACTGGGAACGCTGCCAGGTCCGGTTCAGGTAGCAGACAGCAAGACCAGGACCTTTCGCACATAGCTGGAAGCGGCACATTTCAACAACCCCACAGATGTTCTGTAAATCAACCGGCTTCCTTCATTCTGAACAATCGGAGCATTAGACCGAACGCACACTACCGAACGCACACTGCTGCGCAAGGCCACCCTTTTGTGGATTCAGTTTTTCTGTCAAAATGGCTGATGAATACAAGTTCTTTTTTGAAGGAAACATCTTAAACACAAAATGACACAAAAGCCTCCAACACAAAGTACAACATGAAATCGATCAGTGTTTAATTAGTTCATTCTTTTCCTTCGTGCATCGTCTGCTATATTAACTCTCCCATCCTTCCCACCAATAAAAGGTGCTCCCAAAGCTCTCAGTGACATTATGTTCTCCTTCAAACAAATAACAATATTCACACAAGCAATTACTAGGCGCAGCTTGCTTACTGCTAAACTGCTTTGTGGATTAGTCGGTTGGTAGAACTGGTAGAATCCTCAATTACTCATATAATTAGGACTGACAGCTCTGGCATACTTTTTGTGCCCGAAAGGATTTATAGATTTGTTTAGGGAAATCTTACTTGGGTTCATACACTTTGCTGAATGAAATTCGCTTCATTTGTAGGGTACAATCTTATGCAAAAGTTTGGGAGCCCCTTATAAAATGATTTTCCTTTTGAAAATAAGAACATTCTAAACGGGATATTAAACGGGAGCTCATATTTATATCGTTTATAGAATTTATCTACCCAAGGCAATAAACTTGGCAAATGAATAAAACCTGTGCACTAATTGCAGAAAATCCCATGTTAAAGTTTATTTTCTGTAGAAGATGTGTTATCTTATTTTCACTTAAAAAAAATAAATAAATAAATAAAAAATTGCTTTGACTCAGGGTGTCCAGATCTTTGGATTTAACTACATAAGCATGTTCCAACTGGGAAAACAATATTTCACAGCTGGATTTGACCATCTACTTTCTTCCCCTCTAAAAAGCTTTATTTTACTGTCTTGCGCTTCGAAGGAAAGACTTTACATTAGCATAATATGCCATTTTGACACTACTTCACTTTAAGGTGGTGGATCCTGATTCAGATTTGCATGCTGGTCCCTTTGCTAACGGTGCAGCTGTCTGGAAGTATCGTGCCTCTACTGCAAATCATCTCATTACTACAGCGAGCACACATGCCATCTGCCATTTCAAACAGCTCATCATTCCATGTCAGACACCGCTCAATATGACAATAAAAATTAAGCGAATGATTGGATTATTAACGATCTTTCACGTCACAGCATCAGTTTTCACCATCTGACAAGTTATTCTTCGGATGTCGAAGAAAACAGTGTTGAAACAGCTTCGCTTATTCTGTTATAAAGTCTTTGCTTTGTTCGACAAGATTCATGTGACTGATTTGAAATAAGATCAAGTTGATTTTGATGTTGGACATCCAGATAATCTGGAACAGAAGACTACAGGAATGCTGTGGTTACTCATTTTAATTGTATACCAAAGTTTAAAATGAAATGATAATCATATTGTTTCACATTCGATTTACTCTATAATGCACAAATCAATAATATAATCTCTGCCAAGTGTGCATGAAGTTCTATTAAATCTATTAATATGATGCCTGTGGTGAAGTTATTTCAGTGTGTATTAGTGATTTCTTAAATATTAACTCGTAATAATCCTATATTTAATAACAACGCTAATAGCAAAAGCGGTGATCATTTTGGTGCCTCAAATCATTAAAGCAAGCGTTCTTATCCCCGACTAGGAAAGATTAAAAACAGCACAAAATCCATCAAGATAAGATAAACCAGTCATCGAGGAGATCACGTCCCTCTTTTCAACTGCATGAAAAGTATGGAGCTACTTATGTAATCTGTCTGCTCTCGTTTTATGGTGCTGTTTTCAGCTGGTTTCATGCACGCTCTCCTGCAGCAGTAATACCAGCCCTTTCATTATACTTGTTATCTCAAAGATGCAAGGTGTTGCGTCGCCTCTGCTGGCAGATTGAATCTGTGCACGAATTCAGCCAGACACTTCCGGGGACGTTACGTCCACAGCAGCGTTCGAAACGAAAGCGAGTTTTGGCTTTGGGCACTTTGCAGCACAAACTGGCTGCTGCTCACATGGTCGCTTGTAGCTCTCCAGTACCCTTCAGTGACTTATTTGTAAGGTCAACCTTGAATTAAAATTCTGACACTTCTTAAAGAGTTAAAATACACCATGGTGAACTTAATTCACTGAAACAAACACCGCTGAAGATACAGAGGAAGACAGAAGTATTTATTCGCACCAAAAGTCTGTATTACCATTTGAGTCTTCACTTTGAACTTCTTCCTATTTGATTCAATATCAGAAAAAGACAAAAACATAGGCAACAATGCACAGTATGGTTTTCTTTATGCAGACTAACATCTAATTCAGTTCGTAATAAAACATACTTTGTAACACATGTGGTATCAAATATCACCACCAAGAAGCATGACTTTCAACAAAGGCTGTTAAGAACTTCCAGAAAAGAAATTGGACTGTAAATTAAGTCTGAAGGCACAGACCACTTAGCGGCTCTTTCTGGCAGGACTCCACGGATTGCGAGCCTTCAGCTCGGTTTGTGCAGCACCCAGCTGCTCACAAGCAACACAGCCTGTGCGTCAAAGATACTTCGAGTCTATGGATTGACATGACTTTCACATACAGGCTATCCTTAGCAGCAGGTGGAGGAGAACAGGGGGCGTGGCTGTGTGTCTGCCATGACTTCCCGAAATTCTAACATTTCTAACGTTTTCAGGCAAGATCTTATGGACAAAGCAACACAAGCAAAAAAGTGGAAACACATATTCAGCAAATACTAACTCCTAGTTACAGCACATGAATTATTATGGAACACAGCTTACAATAAACATGTTAGATGGCACAAGATAAATGCTGCCCAAGATAAAATCACGCTGTTATGGTTGATGCTTGGTTGAACGGTTTTGACAGACACGATGCATCATGCACTTCCTATCATGGAATTCATTAACTGGAGCCTTTACAAAGAGCTAATTAGGTCAAAATACGTGATTTATTACAAATATGTGTGGTTGAGTCATGCAAAGTGGTTAAACAAGACCTTCCACCTTTTTCAAATGAAGTGTGGCGGATGAAGGTGTGGGAATATGATTATATGTTTTCATATTATTATGATAAATTACACCACAACGCACTTTTCTGACTATACTGTGTTTATCACCCATGCTTCACTGCTACACATTTTTGTAGCATTTTGTGAACGTGGCACTTTCGTTCGGGTGGTGCGCTTTTTTGTTACAACCAGTTCATCTCACAAAAGCGAGATATGGTGATACATAATGTGTATCACGAAAATGTCTTCAATTATTTTTGCTGTACTGTCCAGCCTAATCAGGAGGGTGTGCTACAGAATGCAGAGTGCTCCAGAAAATGCTGCACACAGCTTCCTAAAAAGACAATGTAAGTAAACGTGAGTATGACCTCTTTCTTGTTCCTCGACCTAAGTGCTTACTGAAGTCCAGTAAATGAGACAGGCACGGTTCAGTGGAGCAACCATCAGCACACAAATGAGCTTATTTCTGTAAAATCCAGGCAAGCTCAGCCCGGCACTCTCAAAAAAAAAATAAATAAAAATAAAAAAGAGGCAAAGACGATGTGCACAAGACATCAGTAGGTGAGGTGATTTAGAAATTGAATTAACAGCACAGGTACATTTGAACATGTGGCATAATTTATGGGAGGTAATGCTCATACCTCAAATTCCAGGTAGTGCTCTTTCAGGCGATACTCATCAATCTCCTTGGCTTTGACCTTCTTATCTGGAGGGTAGGATTTGTGCTCAGCTAACTCTGTGGAGATGTGCTTCAGCTTGGCCTCATGGGACTTCAGCTGCTCCTCCTGTGTGAATATGACAAGCTCAGATGTGATCCGAAAACCTGTGTTATCGTGTGTTTACTGCGATTTTAAATATTAACATTCTTTATTTATTGTAGTAATTATGCTATATGGACTAAGGTATTGTGTGCCCATTCATTCTGTAGAGCATTCAGGTCAAACACTGATGTTGGATGAGGAGGTCTGAAAAAAAAAATCTTAAAACAATCTAAATAATCGTACAAATCTGCGCTTATTCAGTATATTATTCTCAAAACAAGATCAAGAAGACTTTTTTAGGCTAGAAATAAGACTGCAAGTCTTGGTTAGATCAGGAGTTTTTGCAGTGTAGGGTTGTAGGTACCCGGAGTCTGAGTATAAATAGCATTTATATTTCTCATATATACAGTCAATGGTTTCCAACTCCTCCACAATTGTAGCCTCTCACTCTCACTCCTGTTCATACAGTTTGTGGATCCTTGTTACAGTGGAGAGTCTCAAGGGGACCTGAAGCTTTCCACATTGCTGTAGCTTTTGTTAGTTTGTCTGCTGATTTATCCAAGCGTGGTCCAAATGTCTAAAACATGTTGCTGCCATAATAATCTGGCAAATAACTGAACTGGAACCAAACCAGTGTTAATGAAAACAATGAGACCAAACTTTTAAACAGTGGCATCAAATCAGTGATATCAAACACTAAGTGTTTAACCTTTAGAACTCAGAACGTATTAGGAAAAATGATTTCAACCAAGAAAATGGTGTAAAACTGTCTAAAATTGGTGTTTGCTCTCCTACACGTTTGCTGCTCTTTCTCTCGGCGCGCCGCCGCTCGGCCGCTCTCCGGAGCCCCTCCCTCTGCAGGCTTTCCACACCCACTTGTGGGCGGAGACTATCCTGACAGTTCTCCCGGGTTCAAAGATCTTGCGATTTTTACATTTGTTTATAAGAGCTAAAATAAAAGAAATCTGTGCGTTTTTGTTTTTTATGGGCATTTGGGTATGACACCAGTTTTAAAACTCCAGTAATGGTTATAATTAAATGTTGTAAAATAACTTTGGCTCTCCATGAAAAAAGCTCGGCATGACGTCTGACACCTCGAAACTCAACACAAACCGGGAGAACTTCCATCTAAGTAGCTGTTTTGCTGCATGATGGCGATTTACCATTTGTTGCGCTGCTGGATTAAAGGTAAGGAGGTGTGCTTGTGTAATCTATTACTTAAAATGACACTTAAAGAAGTAAGAACAAGTCAAACAACTAAGAGAACTAATTGAATGAGTTTCCATAAATAATCTGTTTGTACATAAACACCACCAGAAACAGAAACACCCCAAGGAAAAGCTTTTAAAAGCTTCTAAAATCCAGCACTTGCAGCATGTTAGAGAAGCCTAGACGTTCAAGGACTCGTTACTGAACAGACAGGTGCTCTGACGTCACCTGAGACATCCTGGTGGTGGTGGCTGGCAGCAGCGGGCGGCTGAATTTCTTCTGTGAGCCAATGGCAGCGGGGAAGGAGGGTGCAGAGAACATTGCTGCCACAGAGTTGATTATTCTGATCCATGACTCCATCTCCTCAGGGCTCCTGCAGGGAAAACAGATGTGGTTTTGACAACAGTCAGCACTCGGTACGCAAACAGCAGAAGTTTTCCCCTGTCCATTAAGTGGATTAAGATGCGGATGCTTGAAACAGCTTCCCAGCTAACAGAGAATGGAGCGGTAAAATTCTAAGAAATATTTGTTTACCACAGAAAGTACTTTACATTGCATTATGATTCATCACATATTTTCACTGTATCTTCTCTTGTCGTTTGCTTGTGTCGGCAGCGCGAGACGCAAGTAAACATTAACAGAGCAAAACTGCTGGGACTCTACGACAGTGTTCTTCAATGACCCAATTAAGGGGCTGCAATATTTTACTAGGATGTCATGGGCTGCGCTTCTCTAATTAACGCATTTAGGAAATGGTCTCTGAGGAGAGTTCCAATTTTTCTTGTTGATAAGAACCTTTATTTAGTTTTGCATGAATACTGGCTCAAGCAGTTGGAGGGGAAAAAACAACAATGGCCTGGATAGACTAAGAGTAGCGATAAATGTGTTTTCACTATGCTTGAACCCAAGCATGAAATTAGGTTCTTGCTCCGGGGGCAGTCCTTTATTCTTCCCTTAGTCTCCTGGGCGGTGTATGACGGAAAAGTTCTGCCTCAGACAGCGGGACAGTGACTCTTACTGGGCTTGGAAGAGGAACACTCTCCAGTCAGCCGTCTTGAGCTTCAACACATTGGGCTTCTTCTCGTAGTCTACGGCTTTGATGGCCAGGGCATGGTGCACGCTGATGGCGTTCTTCAGATCCTCCTCAGACAGGGCCTTCTCAGGTTTGTACTCGTCCTGTGTGGAGGCAGAAAAGTGCTCAGTGTCTGCAGGAATAATTCAGATTACTACGACGTGTCATTTTGTTTCACTAAGTTCTAGGTCCTGTTTTGACTGAGTGGTGTATATAAATGAGTTTGTTAATGGTTTTAACACCTTATAAATAATACTAAGCTGTAATAAAAAGGAAGTGACCTGGAGTTCAGTGAACAGCAAGATCTGAGAAGTTCAGATGAATGTTGACTCACTATCTGGCAAGTGACAGGTCACTGCTGCCCTTTTATTATTAATAACCATTAATAAACTATGAATAATTTAAAATACTCCATGACCTCTTTAGAAGACTGGTGTTTATTATGAAGCGGTACTCAACACGGTGCATTATTTCAAGCTTGTAAGACATCCTTCCAGCACAAAGTACAAGTTCTTTCAGGAGACGCTAGTTAGTTAACTTTTTGCAAGCCAAACATCTTATACTGTACTTACACTGTAATATATTCTAAAAACATTGTGATACTGATTTTAGTCAGTGTATCACTAAACAAATATCAATGTTTATATCCTCATAACCATCACCATCAACCACCTCTTCTAGCTTTGACAGCCCAATAATAATGCATGAATGTTGTACAACTGTATCTCTCATTTCAGACCACTTTAAAAAAAAATCATTTATGATAGGATATCACTACTGTGAGTCAAACCTTCATTCAGACACACACCACAGAAAACCCCCACTGAAATTCAGAGAACTTTGCATTACTCATACATTAGTCAAGACCCCACCTAGCCGGCAACAGCTGAAAGTAAAAAAGGAATAGAGGAATAAAACAGGGAAAATAAATGAAAGCAGACAGTATGAAAACACTAGCAAGGAGAAAGGCACAGATGAAGGATCAGAAAAAGAACCCTTTCTGCCGTTCCAAGGAATGCAAACAATTTGAATACCAGGAATGCACTGCCTTGCCTGCAGGGAGGAAACTGATTATATTAGTACGTTAATCAGGGCGTGACTTCATCTATTATCAGTTATGAAAGGAAGAGTGGGAAGAGGCCTCTAGTTTTCATTCATTTACTTTTTTTCTAGACGATACTTGCTTAGAAGTGTTGGAACGGTCACTGAACAAGTATTCAAAGGGAAAACTCAGAATCCATAACTTAGATAATGCATCAAACATAAATTAGTGGGTTACACAGCAGTAATTATCCCAACAACATGAATTACTGCTAAGACTGCAGTCTTCTGCTCAAATTATGCACAAACATTAAATAAGCACACTGTACATCCAACAGTCTGCAGAAACCTGCTAATCCAGTGATTTTAGCTGAAAACAAGGGAGCTCATCACTGGATACGCTGCACTGCCACTACTCTCCTGGAAAAGGTTCTACATTAGATGTTGCTACATTGCTGTGGGGATTTTGATTGCATTCCGCCACTCCAACCCATCCAAAAGGCACTGGATGGAGATCTTTTACTCCATAGAATGTGGTTCCACTGCTCCACAGCCTAATTCTGAGAGCTTTACTTGCCTCTAGCATTAGGTCATCATACCCAATGCCATGCCTCCGCTAGAGGGGTCTGATGAGATCATGTGTGGCTTTTCCAGAGCATCTCATTCTGTTGACAACGCTTTTCTATGGAGATCATACAAGAACGCCTGTGTCAACAATGTGCACCTTAAAGTGACTGAATTCACTCATTTTATGGAGGGGTCTGAACACTTTTGGACAAATAGTGCATTATACAGTGCAACAAGATGCTTCTTTGTTCTTTCCCATTTAAAGTGGAATGAAAAATGTTTTGTTATATCTACTGTTTAATTTGTTTTATCTGAAACAGGGGCTGCAAATAACAAGAAAAAAAACCCAACAAAAACAAATGGGTTGTACAAATAAAGATGTGAAGATGAGGATGCTGTTATTATAAAACAAAAAAAAAAACAAAAAAACAAAAAAAAAAATTCACATAAATAGGGACATGTTCACGTGTGGTCTAGGACAAAATGATATCACTGTATGATATAACTTTCCAGCTATTCTAACACACTGCACAGGCCAGGGTAAATAACTGAGTGGGAGGTGTTCTGAGCGCTTGTGGCTACACTGAGAACTGTAAACTAGGCCAGTGTGGAGCAGTGGAGGCTGGGTTAATATGAATTCGCCGCTGCTGCAGCCGCCGGCCACGCTGACAGATGTGTGGAGAATGGCAAACAGTATTGACTCGCTGTCGAGAGTCCATCTGTCAGGTGTGATGTCAAGGTTATCATTTATCGTTTCACATTCCAGGCCTGCATCTCCTCTCCTGAAAAGTTCAGCGGTTCTCTGAAGCCTGCAGCTTTGATGGACTTCACTGGCTGTGCTTCTGCTGAAGCTCTGCGCTTCAAGCCTCTGAGAAAATCTGTCTCGACAGCTTCAAAAGCATCGTTGAAAGAAAGAGAAACGAATTTACAGATGTTTCATGTATAATGTATGCAAGTGTATATAAGAAAATGCCACAAAATCCAAAATCCCATGCTGCTGCCAATCAGGGTCATCATTAGTGATGGAAACTATTACAAAAGATGAAAAACAGCAGTGAAAACAAAGTTTTCAGAAACACTAAATCTACTGCAACAAATACTAAAAATACTAAAACCAAATACTAAAGAGAATAAAACAGTGTGGTCTACAAGTGGATCTCTAATCATAAATTCTAAGTAGATGGTGGACTGAAGTAAAGCAACCTAGCTGAGCAAAGTGTTAATTTAGAACTGCTACAACAGCAAAATTCCATTTGGAATGACTAAATGAAAGTTTTAAAAGAGAAACTGCTAAATAAATTCTTCATTTACAAGAAATAAAAACAAAACTAAAATGGAGGAACACTTAAAAGCAACTGAAACGAATTTAAAAGTAAAAGTAACTGAAACTCATTTGAAAAAGTAATGATTTTCCAAGGAAATATCATCCCCAATTTCTAACGCTGCACCTAAACTCGAACTGTGCTTCCTCTCACTATCTGTTTATCATTGCAGCTTAAACATTAAGTATACAATTTCCAGTTTACACAAAACAGATACCGTCTACAACAAGCACACAAATGTCTCTTTTGTGTTATTTAAGCTAAAACTAACTTTCATATACAGCAGCCAACACTAAACCCTGAGAGTTTCAAGACTAAAAACCAAAGACGATTGAGAGCTGAGATGTAAGGCGAACCCCAACAACTCCCACCCAAAAAACAAAGCTCTAAGCGAATAAACATCTGTGAAGAAAGATAGGAGGAAGAGAGAAACAAAGAGAGAAAGAGAGAGAGAGAAAGAGAGGGGAGAGACAGAGAAAGACGGGTGAGAGAGAGAGACAGAGAGAGAGAGAGAGAGAGAGAGAGAGAGAGAGAGAGAGAGAGAGAAAGAGAGGGGAAA
>JBBIGA010000035.1:4364634-4387625 GCA_037576975.1 Alestes dentex | reverse complement strand
TCCACTACGGTTCTACTCCACATTATGGCAAGAACCACTTAACTAAGTAAAAAGAAACAACAGTCCATCATTACCTTTTTACAAAACTTATTCTGGTTTGTTTAACTCTTTTTTTGTTTAATGCATAATTCATTGTGCTCCTTCATCATTTTGTTTGTTTTTAAATAATAATCTACAATGTAGGAAATAATAAAAACAAAGAAAAAGCACTGAATGAGAAGGTGCATCCAAACTTTTGACTGGTAGTGTATAATCAGTATATAACTGCATTCTTTAGAACTGAATATACAGTATATAACCAATATATAAATGCATGTACTAGCATTTCTTATATATAATCAATATACAAATGAATGCAGTATTAAAAAACATAATATACAGAATATCTATAATAGAAGTATTTCATTTTCTGCATGCTGGTCACAATTCACAACAAGATTCCACAAGAGAATTAAACTGTGAAAGTAGCTGAATGAAGTGATGAAATACAGTATGCCCACATACTAAATGCAAAACTATATTTTTCATTCTAAACGTCCACCTTCGTGCACAGAATAGGATTACACTTGACTTTGAAGGTTCACTGCCCAACAACTGTAAGGACTTTCGAAAATCCTGACATAAGCAATCCTCCAGTTCTCGTGAGGAATGGTATTCATGGGTCAGGCCTTCCTAATCCTTAAGGTGCAACCAAAGAGTGGACAGAAAATTACATAAACACACATTTTCATCATTTTAAGTCATTTTTGTGTAAAAGAAACATTAACCAATTCAAACAGGCTACTCTGCGCAGTCTTTGGACAGTATGGCAGTATGTCCACACGTCTGTCCGAGTGGTGCTGACCAAATAAACTTCTCATTAGTCCGACTCCAGCGCTGGTATTTATTTGTTTTATGGACTGAATAATCAACTCTGATAAGGCCAGACGATGGCAGGCCGCTCCGCTGCTCATTCAGAGGACAACAGCAGAGGCTTTTTAATCGTTTAACATTTAACAACATAAACTGAAATCAAAACCGAAGAGTTGTGATGGAAGAAAATATCAGAGGGCAGCATGAAGAACATACCTGGCCATGAAGGTCAGTGTTCAGCAGCATCAAAGCACACGTAAGGCAATGCACTCCATCTGCAGAAAAAAAGGATTCATTAATGGGTAATTATTTAGTCATGGGTTTAACGAGTAGCAGTCAGAAGGTCTGGCTGATTTCCACGCTCGTGCCTCTGTGGACACATTCTGATGTTGTGAGAAGCCACATATTCCCCTTTTTATAATCTGCTGTTAAAAATGATGCATCTCACGCAGTGACATGAAGAGCCTCTAAACATGCAGAAGTACCCCAACGTTGATATCATCCATCTCTACACCGGGCCAAAGTGTAACACCACTTCCATGGCAACAGTCTTAGCAACAAGGAGACCGTTTTAGCTTTTACCCATCTACTGGTCACACAGGCTTGTTGTTACCAAGATGGTTGCTATGGGAGAGACATGACACTCCAGCATTGAAAAAAGAGGGACGATACAAGAGAGGAAAAAACTGGGCATGAGCGTTAAAATTTCACTTTGTAGACCAAAAAACAAACAAACCAAACAAAATGGTAAAATTATTTGCTAACAGCATAAAGAATTGTCATTATCTGACCGGTTTAAACGGCAGATTACGACAGACTGTCTCAGCAACCCTCCGCTGAACCTGCTCGTCTCTTTCACCCGTGATTTGTCAAACCAGATGCCAAGTGAGCTCCGTAATTCTCAACAATTCTCAATTAATGGCTTATTCCTCAAGGGACAGCTGAGTTGATCTCCAGCTAATCCATAGGCTGAGTGCCGCTTTGAATAAAAGGAAACGGTCGTGGAAACTGACAAACATAGCTAAATCCATGCATGACTGATAACTGAAAAAAACATCTTGGCATCTCCTAAATCCACAAGTGGTCTCTAATCCACAATCTGCTAATAGAGATACTAACGTATTCACACCTATTCATCTCAGTACTGGTTTGCCCGATGTAGGTTAAGTCTTACGCTTAACTTAACACAAGAGAAGTTTACACCCAGGCTAGACCCCAAAATACTTTATGAAATATTTCAGAATAATTTCTTATTAAGGTCAAAAGATGAGGCAAAAAGTCTAGTACCTTTTGAGGCGATGATGGTGGGGTTACAATGATAGTACCTATTAGAAAAGTGGATTAAAACCCGCTCTCTCTCCTGGGTTTCACCCATTAGTGCAAAAGCTTTGAGAAAGGATCTGAGGAAGAAGAACAAAACAACAACAAAAAAAAAAAACAATTGAAATTAGTATCAGGATCAACGCAAAACAAAGTGATAACAATCATTTTTGTAATCACACAGCGTTCAACATGGCTCAGAGGTGCAAAGACGGAGATTGTTATTTTTTGTTATGTGATTTTTTTTTACCTCCGTATATTCAAGCTATGACATGGCTGCCTCTTGGAAAGCAAGAATTGTTAGCAACAAGCCAGTTAGCTATTGATAGTGATGTGTGATAACTTTAACATCCCTGATTTGTTTACCGTCTCAAAACAGCAAAGTTTTTGGTCCGTTTTAAATGTAACCATCTGTTGTGTCTGTATGTCTTTGATCTGCAGCCACATTTAATTGTATCCTAGTTAGAGTCCGGAAATTCCGAACTAGGCGCTCCAGTCAAATAAGTAACACATATGTACCTTGTGTCTATACTAGTCTATTTCATAAGCTCCACCTATCAAATTTGGGTACTTCTCAGTTTACAGGAAATGATTATGGTGCATCTGTTTTCAGTATAATTGGTTAACCCACTTTCCCTGCTCATCAATGGTCAGGTCCCCTACAGGGTCACCAGGTATTATTTGGATGGTCATTCTTAGCAAAAGGTATAGGCATGTCAGTTTGTGTATGTGTGAGTGTATGCTGCCCAGAGTGGATCACACACTGCAGTGCTACCAACCACAAATGTCCTGAGAATACTCCACCGAGCAAGAATCAGTGGTCAAAGGACAAAGGACTGGAGGATGACTAATGCAAACTATGCAGCATCAGATGAGCTACATTTGTATATTTATACATATACACATGTTCTCTCTCTCTCTTTCTCTCTCTCTCTCTCTCTCTCACACACATACGTACATATATAGACTATTTAGAAAATTATACCTGAGCGATTGGTCCAATGTCATCCCTGTGAATTCAAAAAAAGTGAGGTACTCTTCGGCGACCATCTTGCTAAAGTCATTGCTGTAGGCAAACAAACAGAAGGTTCACATTAGGATCAGGCCAGGGTAAATCCACCTCAGTCACTGCAGAGTTATAGTTATGGTGCTTTTTATTACTTTCAGTCCTCTAATAGCGTCTATGAAAAAAAAAAAACAACAATCCCACACATTCTGTGAGGGCCAAGGACAGCATGTTTTCTGCAGTGGCTGCGTATGCATGGCATTTCACAAGCATGAACAGAGTAGCGGGTCATGACATCACTTTCATTTACTGTATATAAGAGACGGAAAGAGAGAGCTAACGAGAGAAGAAGGAGAGGGAAAGAGAGGGAGGAAGGAGAGCGAGAGCGCGAGAGAGAGAGAGAGAGCACGAGACAGACAGAATGAGCAAGCTAGAGTGAGAAGGAGAAGGAGAGATTTATATAAACGCCTACACACACTTCCACAGCACGGATTCAAAATCACGACATCAAGCATGGAGGGAAGGGATTGATGGCAGTGTATTGAGGCTGGCATTGTCCTCCAGACCTCTGCTGAGGCTGAGAGAGTGCAGGCTAGCTGTGTGCGGGTTGACTCACACCCGCGGGCGGACGGAAAAAAAAGGAAAAGCATTTTAGACCAAACGCGACGTTCATCTGGCAACAGCATGCATTTGTTTACATTTTGGTTTGTCTACAGTTCAACAGAGCATGTTCAGACTCTCAGTTCTGTTCATCCAAGACAGGTTAATCTGGATCCACACCTCAGACAGGTGGATCCAAGGACGGGTGTGGACAGGTGAACATAAGGATGAGGCACATGTTTATCAAGATGTTGTACAACACTGATAAAAGGTTTAAACCTGATCTGTGTTCTTGCTCTGAGATGCTCTATAAATACAGCCCCCTGACTCATTTTAGCCTTTGTTAACTTAACAGAGTATCTGAAAATGGCTTGTAGTAATTTGTGAAACTAACTGTGTATTACCTTGCTACTTAAAAAAAAACATTTTTACTCATTATTTGATGCAGAAATGGAGAGAATGGCACATGAGACAAACAGCAAATACTGAAGTATAAGAATGGCACAACCAAAAAAAAAAAAAAAAAAAAAAAACATTTATGCCATTTCCCCTTAATCATAAAAGGACTCAAACAAGATGTTTGATGGACATGTCTGATGTCCAAAGTTTGGTACTTTAGTCAGAGAAGTAACACAACCATTCCAGTGTAAAAACAAAAGAAACTAAAAACATGTTTGATCGTCTACATCTGCTGTAAAAAAGGCTGAATTGAAATCAACCAAACAGGTATAAATAACCTCTTATGCAGTTTTTTTTTTGTCCACTCCAACTTATCGGTTGTAAGAAAAAATAAATACAGTGACATAATGCGTATTGTGAAAATGCCATTTTTGCCATATAGTCAACCCTTTTCACTTCAGTTCCCAATGGAACAAAACCTTATAAAGATAAAAACTTTTCAGAAGAGTGAAAACCATGAATTGAAAGTTTAAACTATTCATCTCTAGACTAAAGTTACAACCTCAAAAATGCAGATCCAAGGTTGTGTCCCGATTGCAACCTCAATATTTGCTGGGATACTGAAATACTCTTCATTTACAAACAGTCGGCGTCTGATCAAAATGTCCTTTTCTAAAACGTATTGGTCTGAAAAACTCGCACATCAGAAGTGAAGACTCACACAAATCAGACAGCGGTCACTCAGTGTCTTTCAATAAACTAGAACAGTTCTTCACAAAGTTACACACACATGAAGTGAAAATGAGTCTGAGGATGTGGGGGCAGAAAAACCCTTTACTGACTGACCTCACAGATCCTTCAAAATAACATGATGGACCGTCTGAATAACGCAACTCACAAAATAAAGCAGAGCTTTCATCAGATCTGAACCGCAGGCAAATTCATCAAGAGGAAAGTGTCTTTGATGTGGATGGACTATGAAGAACACACCATAAATGTGGTGATTAAGATGGCAAAATATTACCACTTGAGCTAGAGCCGTCTGAGGACAAGCAATCCATTTCCGCCCTAATGGCGACAATTTCTGCGGCTTCCAGAAATCACTGCTCTAGACTGTAAAGGAAAGAGTGCTATGGTGATAATAATCTCTCTTTCAGGCATGGCTGAGTTTGAGATACCCATCTACATCAAACGCCCGATGGCAGAGATTTATCCTCCAACAGATATTACTAAGAAAGCAATTCCATTCTTTCTGTTTGTTAGACAGTACAATACAGTTTCTAAAGTGAACAACAGTTAAGTGACAAAAAAACGCCTGGCACCACATCACTGCCTTCAGAAGCTAGTGAGTTTACGTGTCGGCCCCCAAGTATTTTTCATACAGATAACAAAGTGGCTGTTAAGATTTCTGCAGTGGGATTAATGGAGATCACAGCATCTTTAATTCACCCTCACCAGCCTGGCTTTGTCTCTGGACATCTGTCATCAAGTGATAACCGTCTTTATCATGCGCGTTATGGTTTTTCAGTTTTGGATCTTCAGGAAATACAGATCTGGCTGCAATGAACCGTATTTATTAAAGGGAAATTCCATTTACCTTTTTAAAAATTCTGCATCCTTTAAGACCTAAAAAAGTCATTCAGAGTGAACTGATGTGACATAGTTCATTGTGAAGAAACAACGATTTCTCTACAATGAAACAGGAGTTAAATATATAAAACTGAAACGGCTGTCATTTCATTGGCTGTTCAAAACCATCAATGAACTCAAATGTGTTCTTAGTTTTTATATATAATGTTAATAATAGTTAAAAAAAAAAAGGTCATAATGTTTAATTGTGTACAGTTTTACCTTACAACACCCCAAATATATCTAAATGAATGCATTTTTATCAGTTTCAGGCTAAAACCTTCTGAAATTCAGCGATTATGACTCCTAATAAGAAGTCTCACAAGAATGGAGCACCTCACAACAAACCACTGTAAATTCCTTCATTTGCATGATTACATTACCCATTACAATTACATTATTATTTTGAAAAATCTGTGCAATCTGCCCTTTGGTTTAAGATTTGTTTAATGGCTTTGCTAACATTAAATGCTCTTGTCAGTGTCATTGCTCACTTTATTTAGGTCTGCTGAATAAAAGCATGGTAGCCTAAAGATGGAATTATTTGATTACTTGATTAAACTCAACTTCTCAATGACAAAATCATAAAAATTGATCAAAAATACCTCAGTTTATGTTCTTCCAACAGAGCATGATGGAATTTCAGGACAGCTAAGGTTTGTTATTGATGACTTGAGCCTAGTTTTATTGCTTGGCCTACATATATTATAAAAAAAAACATTACTTTGCTATGTCTAATTAAATAATAAAGTCACTAGGACTTAATAAGATGACAACAAGAAACACAGTGAGAGAACGAGATGAGCTTTCAGATTCACATCTGGCTACCAGTCTCAAAGACAATCCGAGTGTCAATTCCAGTGATGACTATATCTGTGGCCACCTTCAATTAGGAACTGAATGAGCTAAAGAGCTTGTCTGTGCATCTGAAAACAGGTTCACGCCTCTGTCTGTCTGTTTAGAACAAAACAAACGGACTTGTATTTGAAACATGGTTCTGGTTCAGTCCGAGAGACGGCACTCCCTGGAACACTGAGGTGATGACAAACCTGACCCGAATCTGACTGATTAGCGAGTGACCAAGTGCCCCGGCTCGGTTCTTGCTGTGTCCTCAGAAAGGCAGTTGTAGGACAGCAATCTTCTTGCTGAAAAACTCCTCAGTCCACATGCCAGAAGAGATCAGCGCTGACTCACATTCAACAGTCCGATGCTTTTAACTAGAGCTGCCTGAGCAACACTGCCATCACTTTAAATCGCTCCATCTTAAAGTCTCTGCCACAGCCTGGATCTCAACCCCAGGGTGAAACTTTGCACTCCAGGATGATATGAAGACCCAAAATCTTTTGACAGTGCTGTACCTTTGGGCTTTTATGCAAAGCAGTTCAGCTACTTTTACCCCCTTAAGAGGTCTGAAAATAAAATACAGTGTGGAGATGCGAAGACAGTGGATGGTGTTTAAGTGCCTAGTGGTTTTTGTTTTGTTTTGTTTTTTAATGGTTATGTTTTGATCTGCCTTTTTAAAAATAATCATATGGAATTATCTGTGTTCTGTGTTAGCCTTGAGCTGACTGTATGATAAATGGCCAGCAAGCTGAATATTAAAACGTCCACTAAAGGGTCCACGAAGATGCACATCGAGTGCAATCTGTGTGATTTATTGCAAGTATTTCGCAACCATACTAGTGCTGTTAATTACTCAGGTAAACTGAATTTAAAATCAGTGCTTAAAAAGCTACCTTTTTGATGAACTGGTAATTATTAGTTGGCAATTTAAATGATGTTGAATGTTTTAAATTGCGGCTAAATAGAATGTTTGATAGACACACTGTTTTATTCCACTTAGTTGTGCAGTATGTACATGAGAAGTTTTTGGATGTTGCAAGTATAATAAAATGACAACATCAATGTAACGTCCCCAGTCAGCAGCTGCTAGAGGCCGCCACTAGACAGGACTTACAGGGACTCGGGTGATGTTTTCCCTGGTCGGCTTTAGGAGTAAGGGTTCTCAGCCAGACAGGGGTTAAGGAATAATTATGTTCGGGTTTGACTGGGTTTTGGTTTAGGCACTAAGAGTATAAAGAGTGTTTAGTTTATGTCTCGGGGGCCGGCCACCTTCACCTTACTCTCAGTTGTACCTGTTCAGGAGTTTTGGCCCTCGAGCCTTCTTGTTTTGTATTTAACAAAAGTAGTAAATGGAAATCCGCACCTGCGCCTCCTCCTTTCTGAACGGGTCCAGCCCGCACGTGACAGTAAAAAGTGTGTTTCAGACTGGGTGCTCAACAGGTACACACGTTTAGCTGTGTCAGACGACACTAACCCCCCCCCTCAATTTTTTAACACACTGTAAGGCAGAGTGTACGTTAGGGGTTGAACGAAGATTGAGTTTTAATCATTGTAATACTCAACTAGTCATTCAGAAGCACTCCTGACTAGCTGCTGCTACCACAACAAATTCTTTTACTGTGTTCTCAGCGACAAGTATTGTATTACTAGCTTGTTACTAGCTACTCCACATACTCCAGATACTGAAGCTGACACACTGATACTAGCTGGACAGTGAAAAACATAAAAACGGCTCTCAGAGATAACAACTTCATTAGGCTAGGTCCTACAGAAATTAGTTTTAGACACTGAAACAACTCAGTGATAGTGAACGACAGTCATTGATGGTTTGTGTACTGAAGGTACTTCACTGCCGAGGGAGAATGAAGTTGGCTATGTGTTCAGCAGACGTCTATATAGCAGAGCAAAAATCCTGTCTGAATGTATGTGTTCCTATGCGTGAGAATCAGTGAGTGTGTGAGATGTGCAAACCCTCTGTGTGTGTGTCTACATGTCTGAGTTTGCCTAAGCTTGAAGGTGACTTAACTGGCTGCTTTTACAGCACACCATGAATTTTAAGCTGGTGAAAAGGCAGGTGCTCATTTTAATTTTCACTTCTTCTCACTTCTTGCCCAGGTGCTTGGCCACGTCGGAGCGGCGGAAGCCCTCCAGGTGGTAGAGGCGCCGGGCCAGGCGTCGTGCCGCCTCCTGGTCACTGCGGTGGCCGTTGTTGAGCACGTCGGCGCTCTCTTTCAGCGGCTCCGTGCTGCCCATCTCCGAGTCCCAGTCCGACAACGTGTCTTTCAGCCCTTCATCGCTGCTGCAGACAGAGGAAGAGAGAAAATGATGTGTGATTATATTTCAGTTGCACATACCATACACTCTTTCGCATACAATGCACCTCTGGTTCAGTCCCAACATGGACACAAAAACGGGGAACCGCAAATGATCTGAAGCTTTAACCCATCAAGCTTCTTTACATATGTCCACATTACAAAGCATATGATTTAATGCTTAAGGCACTGTGTAAAAGTCAGAGACCATCTTCAACTGAATTAATTTCAAGTTAAAACAGACGTTATGTTCAACACGTTCATTTTTCAACATCAGTAAAAAAGCTGGAAACATAGACAATTACACAGAAGCCTCAACAATTAAATATCATATCTCACTGTTTAGCATTCACGCCATGTCCACACGTACATGGGTATTTTCTGAAAACGGAGATTTTCTGTTTTCATTTTTTTGAAAAAGTCGCGTCCACACGAGTACTTTTTAAAAAATATCTCCGTCCACACGCAATCGCAAAAAACGCTGTCAAATGCATGCCAAGGCAGCAGGTGGCGATATAACCTTAAACCGCATTGGTGACCAATCAGAAGCCTTGGAGTGGGTACGTCATTACCAGAGACAGTGTCTGTGTTAAATATAATATCATCCGAAGCTGACTCTGACGTCCTTCATACCGGATGGACAGTTACTCGGCGCATGAGTGTAAACATTCCAACAAGGTTGAGAGCAGTAGTACTTTGTAAACATCAGGCATTGTAGATGAAAACCTAATGTAAACACGGCACATACTGTGACGTCATATGAGTGAAACAGTCTGTTTTTCTTGTCCGAGTTTTCAAAAATCGCTACTTTGGCCGGAGCTTTCAAAAACCCAAAACACTGTTTACATGTGGACAAAAGGCCAAAACGCACAGAAAAACCCCTTCAGAAATACTTGTGTACGTGTGGACATGGCCTTAGAAACATGTGAGGCAGCTGAGGTGTGTCTGGGTAGTTTGCATAAGTGAATGTTCATATGAACATAATATCAGTGAGAGCTTCGGGAGCATCTTCTGTTGTGAGGACACAGCTGCAACTGGTTTTCGTACAGATGATAAGGATGAAAGAGTTAAAGTAGGTGCTTGAACAACAGAGAAAAATTATTGAAAGATTTGATGTTTTGATATTATATGCAGTGATGGATGACTTTATCTATTAATTGTATGTTCACTCATTTGAAAAATAAAATCTTACTGGCAGTTTTCACTAGAAATCAATTTAATACTAAAGATTGGTCCCTGACTTTTGAACATTACAGTGCATAGAAAACAATGCAATCTGAAAGAGTAATTAAATTATGAGCGAACGGTGTAGTGATTCCTGAGTTTCTGAAAATGTAGTACAAATGAATTCTGAGGGCCAGTGTTTCACCCAGTGATATACAGTCCTACACACAGAATACAGCGTCTACCAGACAGCTCAAGGACATAACATGTCCCCAGTGAAGTGGCAAACGGACACTTTACACGTTCTGCAGCTCATCACCGGGTGAACATAGTACGTCACCCTTTAGCACTATTCTCTCTGGATATATGCACACTCAAAAACTGTAATCCAGCCAGAGAAAAGCTAACCAGGAGTAATGCTGAGCAACACAGAGCGTAGTTTATCATCACGGACATCCTGCTAGTGGCTATGGAGAACACCTTGGACTCAGGCAGCGACCAAATGATACATAAAAAGCAGCTTAGACAAGTCGTTAGGGACAACTCCCAGCGGCACAGCAATGAGAGGCAGGGCAGGAGAGATTATGGCCATCCTCACAGACATCTGAGCGAGGCCCAATCCTGGCAGCAGGTCAGAGCGGCTAGCAAGCTTCAGATAATGAGAAGGGAAATAAGTCGAGTCATTCCACAAGGGCGGACCTGGACTGAGGTGATAATTATTCACACAGAATTTTGTCCTGGACCAAATAGCGATATACCACCAGAATGAAGCGGAGAGAGGCGGCTGCGTTTACTGACATTTTAGGTGGTAAAAACCAATGATGCTTTCATTTCTAGTCTGGTGGAGTCGGCCGTAAATTGAGGGCGGAGATCTGCGGAGGGGCTGCAAATGCAGAAGGAAAGGGGTGGCTATAAAAGATTCAATATAAATATGAATGTGTCTTTCTTTGCCTCCAAAGAGAAACAGAATGCATATTGTTTGACTATGTGAGCACATTTTGGCCTCAGAGGATGTTTACAGCACTGGACAAGCACCATACAACACAGAGATCCAGGCACAAAGCTTAAACAACAGTGCCACCTGTTGGCTGTACAGGCAAACAACAGTACTAATATGAACAGATTACTGGATGACACCTTTCATTCTAAATCCAAAAAACACTTAGGATAAAAAGAAACACCCAATAACAGGAGAGGCTGAAAAACCATTAGGGAACTTGGAACCAAATCAAAAGGCCAAGATATTACACACAATAAATAAATGACATTTAAATTGAATTCAGAATAATGAATATGAAACGATTGTGGGTGCGGAGAGAACCAGTATTTGTGTAAAGGGTATATTTGCATTTCAGTGTGGATGAACCAGTTCTTCCATTTCAGTTTGAGGGCACCAAACATATCACCAATATATTCAGCTCTGCAGACACAACTAATCTCTTCAAGATGGCATGAGTCATTCATCACACAGAAAACCAATAAACGTATTAGGCTATGAGTTACAGTTGAAATATATCACTTATTTTTACATAAAGGCTGGAGGGAAAAGGTGTTTAAAGCGATGGCTTCGCCAAAAATGAAAATCGCCCCTCATCCCAAAAGTAGTCAATAATGTATTTGGTGACTGAAGTGTGCTTCTGTAGTTTTGCAGAGGAGCTATGAGGCGAATGAAGCTAACAAGTAAAAGAAACTAACACTCCACCAACAAAAACTTTTCACACTGCATGCTTTTATCGCCACAAATCGTGCTGAGTTGTTAAGTATCTTGACTAGACTTGCTTATGTGGTTTCTAACACTGCATTTCATATTGCTATCTATGACTTGCCAACAAATGTACTAAAAATGGAGGTAGCAGGCATGAGGCCTTTTGCTTTCAAAACCTTTCTTCATTTTTATAGGCAACAGTATCTCATGCATTAGTCTATTGAAGTTAAACATGGTTTGCACCTCTCCACCATGCATGTATTTACTCATGCACCAAAACTGGAACTTAAACTAACCTTATAAAGGATTTAACGATTGGTTGGTAATTAGGTTTTAAATCATTCAAACAAGTTCTAACAGTTGTCATACATTGATGCAGGCTCCCTATTTGGCAAGATCTGATGTTTTAATGGTAGAGTAACATGTTTACAAAGACCTGATGAAATTGACAATCTAATAGTCTGCCTGAGGGACAAGATAAACTAAGCAACTAGCAAAATCTATAAAGTAGTGAGCCTGTATCAATGTATGACAACTGTTATAACTTTTAATGTTTATAACTGCTCATTATTTATGAACAGTCTAGTTAACAACCTAATCAATAACCTGATGATATGAGTAGTCTTATTGTAAAGAGTTACTCCAAAACTGTGGTTAAACAAGTATCAGGCAACTTACTTAATTACTTACTTAGTAATTAAATGTAATTACATTTTTTAGAGTAGCTTCAAGAGGAAATCAACTGGTTGACGTCTGGTTCCCATCACCACCACTGTGAATAATTCTTTGGCAGTTTCTCTAGAACGTAGCGCTTTACATGACTTACAAAACACATGACTTTGTTCACATCATAACAATTTAATTATACAGAAAATGTAAAAGCTCAGTGGAATCCCCCCTTTGAGCACAGAGGCCACAGTCGCCTGAGGCGGTGGTGTGGTGCTTGGCAGGGGATGGTAAACGAGAGCTCCTCTATGGGACGTGTATTAGACCTGACCCCAGCTCCACCCACAGCAGTGTTATACTTGAAACCCCACTCTTTCTCTTGCAGGGGCCCTCAGGCTCAAGCCGTGGAGCTGTGTGAGGAGGATCTGATTATGGTGAGGTAGGGACACCTCTATTTTTTCATTGCGTGACTCATTCTGAAACAGAAGCTGCCACACAGGCGCTTAAATTGCTCAGCAACACAACATATTGACCTGGGCAAAATAATAGCAACGATGGAGGGGAAACCCATCAGTTTCTGTTCCTGAAGTACAGATGAATCACGACATGCGCATTTAGAACAAAAAAACCCACTCAAATCAACACCCAGCTCCTAATAAATGTAACGACAATGGACTGAATCTGATAAACACATTGAGGGGGTTTTCAGTACAAATTTGACATTCAAAACAGCAGCAACTTCAAACACAGTATTCTAAATAAATTAATGTTTTAAAACATTAGACCTGGCTTCCAAAACCCATGGGCAACCAATCAAAATATACACATCTGCTTCACATTTAAATGCCCTTTTATTCCGTATTAAATAATAATGATTCCTTAGTGGGGTCTTATAAAGTAATCAGTTTGGTCATTACTGTGAGTGAAGAAACTTCGTATGTTTGATGAAAAAGATTTAGGGGTGAACACCGGAGCTAAAAGGCTAGAAGTCAACAGTCACTCAGATCTATACTTTAAATCGGCCCCTAAAACTCTCAGTCAAACTGCATCCGGTCGAACACTGCGAAAAGCCACTTTAGACAACTGGTGCTGATCTAGAGTCAGCTTTTGTTATCCAAGATCAGTCCTCCTTACGACCAGTCCCGGTAAAGTTTGAAATGGCCGCCTATAGCGTACGTCCAGGTAGAGCAGTTCCTCGTCAATTTTAGCACTGCAACAACAGAAAGGAGAAACCCACCCAAATGTTTATTATGTAATCCATTATTAATGACCTGAGTTGCTGAAAGGATGTAAAAGAGCTTAAACAATGCTGAACAAGAGCTAGCAGTAGAAACTCACAGAGCTGAGTTTGCGCATGAACTTTTTTAATTGTGACAAGTTCCTGTTTCTCAGAAGAGGATCTGAAAGATCTTATTCAACTCACAACAACTTCACCTAAACAGCTTTCTGGTTTGAGCCTTAGCTCATCGCGCCTCCCCTCGCTATCTCTTCAAAAGTTACTTCGCAACAGTTGTTGGATCCCTCACCCTTGACTGGCCAGTGTGGCTCCAGCCAAACAGCTATCTTGACTCTCAGCCATCTGGATTCCAACATGGGTCCAGACAATAGGACGCACCCCCCTTAAGCAGTAACTAGGCATGCACAACATGTTCATTAATCATTATCACAACACTGGCCTTTGCAATACTGACATGACAGAAGACTGCAATATGCAAACAAGCCTTTTAACAGAACAGTGTTTTTTTTAGCCTAGCTCCGTTTGTTCTGACCAACCAGAGACGCACCACATGAGGTTTCTGTGGTCTGATGAATCAAGGCCCTTAAATAGCCCAACAAACAATGAACTTTAATCAAAATAATGTAGGCCTTCGACTGTGTCCCATTAAGGTTTCACCAATATATGTGTAACAAATGGCAAGGGGGCATCGTGATCACGGTACCTGACTGTTATTTAGTACCAGCTCAAAGAAGAACACCACATTCACATAGACTACAATTAGCAGGTTGTCTTTATGCTCGCTTGAAGCATTAAAACGTTTCAATAGTGGCCCAGGCAACACTAGCTATGTTTCCATCTACGTTCTCCCCAAAACTGCAGGCAATAAAATGAACGTGCACTAAAAAATAGCTGCAGTTTTTGCTGCCCAGCAGCTTGTTTCCATCAAACTAACTTTGAGCAATAAAATACGTTATGTAATGATGCCATTTCCTTCAAAAAAACATACGTTTTGATTTAGCAATAAAAAAAGTTTCCATCTACGTTTGTTGCAACTTCTGTGACAATTTATTTATTTGTATTTTTATTTGATTTTTTCCCTGTCAAAACTGTTGCATGAGAAATGACATATTGAGCTGTTTGAGCGCTTTCCATTTAGAAAGACGGCAGCCTTTCCTTTCCCATCTCTCCTTGGGAACTGAAAGAGGCAGCATTCCTTATAAAAACACTCTTTTCCTCAGTCCAGCTACACCTTGTGTGTGCTGTCAAAGGCATGTGAGGAAGATCTGTCACATGATGTTAACCCCTCCTACCCCATTCAAAAAAAGTTTCTGATGGAATTCACAATCGCCAAAATGTCCATTTCCAAAGCATGGGCCAACTTCCTGAAGAACATTCTTGGTAAAACTCCTTTGGACTACGAATACTGATTGTCTTTGATCATCTCAGACTGAAAAAAAAATCATCCCAGGAATCTCAAAATGTTTTCACAGCAAGTCAACAGTATCAGAAAAGATGAGCACTACTCTAGCTCCCCTACGGTTTGGCAGAACTTTAAATCTGCTAAACTACTGCACATTGGAACTGCAGCAAATGATTACTACTCTGCATACTGTGGTTTCGATTAAAATCTGAAGCTACTGATTATTCAGTAAGTACTATGAAACTACTCTGTAATGTATGCAGCTAATGAAATTAAGGCTTTAAGGGGTTAACTAATTAACATTATGTTAGGGGTTAACATTTTAATTAAACTAAATCGCTGCCGTGTCACTGATAATGACTCCGTTATAAAAGTCAACTAATTAACTAATCGATGGAACCCTACTGCACATTTCAGAAAAAAGTAGAGCCTTCTAGCAGCACTCAATGAAGCCGTCACCAGAACTCTTCTTAAAGCACAAACATGCACAAAACAGCTGGCAAGCCCTTTACTCCCAGTCTGCCACTGCTATCTGTGAGGGAGTGTTTGAGCCTGGATGAAGACTGTTCACCGTTTAGCACATGGTGGCGGTAACAAAAAAACACAAGCACATTTCTCACATCTTTACTACCAAACCAGCAGTCTAGAGTTAAAAAACAGCTATGAATTATTTAAGGAGACACATAGATTTCTGACATATTCTTCAGTACCTCTCGTGCATAGATTGTGCATGATGTTCACAGTACAAATATAGGTCTTGTGTAAAGGCACAGCTGTAAGAGGAACCTTTTATACTGCCTTTAAAATGAGCCTGCGTGTCTTTCAGATGTGCCGGCTCTTCGTTTTCTTTGGAAGTGAATATGCAGCACAGGCACGGGGCAGAGGGTTAGCAGTGATTTTAAATAGAACTTTACAAAAGAGTGAGCCAAGGAGTGGACACACCCTGCTGTTTAAACGAAATAACCGATCACTGTGGTTCGAGTGAAATGAGTGAAAAAAAAAAAAGAGGAACAACTGCATTCCGCTCAACTCAATTCAGAGAGCAACATTTCATGAAGTTAGTCTAATACAGGAGAACTAATAATGTCTGCAAGGATCAAAAAAGGAGCACAAGGATAAAATTAAAAAGGATCTACAGGAATACAACAGAAATTTCTACAGGATCCCTAAAACACTTTGTACAGCCATTTATACACACACACACACACACACAGTGTTACACACAAGTAAGACAAATGACTGAGAATACAGACATTACTAGACAACTGCAGATACTACAGGAAGACAAGAGGCAGGCAGAACTATTACTGTTTATTAAAACAGTATTATAAATCTTTCATTTAAGCAAACGTTCTACTGCAATGCACATTTGGGGAAAAAAACCTCAGACTTCAACCAACAATAGCACACGGGACTGAGCGTCAGAAATCTCCACCGTAGATCACACAACGCACACCCAGCCAACACAAATAAACGACCAAACAAACATGAGCCACAAGCCGGAGAGAAAGAAGGAAAGCTGAGCACGGGAAGCAGAGCTGCTCTCCACACAGACTCCAACTCCGAAGAGCTGAAAGTGAAGAGGAGCGGAATCTCAGGCATGCTGTGAAACGGGCTGCAAAAAAAAAGCCAGGAACATTTTCATCGTGGCGAAGATCTCGAGACGCTGTCTCGTGCGTCCACCTTTCTTTCTTACTTTCCTTCTTTCTTTCTTTCTATGAGAAACTCAAAGGAAACCCTTTATAGTGAAGTATGAACCACTGAAAGTAAAACAGAGCCACTGCCATTTACAGTGAGCACCACACACAGGCTACCACACACAAACACACACGCGAGCACGCAAACATTCCTGCAAACACACGCATACGCACACACACACGCGAGCACGCACACACACACACACACACACACGCGAGCAGCTGCAAAGCGTAGGTAGCAACAAGTTGCTTTGTTTACCTGCCAGACTCTGCGAGCTGCACGGAGTGAGGATCAGTTCGGCCCAGCTGCACCCAGCGTGGCCTCCCAGAGTTAAGGCCGGACTAACGTGCTGCAGCCGGAGTACCATCACTCGCTCCGAGCACTAAAACACACACTTTCACACTCCCCGACCCATCCTGCTCACTACAGAGGAGGACTTCCCCCAGAGCCCCGCATCCAGTCCGAAAAGAAAAGTCGCGTGGCACTGAAAGAGAAAAAACACCCGGGCTGGACGTGTCTGCACGATTACTGCCTTTAGGAATCGCACTGACACGAAAAAAAACGCTCTTTCCTGACACGAGTCTTTCAGTGTGGGTTTGTTTTCTAAGCCAGTGACAAATTCTCCGTCTTAGCTCTTGTTTGGAGTGGCCCAAACCCCATTTACATACGTACTGGATCATTAACTAGACATAAACGAACCTTATTCAGAGCGGCTTGGTGTGAAACAGTGAACCCACCTCCTGAGCTCATTCCGCTACGAGACCATTTATTTATCCTCCACCAGTGAAACTACACCTTTCTTCTGATAGCAGTTCTTCCATTTGTTCCCGATGATGTTAACATAGTGGAGTGGAGGGCTATTTTGCCTTACCAGCAATAGAATTTGTTCAGTTTTAAGAATTCAAAATCGCATTTCATCCTAAATCTACTCTCAGTCTGCAAATCTGTTACCATTTATATGATGTTTCTCTCCGAGTTTGCTTTTAAAGTCAAACACCTCAGATGTCTGGTTCCCATCACCACCACTATGAACCATTCTGACTCTGTAATCAATACCCTGATGCATCCCATGGTTCTGTAAACAGCCAGACAAAACATCACCCGCTGTCAATGCAAAGCAAAACACAGTGCAAAGCCTGAAAGCAGCTTCTCCTCACCTTAAACTGAACACCATGAAGGCTTGATCGCACGCTGACAGGAACGTATCTCCAACGCTAGTGGACTTCATAGAGGAAGAATGTGGCGAGAGCTCGCAGGCCAGGCGAAACCCAGCAGGATGAGAAACTAGAGTTTGGGGATGTGGTTCTGCAGATCACTTATCTTAGATGCAGTCACTTTACATGCTGCTTGGCTTCCATCACTAGTCACCACAGGCAGACCACACCAATAGGTTTTGTTAGATTTCTGAAGACAAGAAAGGAGTGTCCAGGCACAAGCCTAAATATTTCTCAAGGGTTACTCTCGCGCTCTCTCTCGCGCTCTCTCTCTCTCTCTCTCTCTCTCTCTCTCTGTCTCTCTCTCTCTCTCTCTCTCTCTCTCTCTCTCTGTCTCTCTCTGTCTCTCTCTCTCTCTCTCTCTCTCTCTCTCTGTCTCTCTCTCTCTCTGTTCCAAAAGACACTGCACATTTTAGTGTTTCCCCTACTCTAACACACCCAATGTCTTTTAAAAAACAAAATACAAAAAAAAACTAACAATGGAAGAAAACAATAACACAACATACACAGCTTTAAAGGATTACAGAATACTCCACAGGAAAAAAAACATAAAGCCTAAAAGGACAGACATCGTTAACAGTGTGTGTTCATCAGGATCCTTTTTACAGTAGTAGAGGGCAGTAGGAGAATTTCAAATATGCATCATCATGGATCAACAACCAACTAGTCATCGGAGAGAAGGGGAAGTTTCATCAGTGCTTAAATAACTGTAAAAGCCCTGAAGTCACGCTGGGCAACCAATGGCTTATGAACACACTTTGGGACGCTAACAGTTAACAACGCACAATAAGTTTCACAGTAGTTTGTTTTTCTGAACTCTGGCAAGTTGGAAAAGAGGCAAAGCACAAGTGTTTAAAAAATACTATTACAGAATACACAGAATACACTGACTTCCATTGCATATTTCACAGCCTGTGCTGTGTTTACTTCTGATACAGACTCGATATTACGATGACCAAACAAACTGTATATATGTAGCGTATTAGTTTCCTGTTTTGGTTAAAGGTTAACTGTATTGTAAAGAAAGTTTGTGAATCCTTCTCAGCCTTGGCATTTGGAACTAATAGTTGTATAATGTGACGTAAATGATCATGATGACGATAAATGAAGCTCTTTTGGACCACATCATTCTGCACGGGTGTTGTTTTACTCCAGTTAAAAAGCGGAGTTTGTGAAACAATCACACACAGACTGTGTGTGTGCGCATCAAGGTGTGTTTCGTGCCACGCCACTTCATATATGTTCATCTTACCTTAAAAATTGAAACAATGTTATACGGTAAACATTCTTTCAGCATGAGCTGCTGTCGTTAAAGGAAGTCTTTCGACATAAGACACTGAAATACCAACTCAGGTTTATCCTTGGTTTCAAAAAGCAGAAGCTGAATCGACACAAATGGCACAAAACTATATTAAACGATATAAAACTTTAAATCCATAAAATGTCCGTGCCTGTAGGTGCCTAGACTCAAAAGTGATTATCAGAACTGGACCATGGAGCAATAATAGAAGGTGGGCTGGTCTGATGAATCAGGTTTTCTTTTATATCATGTAGATGGCTAGATGTGTGTGTGTGTGTGTGTGTGTGTGTGTGTGTGTGTGTGTGTGTGTGTGTGTGTGTTCTTATTTGGAGCAGAGATGGCACCAGGAGGCACTATGAGAAAAAAGGCAAGCTGGAGAGGGCAGTGTGATTGAGCACTGCAAGACTGTACAAGGTGTTGACTTGAGCCAGATGTCAATCTGGACAAATCAGTCCGATCCATGGAGGCTCCACTTCTTAATTTACAGGACTTTAAGGATCTGCTGTATCATCTTGGTGCCAGAAACCACAGCACACCTTCAGATATCTTGAGGAGTCCATGCCTGGTTTTAATGTTAGTAGTGTATTAGGATTGGAAATGCATTATCCATTACATGGAGGAAATGATAGAGCTGCACTTAATGCCTGTCACTTTGACTAACTAAACCATATTAATATTTCATTTAGTTCATTTGCAGAGATGGCCCACGTTTCTGTGCTTACACCCTCAATGAAGGCCTCATTTTCCAGAAGAGTTTTCTCATCAGTATGTCAGATGTTCACAGTGACAGTGTAACACAATCAAAGCGCAGCGACACTGTGACACTAATCTCAATGTTGTGCTTGTTCTTCAGTCACTGTCACCTTTTTAGTAAGAATGAATGATCATGATCACTTCCATATGGGCTGGAGATCATTTGGGGTGTAGCTCTCTCCAGAGTGAGCCACCTCACCCTGAAAGAATGTGCGAATGAAATCATTTGGGTCATTCTTGAATACTTCAGGTTTTGCCTTTGCTCTATAATCACTTTAATTTCGTTTTTGGAATTTAACACTATTTTCAGGGGAAATGACCAAAACCAGGAAGTCATTCTTTCGGTGTGAGACACTCCTGTCCTAACCCAAGTCCAGATGCCTTTCAGTTCGTGAAATATATATAAACGCCCAGAAGCTGACCCACTTTTGCACACCACTGAACTTACAGTGCTTCTAATGACATTCCCTTTACTTTTTTAAACATAACTCATATTTTTAATTACTTCAAATTGGTAGAGGTTTCATTCCTGCATGTGAAACTGGGAAAGAACGCAATGTGGCCTTGTGGTAAAAGCTGCAAAACAATGTGTCTCCTCGCCAAATGAGGTCCAATTATCATGAGAACCGCAGTAACCTTCTCAGTCCTGTCAAACAGCTGGGTTCTGAAAAACATCACAAGAACATCTGAAGAACATTCGCCGAAAACCCCAGAGCCCAAAAGTTCACACCTACCTCTCCTACACACACATACACTGGAAAAGTTGCCTTAACAACAACCATCAGGCCTTTATCTATGCTTATCTACAGCAAGGCATGTTTTAATGCTTCAAAACGTCAGTGCAGGCTACAGAACTGGAGACCGTAATATTTTATGAATAAATTCAAAATGCATAATGGCAAAACACATTCGATACCTACAAGATAAATACTGGACAACACCTAGAACAATTTGAAAGCCCACACTGGACACTGGACACTGGACTTTTCCAGAAATGTCATGAATTCATGCATAAATTTAGTGTCCGCATACACAAACAGCATGATGGAGAGGCGTAGCTGGACTGATGTGCAGATGAGAGTGTTTTTTAAAAGGAATGCTTCCTCTTTCAGCTCCTACAGAGAGACTTCCAGGACAAGTTGCAGTCTTTCTAAATGGAAAGTGCTCAAACAGCTCAACATGGCAGAGAAATGTGACCTCACATCATTATTTGACAGGGAAAAAATAAAGAAAAATTTGAAAAAATCTTATTTTGGCCAAAAATATAATTATGTAAAACATATATCTTGCTAAAAATCAGTTTGTTGTGAACAAATATGTATTTATACATATTTTTCATTTTATTGAAAAATTTTATTGCTTGCAACCGAGTTTATCGGTTTTAAGGGACATCTCAAGTCTTCTCTCTCTGGGCCCTAACCTTCCATCAATCAGAGAAACAACTGGACAAGGGCTTTATTCTGAACAGCTTGCTAGTCAAATAAGGTTATTAAAATGTTTGGAAACAGAGCACCCTTTCTGAGCACACTCTTTTGAGAATGATCCAATTGCCCACTGTTGTACAGTCATATCTGACTTCTCCTAAATGTAGGGTTTACTCATTGTCATTCATATGTTGCTGTCTCTTAAAATGCCACTCTAACGTAAAAAGTGCACAACCTGCAAAGTGCTTTTTTATTTTCATTACACATTATACATTCTTTAAGAATCTAGGTTATTACCAAATCAAATTAAGGTCTGTTTCAAAATTGACTTCTTGTTCTCAAAATCAAAACCTTAAAATCCTAAATAAATGATACAACCTTAACATATAATGATATACAGTACAAAAAAGTACACTAACAGCAGGGCAGCTCACCCTGTAGTGGAGGTAGAAAAGAAGTTCCGCTCTTTTACTCAGACCTGGTAGCCAAAACCAGAGTCAAAGTTAGAACGACGTGGGGTGTTTGCAGAAGCAGATAGCGCGTTAGCGCCTATGCAGTCACAGAGTTCCCTAAAATGATATAGTTCCTCATCACCCACAACACTTTAACTGAACTAACTAAAGCTACCCAAACTAAAGCTAAAGCTGGATTTGGTGGAAACAGTGACTTAATGGTGCAGCATGTAGCTGCCAATTACTATGAGTTCTTGTAACTACTAATTAGTGCGTCCTGTTTTTTTAAACAATGTTCAAAATGATTAGATGCATTGCAACACACTTATGCTATTATTTCAGCCACAAGCTTTGCACATACTTTCCATGTAGGAGGGCGTAGCATGATGATTTATATCAGTGAGTACTGGCATAATTGGTAATTGTGCAAACTAACAGTATTGACTTTGTAATGTATAGCCCTCCTGATCCCCTTCCACTCTCAGTTTCAGGACTTCCAAGTCAGGACATGGAACGATACATAACATCACAAAATATCAATGCTGCATTGCTTGGATCTACACATGCAAGCATAGGTGCACCACCAGGCAAGCTCTGACAGTACTTTGTGGCACATTATAGAATCCCCTGCTGAAGCACAAAAGTCTCAACATGCATTGTGGCTGGGTCTTTTTTGCTCCTCAAGGATAACTAGATCTGTTTTGTCTTTAATGGCCATTCATCATGAGGTGAAGTGCTGGCCGTGAAGCAGTTGCCCTTGAGGGGGGAGTGGGAGGCTGCAGAGCAATGACTCAGACCCACATTACAGCCCCCTCCGCCAGTCACAGGAGCACACCAAGGAGATGAGGGGGAGAGAAGCTCCAAAGGAATACACACTCATATTTCCTTGAATGCCTTGTCAGGACTAGGGGTCATAAATATGTTCTTTTAAACACACACCCACACACACACCTCTCTCTCTCTCTCTCTCTCTCTCTCTCTCTCTCTCTCTGTCTCTGTCTCTCTGTCTCTCTGT
>JBBIGA010000035.1:4332380-4363542 GCA_037576975.1 Alestes dentex | reverse complement strand
GGTGCCTAAATATATATATATATATATATATATATACATATATATATAAATATATATATGTATATATATACATGTATATTTATATATATGTGTGTGTGTGTGTGTGTGTGTGTTTTATACGTTTTCATGTGTACTTCTTTTCACTTTCTAAAATAAAAAAAATGTAATTTGATGTCTGTCATTTGATGTCAAACACACACATACACACACATATACACACACACACTCACAAACACACAAACACATTCATTCCATGGTACTGCTTGGTGAAGTGTTCTCCTCCTTGCCTGCGGGAACAGGCTCAGGTCAGGAGTTAAACATGGGACGGGCTGATTACTCCCAGCTCCAGCAGCCCCAGCACAGGCCCCTGCAGCACGGCATCAGCTGTCAGCCTGATGACTCAGCAGTGCCCTCACAAGTCCAGCTCACACTCCTCACTGAGCGATCAGCAGTGAATCCATTTTCTCTGGACACTGTAGAGTGGGCCTGGGTATTAAAATGGTAATGTTCATTATCACAGAGTCGAGCAAGGCTTAAATGTTTAGTGAACTGATGATGCATTAGCTACATTCTCTTGCTTTCTACATTCTACATTCTCTTGGTACAGCTGCATTCTCTAGTCAACACTAGATGCGCTGACAGTGAAAGCTTTACAAAGTAATCATTCTAAAGACAGCAGCCAGTGCATCAACATACAGTCCGCATGAACATTCTTTCACTTCTGTTGGCAGTTTAATAGTGTTGCTTTTACTTAAAACCGTAAAGGATTTGCTGAATTGTAGTTAGTTCCTACTGCAAGTAAGAAAAGACACCACTGAAAACCACTAGGTCTTGTTCTTGATCTGGTACCAAAACCTATTAAACTGGCCCTTCCATACTGGACCAAAGGCCAGTCCAAAAAGCATTACGTGTTATATGTACAATTACTTCTGTTCTTATGTTACTATTGTACTAATATTTCAACTATCCTACCCACATTTCAGTAAAACAGATATTCCTGATACGTATGAAAACTAAAGGCAATTTATCTCCGAAACAACACTGGCTTTCAGTCATAATTAGTTATGCAGACTGAGTTAAGTTGAAGGGTAGTTCTATTGCGTGTGTTATGTAGGTGTTAAGATGTAGCTGCACTTTCAAAGATTAGGCTTTCATGTTCTGCAGCAGGGTGGTTTGTCTGAGCCTGTTTGAAGAAGTAGAGATTCTCAGTATTCTGTGGGGCTGGGCAGGATGTCCACTCCTTCATATCACAGTATGTAAACAGCTGCCGCATCGCACGCCCTCTGCCGGCTCATTACTGACCTCTAGCTGGTGCAAACGCAGATGCGCACACACACACACACAACTTTCTAACTTTAGAACTTAGTCACTCAAAACGGAAAAGCTAATGACTTATAATATAAATACCTAGCAAACCACACCATAAACTCAAAACCACTTCCTTCACCTCACCATTCTGAGAATTCACCTCACCACAAAATCCTGGTCACTTTGAGAGCAGTAAATGAGCTCAGACACCATTTTGTTTTCATTATCATAACAGTATATAAATATACTACTGTTCATACACTGGAAACATAGCTAGCATAACTCTAAACCTTTTCCTCAAGTCCATCAGGAAATCAGTCTGTTTTTGTGATTTGAAAAATAACCTTTGGTAAGTAAAATGCTATGCCTTTAAGGGTCAACATTCTTATTGTTTCATCATATATTTTCTACTTTTAACATAGGTAGTTTATACACACAAATTGTTTTTAAGAGAGCAATTCTTTTTGTCCTTTATAATTATAGTCACAGTCCTGAAGGGATTTTTTTTGATGATGATGACCGATGGACGCAGGTCAGCACTGCAGTGCAAACCCAGGTCACAATATGCAAATCAGTCAATCGGTGTTCCAGTCCTCTGATAATAACGTCCACTGCTCTGAGCAAATGTGACTGTGAAATATTAGCAGCAGAGACAAGAATGCCGTCATAAGCTAAGCTGCCACTCTCACACTTCATGTTAGTTATACTTAGCTTTGTGAGAAACTACAACAGCAAATCGCACTCACATCTGGAAAAAGGAAATCCGTATGTTTTGTTCCAGTTGTTTAGACTAGAAATGACGACTGCTGCATTAATACTAACCTCTGATACCCTGTGCATGGTGTTTCAGTGTTATCTTAGAAGCACGGTAACAATGCTGGGACGTTATTACTCTGCTGCTCAAGAGGTGAAGTGAACTGCGCTGAATATCTCGACAAGAAGATATTTCAAGTAAGAATTTCATTGAACTTGTACATTGTACACTGAGACTTCACTTTCCCATACTGGTTTTACTCCTTAAACACAAGATGAGTTCAGAAATGCTAACCAAACCCCTTCTGTCCATCCCTTTGATTCGTTTCTGTGTGTGTGAGACTGTGTGTGTTGTAAAAAGAGCAGGAGTTCTGTAAGGGGGTTTCCACATTATTGTTAACTTGTTAAGGTGATAAACAGAAAAACTATCATAGTGCCCACCCTCTTTTTACCACGTGTCATGACTCTTTAAATTAAATGTTTTTCCCTCAGAAAATGTACCACTTTGGAGACAGGATGTTTCCAAAGTGGTATACTATTAGGGCGGAGTAAAAAGCATATTTATAAACGTTAACAGTGTTTACATTGCATTTCTAATACATTTTTTAAGAAATCAAAGTGAGAAATAAAATTTCCGTCATATGGGCCCTCTAATGAGTGCGCTCGGAGATCTAGTGGGCATGGCGGGACGGCAGACTGAGGCAGGCAGGCGGTCGTCTGGCAGTCGGCCGGCTGTGCTGAGTCACACCTCTGGCACCGACGAGGGCTGAGCGCCGTCCAGGATCTACTCCCAGGGGCCAGGAAGTGACAGCTTTCTCAGCACAAGCTGAGAGGCCATGAGACCCGACAGGCAGGTCTCCGTCACATGACATTAACACACATCAGCGGCCACCTGGTACACATGCGTAAACACATACTGTTTACTGCCTGCTGTCTAGTCATGCAGGAGTAACGTGTCGCATCTTGGTTATTAAAAAAAAGCACAGACAACAAAGAAGCTGATAATGCTGTTTCTTATACAGCAGTGCTTGTTGGTCAACCAAGGTCTATACTAAGTTTATGTTTAAGGTATCAGCTAACTGAACCCTACACCTTTCAAGTCTACACTTGTCTTATGTGATTTCTTATCGCTGTAGGTGCACGATACATGCTTTAAAGCAAGTTATTCACAGCGCCTGTCAGTGGTTTTAATATTAAAAATGAATAACACGGGTTACATTGTTACAATGGCGCCTGTCAAGGGGTGGGATATATATTACGCAGCAAGAGAACAGTCAGTTCTTGCCGGAAGCTGGAAAAATGGACAAGTGAAAGGATCTCAGTGACTTTGACAAGGACCAATTTAGATGGTGAGATGACAGAGCATCTCCAAAACGGTGGATCTTTTGGGGTTGTTCCGAGTATGCAGTGGTCAGTATCTACCAAAAGTGGTTCAAAGAGGGACAAATGGAGAAGAACTGGCAACAGGGTCATGCATGTCCAAGGCTCATGATTCCACAGGAGAGCTACTGCTGAAAAAGTTCATGAAGGCTGTGATAGAGGAGCTGCAGACCGTTCAGAGTGCCCATGCTGACCCACAGCTTAAAATGAAGTAAAGTCTGGGCCAACAATCATGTACAACATATGCAAGTCTGACTTGGCTTTCCACAGGAGCACAGTTACTTTCAGCCTGAAAAGAAAACATCCTCTTGAAGAACGGTCTGTAAACGGTTCTGACAAACCGAACTACAGCTACTCCTCGAGGACACGTCGCTCAAAGTGATTTGTCAGAATGAGTTAACATTAACTTCACAGAAATCACTAAAGCTCACCGTGTTACACTACTAACGCTAGTCTCTGGTGTATTTTTCTAATTAGCTTAAAATACTCATTCTGTGTACCTTTCACATGCCAAAAATCCACATGGCCTGGAGGCCTGTTCATACACAACTGATCTAGAGAAGAAAACCTACTGTTAAAATGTTCAACCAGGTAAATGACGCAACAGCTTAAAGAACTATAACATTATTCTACATATTAATTATCATATACCTGATTTTTAGCTATTGTTCTCTAACAGTAGCTCAAAATTACAGGCAGGTTTAAGCCAGACGTATGAAACAGAGCAATGCTTGTTTTTGTTTGTTAACAGTTTGTTAGAACATTGCGAAGCATTTTTAATTTTGTTCTAAAAATATCCTTGAAATTCAGACACAGTAGTTAGCTGGTACAGTAACAAGACTTTGCTGTTTAACTTTAATGTTATTTTATTGCAAAACATTAAAGCATCTAAACTTTTTTGTTGCGGTCACAGTTAGATAAATTATTACACAGACATGAATAATCAGCTAACAGCTAGCAGCTATTTCACAATGATGAAACAAATCAAGCATTAAAAGCAATATGGTTTCCTTTATTCAGCAATAGAAAACACGGTAGCACACAGAAAGCCCCAATTCCACATGCTGATCCATTTACTTTTTCAGTAAAGAGCTCTGATTTAGAGGTGCTGCAGCTGTTTTCTGCTGTTTTCTGTTTCTTACAACTGAAATCCAGTCAGTGACATCTCGCAGTGCGTCTAACATTAAATGCAGCATAAATTTTTATCTCACAAAATTGGTCCCACCCATCAGATATCAAAACATGACTGGATAATCCACTGTCACAATTATAAGTTACTGTAACGTGTAAGGCCTTCAGTCCAGCTCCCAAACCAGTGGGTGCTCACTTGGCTTTATATACACAGGCACAGTGAGAAAAAAGCCTGACTGGACAGTTCTCTGTTGGGCATTTCAAAACTCAAGCCCCTTTGTTTCCAATCAAAATGATATTAAATAATTAATTCGTTCATTTGCTTATCCTAACCCAGGCCGCTGGTAGGTGTGGTCCTGGGGGGAAAGGCTGAGAAACACCCTGGACAGCTTTTTTTCACTCTGTACTGAAAATGTAACACATAATGGTGCAAAAACTGCACAATATACTGAATTATATGTTATAGGCATTACTATTCCCTCAAATATTCTATGCCAAAATTGCGACTTTGTGAGGATTGCTTGTTACTGAATGCTATTAAGTAGAGAATCTTGAATTTGGGAGTTTATTTATCCTGTCTGAATGCTTCAACACCCCATGTTAACAGTGGAACCAGGTGCTTTGCATGTCAGAGAGAAGCACTAAGGCAAGCAATTTACAGCCATCAATTTTCAGATGATGAGAAATGAAATTACTCTGCCATATGCCACCGTAAACGATCAATCTTCTGCAAATGTGAAACATGCTCTGTCCTCTGGTGCACTGACATATACTGACGTACACAGTGCTCTGGAGGCACATTTTGCTGTTGTCTGCGAGAGAGCTTCTCATTTTACCACATGGAGCTTCCTGTCATTTCCACTGGGTGTGCTGCAAAGGCAAACTTCATCTCAGGCTTCACTGGAACTGTTCTTTTGTTAAAAGTGTGTTTTGTTGTGATAAACCACATATTGACCACGTGTCTTGGATCAGAGTAAGGGGATCAATTATTACCCAAGCTGGCGGCTCAACTTCTTCGAGAGCAATGCTCCTGTTTTTCAAAGCATAGCATCTTGTTTTTGTTTAGTGTTTGATCTGCCTTTTAGATTAAGGTCCGCCCACTTTCTGGAGGGGGCAATGGCGAATTATACAGAGGGAGCAAAGCACAGCTTCAACCTTCAGGATTAGAGGACGTTGGAGAGAGAGAGAGACAGTGAGAGAGAGGGAGGGAGAGAGAGGCAGGAAGAGATGGAGGGAGAGAGAGGCAGGAAGAGAGGGAGAGAAGTGAGTGAGAGTGAGAAAGAGAGAGAAAGACAAAGAGAAAGAGAGACAGAGATGACAAAGGGGAGAGAAAGAGAGGAGAGAGGGAGAGAGAGAGAGGGAGAGAGAGAAAGAGAGTGAGAGAGGGAGAGAAAGAGAGAGATGACAAAGGGGAGAGAAAGAGAGGAGAGAGTGAGCGAGAGAGGGAGAGAGAGAAAGTGAGAAAGAGCGATGAAAAAGGAGGAGAGAAAGAGAAAGAGAGAGGACAGAGTGAGAGAGAGAGAGAGAGAGAGAGAGAGAGAGAGAGGAGAGAGAGAGAGAGATGCTGCCAGCTACTGTTCTGAGGAGTCACTGCAGTGTGCACACACTCACACACACGCAAGGAAACGCAGCAGGAGCAGCTGCCTGCACGCTAACGCTCAGCGTCATGGCAACTAACGTCATGCAAGGCAAAGGTCACGACTTACGGGATGGAGGAGTGTCCGGCACTGGACGGGCCGGGCTGGGCGAAGCAGCCGGACACGAAGGAGCCCATGATGGGGTCAATCAACTGCTGCTGGAGGAGCAGGAGGAGCCGAGCAGGAGGAAGTGGCGGAGAGAGAGGAGGTGAAGGTAAAGTCTCCTGCTAGTAAACTCCATGCGCCATGTGATCACTCCCTCAGCGCCCTGCTCTGACCTACATGAAGGCAACCGAGCGGCCACGGGCGCCCAGGTAGCTGGATTTTTTTTGCTTCGTTCATCAGGACGGCGCCTCGGACGCCTCAGCCTGATACGGCTGGACGGGCGGCGCGCCTCCTGCCTCACACTCCATCTGCGGGCCGGACGGAGAGAGAGAGGGGGGCTGGGCCGCATGGCCCCTCCTTACAGAAGAGAGAGAAAGAAAAAAAAGAGAAGGGGGGTGGTGATGCTGAAGCAGTGAATGGAGGGGATTGTGCTGGCCAAGAGACCGTGATGTCAGCAGGGGCTTTATTTACGTCCGACACGCTGTAGGGAAGCAATCAGGAGCCTGCCTGGGTGCAGCCTGGGCAGTCTGCTGCTGCTCTGCTGGAGCTATAAATAACACACCGGCTCGCTCCTCGGCTCGCACGACCTGGCGACAAGAAAGGCGCCACATTTAAGCTGCAGTCAAGCCACGTTTATGTTTCATGAGTATGAGAGAACGCACGCTTTAGCCTCCCAGTACAAACAGGCTACAATCCATCTGCATGAGCCGCGCACGCTTGCTACTGCTCAACAAGGCTGCCGTGCTAAACATCCCTAAACACACCACTCAGTTCACATTAGGGCTGAGTCATATGACAAACACATCACTACGCTTGAAGCGGGGCCACATGACATCTACAGCAGAACATCTTCGTCACACTACGACACTGATTTTTAGTTCTAGTGGTACTGCATGGAATTTCTTGGGTGTTTGTAAAAACTTATCACAATACAAGCTAAATAAGAATCAATAATACTGTAAAAATGATTCCGTAGCCAAAACCCTCTCCCCAACCCTTTCATGCCCAGGAGTTAGGGCTACATGGCCCTCCAAACAGAGATTTGTTTTTCATATCAGTATTTTAAATTTGTAAGTGAAAAATTAGTCTGTTTAAATAACATCAAATGTTAAGGTGCCGCCTTAAACTGCAACTGGCAATTACTGATAATTACTTATGCACAATAATGTTGCAACATTTTTAGTTCAGCTGCTGCCTGACTATTTTAATGCAGAGCGAATGCTTACGATACTTAAGCAGTAAAACTAACACCAACAAAAATCAGCTGATTCTGGTCTTGATTACCATCATGCACTCCTACTTTTTTGTGCATGGAAATATGAACAGAATCAGAGTATGAATCAGACATATTTGCTTCATTTCCTTCCAGGCCTAGAAGAAAAAGAAAAAAAAAAAAACAACATTATTGTGAGCTCCTGCTCTAGGACAGGCTGACCCGGGTTCAACTAAAGCACGAGGAGCTACAGCGGGGGCTTCGAAGGCCTCTCTCACTCCACTCATCCAGTAAAGCATGTAAGCCCTTCTGAGGGGGGAGTTCATATCCGCAGCAGTCGAGCTGACCTTTAATCCGTAATGCTCTGAGGAATTTCCCTTAGCTCCTATAGGCTAATCATGTACAGTTCAAACACGGCCCAGCTGCTGGCCGCCCTGGACTGTAGTGCCGACCCACTGGGCCTGCAGGATGAGCACGAGTCCACAGGCGGCGGCGGCAGCGCGGCTGTGTTCTTTCTGCTACAGGACAAGCTTTTTTACTGTAAAAATACAGGCATACACGCCGATCTATTATATATATAGACTACTCTGGACAAAATACAGCAGAGGCTACACAAACTTACATACAAACTGTGTGCTTTTGTCAAGCTGTAAAGCCTTTGGAATTCTCACAAAATCTACCACAGCACAGTGGCTAAAACAATATTTTGATATACTGGGTGCTGGTACAGCTTTTAGAAAAAAGAGGCTAAAAAAGGCCTTTTTACTGTTGCTAGGTGAGACATATTTGACATGGGTGATTAAAAATGTAAATTAAAGAACAACTATCACTATGATCATTTACTCTGCTCCACAATTTCGCCACATTGAAACACCATAAAGGCAACACTGCTTGTGTGGTGCACTTTAATCCAATATTAATACTATTTCTGAACACAAATGAACCTACTAACTTAATCCACTGCGCCATTACTCAAGTTGATCTGACTTGACATGAGCCTGTCTATCAGCAACTAAAACCTTTGAGCCATGACTTTTCACAGTTCCAACATGCGGATCCAGAAGATCCATCCTTCCTATTGAAAATCAATCAAACACAGGAAAGCGCTTTCAGGATCATCAGTATCTCGGTTGAGCTGTGGCACAAGTCAGTTAAGCAACTCCAGTGAAAAGAAAATGATATCAAGCAAATAATTAGTGAAAGAGCAATTGCTGTTTTTTTCTTGAGGAATGTAATTTCTTCGTCCTTTTGAACGGTTAGGGTTATTTTGAAAGCAGTTCATTTTAATATCCAGCAGATGGCACCATTTCATCAAACGTGAATTCATGAAATTCTGCCTCGGCTCCATTCAAATTAGTTTCTCAGCTTTGACTACCCTATACAGAACAGGACACTATACAGAACAGAATCCATACAGAACAGAACACAACGGTACCCAACCATTCTCTCAGCTAAACAGGTTCAAAACAAGTTTAACAGGTTCAGCTTGGGGGGAGAAACCAAACATCCAAGCTGGGAACCAATCACAGCAAAAGCACTGACCCCCTTGTACACAAACTATAATAGCTTTTAGGGCTGGGACAACAAGAAAAATCAATAAATTTGAACTAAATGATCATCAGATATCAATATCTTCATTATTATTTACTTGTTAAAGGCTGAAAATCGTTCTGCAAACATACAAATCAACACAAATGCTTTTACATCGTAGTTCATTGTTGCTCATGGGCTCCTTTAGAGCTCCACGCTGAAATTGAGCCACGAAATCTCACACATACACACTGGGCCTGTTTGAAAAGTTCGAGCTGAGAAGACAAATTCTGACTTTGTCACCATTAAAACCCTTTTCTTGTTCTTCTTTGCATATTTCATTAAAAAAAAAAAAAAGTGATCATTTCTGTAAGCTACAAATCATATTCGCCTTTCCACTGTAGATCTCAGTGTGAATAAAACACACAACTCAATAAATATTGAGAAAAGTATGAAAATAATAAAAATTAAGTGTTTTTACTGAGATTTTAACCCCCTGACAGTAACCTGCTCTCAGTAAAATGGTAGCAAAAAATCTACTAGAGAAAGATTCCACTTTTGGATTTCATGGCTAATAATTAGTAAGTCATCTTGTTCCAAGTGCTACAAGCTGCATATTTTCTGTACTGGCAGTGTGTACTACATCTAATCCTGACATGTCATCCAAAAGCCACATGTCAGAATTTATTTTCTAATTTTATCGCAGCAGTGAATGTTGAGTGACAGGTCCCAAAACGAGACAGGGTTTTTTTGGTGAATGACTGACAGGCAGGCTCTGTGGTCTAGGAACAGTATTTTCGCCGTTTTCAAGGGGAAGGTAGGCACAAAATATTTGTGCGTCATTTCTATGGAGAGAGTAAACTAGAGCACCAAACACAAAGAAATAATGCTGCTGACTGGGCTTCATTAACCTTTAAAGGTTGCTGGTGACAACAGCAAACATAGGCCTGTTGTTATTTCATGTGAATTAAGCCTCACTCGTTGCTCATTGAAACAGGTGGAGAAGTTCTGTCGAAGGTGCAGATTCTACACTTTCAACTGATACGACGCTGGTGTTTCTAAGTAGAAGAGGAGAAATTTGATTATGATCTGAATTTGATGAGAAGTCTTGGTTGTCAAAGAGCAAAATTATCTTTTACATTTTTGACATTTCACTGCTTGGCAGATGGAGATCTGTTGTAAATGCTGTAAATGTAATTAGTGTGATTAGTCTGATTAGCACTAACAATTGTAATAATCAACTATAGTTAATTGTCAAGCAAAATCTAATGTCAATCAAAATGACAGTAGTGACTGGAGTAAGAGTTAACGGCCTCTCAGAAAACCTCTTATTAAGGTTCTAAACTTCGGGGAAAAAAATGGATTTATTAACTCCATCTTAGAGAAATATTTTTATATCAAATCACTTGTGTTTGCAAAAGTGAGGGAAAGTGTGCAACATCTAATTGCACTGGGCTGCTGTCTCCCAAAGCTCATTCTCTAAAATGCATAAGGATGCGGAAAACGGCAAAGCTGCAAACTTCAGAGAGGACGGCGATCATTAAAATTCTAGCAGAATCTACTTCATATGCAAGATACAGAGATTCTGTATCAAAAAGTGATCAGAAAGTGGAACATATGCTCAAATCTGATTTCTTCAGTGGACCTGACATCCTTGAAAATTCTTTAGAAACGCTTGAAAACAAAGGCATTTTTTGCAGGAAACCAATAACTGTGTTTACATGATTATCAGATCTGTTTACCTCATGACCGCTTGTTTAAAAAATAGGTACCAATTAGCATGATGTGATCTGTGTAATGCTAAATGAAGGCCTTGCTGATACCGTTAGTAGCATTAGTTTGACATAACTGTTATTAATACAGTGATTTCTCAGCTCCTCACTTCCACCGGTGCATCATCACCTGAATGACACGTAGGTCAGCTACGTCTGTGTGGTTCTGGACCACAAGCAGAACTAAATCATCACGAGTGAACTTCCTACCTCAGGCAGCCCTGCAGCCAGTCCTTTGTGTCCATCACGCCATTGGCCAGTGCTCCTTCGCCTTGTCCTATGATGAAGCCCACTGGTTCGCTGCCTGCATCCAAAAAGGAAGAAGTGACCTCCAAGGCGGCTTTCCCGCTCTTTCCGGTGGCGGTGACGCTGAGCACTTCCTGTCTGCAGCCCAGTTCAGCATCCGACTCCAGGAACAGGCCGCTCTCCTTAAGTCGCTGCTGGATCATGGGTGTGAGGGGCATCTCCAGAGACAAGTTTTGTTCCACGTCCAGCTGGGGCCGCGACGGCTCTGGCTGAGTGTCCGTCTCATCTGCTGAAGACGAAAGTGCGTCCAGTGAGTCCATGCTGCTGTACAGCGTCCCACAGAGTCGATCCGACTCCAGGATGCTCTCAAACTGCCTGCTGAAGACATCTGTGGTCTCTTCGCTATCGCTGGCCTTGCCCTCCACACTCCTGCAGGAGAAACCAGTGGTAAACAGAGGTGTAAAAAACACCCCAGCATAACTGCATCGTGCTTGATTTGAGTCGATGTGAAGGAGACGATTCAACTACATTCAGTTTGGATTATATTGATATTCAATAGGTGCTCATTTTACCTGGCCAAAATACAATTATCTGCCTGTTTTACAACACAAACATGGTGTATTATGTGTAAATGCCTGTGGTGCGCCTGTCAAAAGTATGAAATTTACACTGATTATTAATTTCCAAAATAACTGTGGCAATGTCTTCAATGCCTTTTTTTGTTCATTGTACATAGCTAATAAAGTACAAGCCTAAAGGGGCCAGACTGGCTAAACATCTTGCCTCCTACCTGTTTATACTCTTCTCCACAGTTTATATTTGTATGTACTGGTAATTCAGGTAGATGCAGTAACACTTTTCTACATTTTATAAATTATCAGTGAATTATCAAATGATCAGAAATATCGAATTATCAAAAATGTCAAATGTTGGCATAGGTCCCTAACCGCCATATTATTGCATCCCTAAAAGAAACATTAGTCACTGTTGTGTTACATCACCTTTCAGAACTTCTGCCTCACGACATGTTTTAGTAAATGAAAATTTTGCTTTCTTTTAACTGAGATGCATGAAGAAAACACACATAATTCACATTCTGTTTGTTGTGAAGTAAACATACAGAAGATAACTTTGGGAAGCAGCTGTCATTGCCTTAAAAACTGCACACAGGCGTTTGTGCAATTACAGTGGCAGGCCTCTCTGTACCTGGCCTGTTATCTGAACCGCTTATCCTTAACCAGGGTTGCAGGGTGAAAGATGGAGAAACATCTTGAATACTCACCAGTCCATGACAGGTCAGATATATCAGGCCTATCTAGTGATCAATAATTCAAAGTCTGACTAGCACTAACAATTGCAATTCCAAGTCAGTGCTGCCTCCCCATGCATGACCTTTAAAAATAACACTTCCTTTTTTTAATGACTGAATCTTTGTTTTAACATGACAATCAGTTCTTTTTTATAAGCCAAAATAGATCTGTTCTCTTTCTGGTTCTCTAGGACGACTCTGTTATTACACAATATCCCCGCTCCTCCTACCATATACTTGCTGTCTAAGCACAGTTTCCTCTATCAGGCTCTCATTTCTGGAATACAGCTATTGTTTAAAGAATACAGCTATTGTTTAAATGTAACTGAGCATTACAAGCATCAAGAAGCAGTGCGCTGGTGTGGCGAAGTGTTGCGGGAAGACTTGCCAGGCAACACAGACTTGTTTGTATACTTTATGTTTAGTTTATAACCACTGCTTTACTGAGGCTTGCACCTAACCAATAAACTCAGTGCTTTGAGGAACATTCAACAGTCATTTCTATCTAAAATGACTAAACTTCATGGTCATGATTATACATTAGTTCATTTCACAACATGGCCAAAAATATCGCCAAAGCACATATTTTCATATCATTTTTTACTGGTTATTATTATTAGATTTTTTTATGGAAGGGATTGACATATGTATGAAAATATCTTGCAAAATTTGAACATAAAGAAAAATATGTCAGTTTACTGAATAAATAACTTCACATGCTCTGTTTGGTGAGTAAATGGTATCAGCTAGTGAACTAAAGAAAGTTCAGTCGACAACCAGCACAGCATAATCGTTTCATTGAAAAAATGTTAGAATTTTTAAAAATTACCTATTCGAATGCCCTGTTCTGAGCTAACACAATGCTGCACTCACATTATACTCCCGCAGTGTGTCCAGGTCTATAAACACACACGCAAGTATGTTATGACCCACTCAAATGTTTACCATTTTTAATAATCTGTTTAAAAGGACAGCGGGCAGCATCTGCATATAGTTGGCTGCTGTACTTGTACAGTAGATGACAAGAGGCCTTGGATTCCTTTTAGCTAGGAAGATTTTTTTCGAAGGATAATGCGGCATTTTTCTCGGCCATGTCATGAACACCTAACCCAGCTAACTAGTTAGCGCTGTTCTGGTACACCCTCGGACTTCTCAGCGTTAGAAAACTCCCACTCAGATTTATCTTCAGCCCAAACAGACAGTAGTGCTTGTACTTTCTTGACCTCGCATTTGTTTTTTTATTTGTGCAAAAAAAAAAAATGACCATGGCAACTGTATTTGTACAGTATATGCCAAGGTGGCTCGTCTTTTTCTTAGTTAGAAAGATTGTTTTTGGCCATTATGTTCTAAAGCAGTGGTGACCAACTCTGGTGTTCATGATCTACCTAGTCCAGTTCCAGCCAAGTTGGTTGAAAGTGAACTCTGCAGAAAAGTAAACTTCCAGGAAGACGGTTGGTGACCACCGCTTCAAAGCCTTTGTCTTGCTATTTCTTGTATGTAACTGCCATAAATTGTAAATGACTATGCAAGTATATCAGTAACATACTAATAAACTTTGTGCTAGCTGTAAAAATCAGAAAATTTCCCCAATATTTATAGTCCAAAAGTATGTATATATCTGTTTGTCCAGCGTTCATCTGAAATAAAAGGTACAAAAAGGAAATTTGTAAATATTCTACTAGGAAAGCTTTGCATTAGATGTCAGAACATTGCTGCAAAGATTTGATAGCGTTCTGGCGTGACAGCATTAGTGAGGTCAGGTATTGATAATTAGCTCTAGATCAAAAATGCAACTCCAACTTATTCCGAAGGTATTGGATGGAGTTTCATAATTCCAGAGAACACAGTTCCACTGGTAAACAGTCCAGTGCTGGGGGGCTTCATACCCCCTCTAGCTGACAATGGGCAGTGCACCCGGTGATCTTAAGGCACTTTTCCATAAGTACATTTTTCTTGGCATTGCTTTTTGCTGTGTGATGAATACCTAACCCAGCTAACTTGTTTGAGATGTCCCGGTACACCTTCGCATTTCTCACACTGTGAGAAAACTCCCACTCAAATTTATCTTCAGCCCAAACAGACAGTAGTGATTGTACTTTGCTGACTTCTCATTCTTTTTGCATGAATAATAAAAAAAACAATGGACTCTTTCCAAGTCCGTCTGTTTTCATGACAATATTTTTTGACCATTCAAAAAGCAGTGACACAGTCCGCTCGGCCGCAGGCAGCGCCATGACAGCACGGGTACAGGTCGCTGTATTTGTAATGGAAAAACATTTGTTCGCAGTACAGCAGTTTCTTGTGCCAGTGGAAAAGCGCCATTAGGCTTGTATGCAGCTGCTCCTGAGCATCCCATTTTGTTGGCAATGCATTTCTGTGAAGATTACACAGACTGTGTGAGTAAACGAATACATGTCGAATGCAATATAGGTGCACCTTAAAGTAGCTTAGAAAGTCTGTCCAGACACTTTTATATATATATTGTATTTAAGACTGAGGGTCTGTGTCCTATCCACCTCCCCCATTCCAAAGTACATTAGAGATCTATGGGAAACTGTAAAAGTACAACGAAGTAAAGCCATTACCTTGCAGAGCTATTTTCTGTTGAGTCGCTCTCAGGGCTCCTCACACACACCTGTGGCACAGCAGCCTCGAGGGTATCGTTGCATGCAGACCCGTCCATGTCCTGAATCAGCTGCTCCTTCAAGCCACAGCTCGGTTCTCCATTCACCACAGCCTCTGCATCTGCCCGGCTCTCTGCAAACCGCAGCTTCTTCTGGGGCCGCGGCCTGCCTCCCTCCAGGAACGCACTGAAGATGCCCGGAATCTCGGCCAGGATCTTGCTGGACTCCTCTAGAGACGTGTCCGGCAGCCCCACTGCTGAGGACTCTCCACCGCGGCCGGTTCCTTGGGTTTCTTCCCCTTTCCTTTCTGTCTCCGTTTCAGGGCGAGACGAGGAGAAGGGCACTGCGGATTCCTCTGCAGATGTGGATTTCTCTGCAGATGTGCTGAGGGCAGCGGCGGGTTTGTTTTGGCTGGCGGGAGCATTCCTGAGCCCGGCGCTCAGACAGCTCAGTTCCTCTGTGGCTGCTGCCGCTGAGCTGGGGTCCTGAATCAGCGCCTCGCACCACGAATCAAACAGCGCGCTGCACGTCAGGAGAGACTCTCCCGGCCTCTCTGAGTGTCCAGCGCTGGGGCAGCCGTTCTGCAGCTCTGAGCCTTGATTGGCCATGCCTGGGGGAGAAGGGAACGCCCCGCTGTGCCCGTTGCAGGGGATCATGGCAGAGGTGGCGTCTCCTGACTGACCGGCCTGCTCCTCCGACTCCTGGCCGTCTGACGCGGCATCCTGAGTCCGAGCCGTGAGGCCACTCAGTAGGTTGGCCAGCTCCCGGTCAATCTCTTGGAACAATGAGGTCTCATCAATGTCATCATCCAGGAGGGAAGGGTCGACTTGTGGCCCACTGTTCTCTTCTGACTGGGGCTGGGAGTTACCTGTAGAGATGGAAAACGCAAACAGAAGGACAAAAATATGGACAAAAGCAGAAAAAAAATTAAGATTTTAACATTCAAGATTACAAGATTACATTCTCAAAATGCGATTCTTAAAATGTGATTCTAAGTCTCCGAGCTTTTTTCAACCCTTTCTATTTTCTAACAATCAGAGGTTTCAAAGGTGTTTGCTGATGAAGTGTTTTTAGGCTAAAAAATGTTATGGCTTGAAAAGGAAGTCAAAGTCTCTGAATGCTAAACATAGACTTGAATACAAACAAATTATTCAGGCCATCCCTAATCTCATGGAGCTAAAAACAAACATATTTGGGCTCCAGAATGGCTGCTACTTCTAATTTAACTTTGTGATGTTACTTTTGTCCCTATTTACAGAACCATCTATAATACTGTGGTAAAAACCACACGAACAAATCTACTTAAGATTACTTAAGAACTTGACATGGCTTGAGACAGGAGTGTAATGATTCAGGCAGGCACTTTGCACGCTGCTAATTGCTGCGGTGTAAGTTTCCATTACTTGTTGGATGTTTCAGCCTGATCTGCATAGCAAAACGAAAGAAGCAAACTTAAGATACAAAACATGTCTTGGCAGAAGGACTGTATTTGGGGTTAGGGGAAAATCGTACAAATTTGATTTTTGGCCAAACTACTGCTTTAAGCCAACGCTCCGCAGCCAGACTGCACATCTGCACATACCCTGATTTAGTTTTACTCGACTGGAGAACTTAAAGTGGGGTTTTAACTTCAGGATTTCATGCAATGCTCAGATATATGTCTTTTATTTCTATTTGATTGGTTTGGACTTGAAATGGAGCCAAAGTATTTCACACAGAATCCCACTGGGATTACCATCTCATATTTCGAGAGACTGTAGTTATTCAGTGATATGCTTTTGTGATGTCAGCCTGGTTATAAGGTCTTAATATTGCTGTTTCAAGAGTTGTATCAGTTGACTTGTGTGTATCAGAGACGTCTGCTGTGAGCTAATGATGAACAGTTCTGGTGTAGTTAGGGAACAGAGGATTAGTGTCTACACTCCATAAAAAGAGAGGGAGGAAGGCATTGGAAAAGTGCCCAGACTAAACCGTTGCTGGCCGCGGCACATGCAGATGTCTCTTTCACTGCATTTTTGGATGGGGACACAAAAAAACAGCACAGACATTTACTTAATAATGAACATCTTTAAAATGTTAGGCTTGCTTTACATGGTAAGACTTTCATACAGTCTTTGTGTAAACGTGCTTAATACATACTAAAACTAATATATTGTCTGTCTTTTCTTTACAGACAAATATAAAGATGGAAATAAAAGCTTAGACAGCCACTCGATATAATTTATGGGGAAATATTGGCTAGTCCCCTAAACTTGTTACACGTATTGGAATAACTGAATGCGTTACATGCGGTTTTGGTTATCTTGAATGTCATGCTGCATGGAAAATATGTTTCAAACTGCAACTGGGTGTTTAACCAAGCACAAGTCATTTCACCTCATCTGTCATTAATAACTGAACAGTTTAGTTCCAAAATGCTATATATCCATTTGTAAGATTTTGGATACAATGAGGTTTTAAAAATAATAACAGCTGTTTATAACGTCTGAATAACTTGTTTTATGAGTGCTTGTTTTCATTTTTATATTGAGTTGTTTTATTTGGCTAGCTTGCTCTTGTTTTATAGAAAGCAGCACGAGGGCGTCACACAGATCGAAATGTAAAATGAACCCTCGTGACACACTCATCTGCCTGAAAGCAACCACGATGGCAGCGGCGCCAGCGTCCCTTCTCCTTCATTACTGACAGAGCTCACCACAACTAACAGGTTTGAGGTTCGCAACTCCTTCATTTTGCCGCTCGCCCTGACCAGAACACTCAGAAAAGTGCTGCTATATAGTAAACATCTGAAACGATGCATCAAACTTGTCTTGTTTCCTAGGCACACCAAGCCACTTTGTGCACATTTGCACTTTTTTATGTCCCATTTTTCTTTATCGCTCCCATGAGTTCTTAAGCATCTTTGCTCTTTCAGCTTAAACGGCCAGTGGATCATGGAAAAATAGATGAAACATTCAAATACAACACTGAGAGCCGAATTCCACCTAACAAATACTTTATCATTCAAATTAATTGGACCTGACGTATTCAGGACACATGAAATTTTTCTTTTTCTGAAACTTGCCAAAGCACACAGGATTAGCTTATTAGAATCATGTATCTGTGCAAAGACTGTCTTATTATACTATAATACACTCTTTTTTTTACAAACTTATGAACAGTAGTGCAAAGCCAGCCTCAAATATTAATTTAAAACTAATTTACAATGATCAGAAGGGACTTTAGGTTCTCACAGCTTTGAGCACTGGCTGAATTTACACAACATCAGCGGAACTGAAAAGTCACTTGGCAATGAGAACAAGGCACTTTTGATCACCGGACTAAAAGAGACTGATTTATGAGGCCCTGAATTGGAATGTCTCTTCACAAGGTGGCAGCATCTGCCAGTTTTCCTTTCAGTGAAAACACAATGTGAACATCGCATCTCAATTAAATGTTTATAAGCATTTTTATGTTGTTGGGACATGGAAAATGCTGCCTGCATTGTAAACAAACGCCAGGGAACATCATCAGTAATGCTGTAGCCTGTCGGCAGTGATTTTTTTTCATCATCTATTAATGCATCTGTTTTCTGTGCTTCTTGCTTATTGATCAGGCTAGTTGCTCTAATGCGTAAAAGCTTCCATTTCTACCCTGCACAAGAAGAACTAATTAAATGTTATTTTAATCCTTAATTAAAATGCCCAAATCTTTTGTGCCTGCATTTTCTATACCAACAACTATGATGACAAGGCTCCACTTTTGTAGGTCAAGCCAAATGCTAACTACTGCTAAAATGTGTTCTTGTCTCTGTAGTTGTGAATCACATCAGGACTACTTTAAAAGGTTAAACGACCTTTAAACTATCACAGGACAATCCCACACACACAAGTCTGAACTGCATCAGAAAGAGTAACACTATGTTTGGCTTGAAATACTGTGCATACTACACAGTTTAGACATGCTCATACTTTCTATAACATAGTAAAAAAGATGGCACTGATTACAGCAGCAAAGGGACAATGCACAAACTTTTACACAGTTTTAGGCTGATACTCCAGCGTCAGGCAGACGCAAGAACAGCTTGTATTATATAGAGGACTGTGGTGAGTCAATGAATCGATCATTATAACAGTTCTAGTGTAGTTTTAGTATACACAGACAGCACTCTTTTAGTAATACAATCATTACTCAACAGTGTTGAGTAGTCTGCAGTTTTATGGAAAAAATTATTATTTAATAAAACGAGCTGTATTGTTCATATGATAGTGGTCATTATAGTGAGAGACTGCAGTGTAATACTGATGGTTTAGGGGCTGATCTGGTTTCGTTGCAGATTAAAAGAAGCAGTCTCCTGTTGAAGGGACAGAATTTATAACACTGCCGTTGTCACATCTTCTCCTAACTTCTCTTCCCATGGACCCTCTGGAGGAGGATCTTTTCAAATGCTTGTTTGGTTTAAATCAGGGGTGTCGAACTCCGGTCCTGGAGGGTCGGTGTCCTGCACAGTTTTATGGTTCTTCTCCTCAAACACATTCACTAAACCTGACAATTAACTGGCGAGGTGAACCAGGTGTTTCTGAGCAGGGAAATCACCAAAACCTGCTGGACCACGAACCTCCAGGACTGGAGTTTAAATGTTCACTGCTCTGCCATATTAATAACGGTGGGCTTACGAATTTAAAATTTTGAAATTCAGGTCATTCAGTTTCTGGTTCTGAGTTAACAAGACATTATCACGCAAGACAATACAAATAAAACGTGTTTTAATTCAGTTGTGTATAAGCACTGTTGCATTTATTCATGAACATTTTCAAGTTCACAAAAAAGTGACTGTGTCAAAATCTGGGGCACCTAAGCAAATTGTTTAAAGCCATGTCTCTCAGAGTGTGATAACAACGTCTCTTCCTACTAGCAAAATTAACATTAGAATAAATGCAAACAAACAAGAAATAAGCATAAAGTATCAAGATTTGTTTTCCTTGTACAAAAAGTAGTTGATTTAGATCAGAAGAACACAGGTTTGGTTCCAGGTTTCTCAATGACTCCAGCCATTGCTTGAATTAGTGAAACTCCATCAGCAGCTCCTGATTTAATTTAATAAGGGTTATATCAAAGTTATATTAATGAGAAAAAAACACTCATTTAAACAGTTTTTAAATATTTATATTTGATTGACTTGTGTCTAAGATTTTGGACAGTACTGTATGTACCTATAACTTTTTTGGTTCTTCGCAGAGTCGTTGAATGACAGCTCTGATATGTGTGATTCACTCAATAACAATGCAAAAACTGTGACTGGAAACAGAAGGAGGTAAGATCAAGACAGGGAAGTACTGTCACACCACACCACCACTGCGACAAGCAGAAACAGTATGATTTGATTGTCATGTATATGATTATATGTGTATATATATATATATATATATATTTAAATGTTTCGGCTGTCATCCAGGGGAGGAAAAGTGGTAGGGACACGTGCCCCCATGCTAAAAAGGTTCTGGATGCTCTAATCTCTGAGGGTAACTTGTTTTTCTAAAACAAACTACACAAAACGTGAACGCCCTGCAGTGGCAAATAGCTTTCGTTTCATATTTGATGCGATTACATTCATGTTTAAGTTGAGATTTACAGAAATATTTGAACTGTAACTGTAGCTGTGTTAAAGGGAACACTGCTGTTAAAAATCCCCTTTTTTATCTACAGTGTTTGCAAACCAATTGTTATTGCACTTTTGTTCATACTGCAGTATTTTTAAAATAAAATTGCGCAATACACTACTTTTGAGTTCAACACTGAATTTTGAGTATAACCACGCAATTAATCGTGTTTAATCGCAGAAAATCATGTAATTAATTATTATAAAAATTTTAACATATGTGTATGCATATATATATATATAACTGTTATGTGACCATAACAGCTCATAAATATTAACATTCAAACTGATCAGATCTACAGTACAATGGAACAAGCTCCTCTGTCATTCAAGGAAATGAGGACATTTGCCTCAATCCAGCATTTCCAGAGCTGCCATTTAAGTAGGTCATGAGAGTCATGTCGAAAGCTCTGAGGCACCGCGCTCAGAGCCGTCCTTTAATGGAGCCTGAACTGTCAGTCAGGAAAAGTCAACACGCATGTCCAAGTGAGGGCCACGTCAGTTCACCTGCAGGGGCAGGAGACCCGAATTTCACCTTTCCTCTAGAACATCCATCATCTAAGCACAGAAAACTAGGAGATCCAGAAAATGACTGACAACTACTGACCCCACCAGCGTCTGACTGGAACCAAACTGTGAAGGAACAACAGTGTTTCTGTACCAGCGGTGAAGGGTAAAAGCTTACTGCTGGGTTTTGAAACTGATTTTAGTTTTAGTTAACCATGTCACTAGAGCTGCAACAACTCATGATGGTTCAAAATTACATCGATAAAAATTGGTTGGCCAATTGTCGTTGATGAGTTGACGTGATGGTGTTTGCACTCGTTTGACTGAAAGAGGGAAAATACAGATGGCACATTCAAAAATAGTCACTGTCTGTCCTTGTGTCCTTATTACTGCTTTTCAGCTGGCCGTTTTAGTTCAGCACCATAAATCCACTGCATGGCTGAGGGGGAGAGCTACATTTTGGGCTAAATTATGCTGTTATCTGTTATCTGGGTTGTGTGTGTGCTAATGCTCACAGATTGGATCTTTCTGATTTTTTTTTTTTTTTTTTTTGCTTTGTTTTTTCTTTGTGTTTTGGCCTCCCGTTTCAGTCACTGACAACAGAGCTTTTGGAAAATGCTCTCCGGTGTTTCTGAAAACAATAATATCAGAATAAAAATTGTCCAAAGAAAAATATATATTTATTAGGTCAGTTGATATACCGTTAGGCTAATAAAATTGATATTAAAATGTCACAAATTTTAACCAATCAGGACAAGGAGACTTTGCAGGAATGTGAAGAGAATTAGCCAAATATTACAGAAGCGTCCCGACTTAAAAACCACTGATGCCAGCTTTGATAACTTGATCTGTTTCGTTTTAATGATATAAAAAGATCTTGATCAGAATTTTAGCTCCATAAAATCAGTCCGTTTTTATATCAGAATATGCAGCATCTTGTTTAAGGTTGTTTGATGTAATCACAGAACGGATCTATCAGAAAGATCTATCAGCTTATCTGCCATTATGTAATCACGGACAAGATTACAGCGCCACCACTCCCAGCACAACAGAAATAATATCGAAAATCTCTGGCATGTTTAACTAGGCGCCAGAGTGCAGAGTGGTGATTTTGCTTTATGACTGTGAATCGTTCTTAATTTGTGCCCCCAAAAAAAGTGTCAGGAGAATTTAGAAGGCGCCTACCACTGTCTGATGTACTCGAGTCGTCTGTTTTTCCGAAGAGAAACTTGTATTTGGCCTTGGCGACACTCTGCGCATGCGAAGAGGAGCTGCTGGCCCAAACAAATGTGTCAGCCTGCAGAAAGAGACCACCGATTAAGACACTGCAGCACCACTGAAGACCACTGTGATGTAAAAGGCTGATTAGAAACAATCAAATGACCATAACATTAAATGACCATGCATTAAAAAGAAACCATAATAAATAAATGTATTCATAACTGCAGTACTAGTAGTGGGCAGTATATCAGTTCATCCAGAAGCATCCTAGTGGATAAAACACTTGCCTGTGAACCTGATAACCACTTTCTACCATTGTGTCCTTGAGAAAGACACTTAACCCTCAGTGCCCGTAGTTGTCCCTGTAACGAATGATTGTAAGTCGCACTGGAATGGGCGTCTGCCAAATCCCACATTACTTTACCATTTTAAATTCGGCCCAAGGTATGAGTTTTGTACTTACTTTAAAACCAGTATGCCACAAATAAGCACAGAATTTGCTTAAGACTCTAATTTCAGTCCACAATACCGTGATACATACCAAAACCACAAGATTATTCGATCATATAAAATGAGCCCATACCACCCTCTACCATGCAATACTAACACAATATAACTGTATAATGCAACTGTATAGTACACTTGAAAATCTTCCCTAATCAACACTCAAATAATGCAGCCACAAATAAATGACTGATCTTGATTAACAACGATTATCGGCTAAAACTGGCCTTCTCAATGAATCAGCAGATTAGTTGGCAATTTGGCTGATAGCTTATTTTAAACTGGTCTCAGTAAGAAATCGAAATTCCATAATTACTACGATTACACATTTGTATAGTGTTTATATAGTCATTTGTAGTTAATGTTTTTGGATAAATTATTCTGAGGTCTTAGCAATGTAATGCATGATTTTTATTGTTCGCCTAAGCCCATTTTAAACGTTTGGTCTAAAATCTGTTTTTTGGGGGTTTTTTAAACAGTGACAGCACTCAAATGGTTCTCAAGAAAATGTATGTACATTTATCTTCGATCAAGTAACATTTAATAATGCTGAATTACTGTGTAAATCTGGGATGTGCCAGGGACAGCAAGCCACTGCTTTCGAAAATGCCAGTGTAAATTTCAAGCTACAGAGTAGGCATGGAGTTCCCACAGCACTGAAAGGTTAGACTGTTGACAGAGCAGTTGCTATGGCTCCGTTTGGCTGGACAGGGAATGCAGGCATCTATTCCCAGCAAAGTGCTCTCGTACTAGGTCCCCATACTCATTTTTTAAATCAAGGGCTTTTGTAGCTGCCGAGTAATTGACTCAGTGCTACCCACACAGTCGGTTATTAGTAAAGCAGTCTAGGGGTTTTAGAGTTTAGCCTCTGACCAATCACAGTCTTTTTGACAGAGTGACCAATCAGGTGAGTGTTACTGGATGTTTTGATGAACTGAGGTTTTCGTACAGTCCAGCAGATCTTTAACCATTGAAGACACAGATTCACTGTGGTGTTTATAAAGGGCCCATATTCCACATTTTGTCTCGAATTTGTGTACCAAAAATACCACTCATAATTCATAATTTATCTTAACAGTTTTCTGTACATGATCTCTTTCTGATTGCCTGTCCTGCAATCAGAAAGTGGGACTGAACTGCTGTAAGCCAAATAAGGAGACACTAATCCTTGATACTAATCCTTCAGCACAGATTTCTGAATGACACCAGAACAACAGTTTTTAGGTGTGTTCTTTTAGATCAGCAACTGGAAGCGAGTGTGTCTTTAACCAAGAGTTTCATTAAAAACAAAGAGGTAGTCTAGACTTCGTTACAAAGCATATCAGATCACAGACACTGATAAGACCAACTACTTACAGACTGAAATTTGGTGCTGAATGCCACAGATACGCAGTAGCATTGAGGTAATAAGACTGCTACCTCAAAAGTATTGATACCCAGCCCTAGTAATACCTGACTGTACTCAGAATAAAGTCCTTAAATGCACTAGACCCTGCCCGGTGAGTCAGCACACTCTTCGTAAAATATGCCCAAAGTCCAAAAATCTGTCTGACAGGCCCACAGAAGCCAAGTCTTTCGGGCAGCAGCATCTTCATTCAGAAGACAGAGCTGGCTAATTAATGGAGTCATTAACGAGGCTAAGCACTGCAGCCCGGGGACATGAGCAATTCAGCTCTCCGCAGAAAGCAGCGCCGCGTTCCTCTAACACCACCACCTCCTCTGCATGTGCATGTGAACCCGTTTAACCCTTTAATGCCAAGCCAAATAGCTACTTCTGCCTTTAAATCTATTCGTCTGCTTTAGTAACATGCTTTCTCAACGCTGCGCAATTACAGATTTACTTCTGTATGCAATGAATGTGATGTAAGTGTCTAGCAATTCATAATTTATGTTGGTGTTGCAACCATTTTGAGCACATGATTAGTAATAAACTTCACATTTCAGTCACCTTTTGTTATTGTTTGTGAGAAACAAATGAGCCCTTAAAGATCTCAACCGAGTTCTGAATGTGTGCACACATGTGCTTTGAAACTACCAGAGTGAAAAATAAAGATAGCAGGTCCTTATTTTATATACTGTTAGAAAACATAGATACAACACAAACACACTCATAGATACAACACAAACACATCACCTGTAGAGGTGATGTTCAGAAAGCAGTCTAAACTCAAACACTTCAACTGCAGATAAAAGTAGGAAGATATGAGTAAATACCTTGATTTTTGTGACCTCACAAAAACAGTGAATTCAAACCAGGCTTTATTTGCAGCCCCATTTTCATAAACAAACTGTATAGTTTTAAAGCTGTAATGAACTCCACCTACCTCCGTTTTTAAAGAAGCAAAATGATTTGTGGTGTTGTGACGACTATTCCAGTACTCAAAGACTCTTCAAAGAATATCTGTGAAACTTCCTTTCTACATGATACCTTTTTGCTGCTACTAAACAAGCCAGTAACAACTGAGGAATGCCGTTGGTCTTGAGCGCCATGAAAAAAATGTGTGAGTAATCGAAAAACATAATGAAAGCATTTCAGATTTGCACTACAAAGGTTTCTGAGACAGAAAGAACTGAGGAGAAAAAAAAGCATCACGCACTGAGATCTCATTAAAGAACCTAGGTGTGTGTTTCCTTTTATATAACGAATGCAGAACGAAGAATGAAAGAAGGCAAACTGTGTGCTTCCCTCTGCACCATCAGGGTAACCCCACCTACGGATTTGTTCAGTTTTAGCTCTGTTTTCCAGCCAGGCAGCTGCATGACCCAGCACCACGAGCAGGAAGTAGTTGATGAAATGTAATTAGGCGGGGAAATGTTTATAGAGGAAAGATTTAAGGTGGGCCTAAGTAGAGCCTACCAGAAAGACTGGTCTGGGTATGTGAAGTCTCTCTGGGCCTGCTGCCAGCTTACTGTGTCTCTGAAATGGTTCCATATCGTCTTTGCTCGCTGAGCTGAATGAATGAGCTGAACCTGAGCCAAGATCTACTGAAGTTCAAGTTCACTTTTAGTGATGTTTTTAAAGCAACACGTCTTCAGTTTAAACAACTGTTTTACTTAATAGCATGAACGTTTATTCCACAGCTGGTGGCCTGGTGGTTAGGGAGTTGGCCCTGTGACCAGAAAGTCATGGGTTTGAGCCCCAGGACTGCTGGTGCCGCCACTGAGCAAGGGCGCCAAACACTGCCCCCCGCTGCTTCACTTGGAGAGTGGGCTAAATTATTAAGTTAATTTCGTTTTTTTTTAATGTAATAAAACATTAATAGGCGATTATTCTCATAGCAAGCAGCATAAAATTTGCTAATATGGGGAAACTGGTCCAACGTGGCAACTTAACAGATGTTTGGTGCACAGAACATTCAAACAACACTACAGTTATCTAATACTTTAATGATCAATTCATCAAATTTTTGTGAACGTTAATAGCAGCCCTCATGTTTACAGTTCCTGGCGGCATATCTGACAACAGGAGCAAACAGGCAAACTGCTTTCTCACACACTCAGTGAAAAGTAAACAGGAAAGTGTTCAGGTTTATCAAGCTCGTTTTAAGCCTTCCAGCAGCTGGGATTTTTTTTTGCAGAGGTACTTTGGCGGCACTCCAGCCCAGGTTTGGATTAAGTGCCAAATCCTGCCAAATGCATCAGATCAAAAGCTCCCCCGTGTTTAATCTGCAGAGGACACTTCCTCAGTTTGGTGAAACTAACTTCCGTTGCTGTCTAATGACTATAAATACAAATAAAAATAAAATGAGAAGAACAATCTACAACAATCCAAATCTATCTGAACCCATTCCTCAGCCAGTGACTACAGCACCTGTGTTTCAAATAACAAATCAATCTTTTTCAGTCAGTCACATACAAGATTGTCCTTTCTAGTCTAGTTCCTTTCATGATTTCCTCATGCGTATTAAAGGGTACATTTTTTTAACCCTCCTTTATAACATAAACATATACTGTATATTTGCTGTCATAGTCTAGAATGAGTTGTTGGGACAGATTATGCCCATTAACATATTGTGTCATTTTAGTAATTGTCAGATAAAGTTGTGATTTTAAAGTAAAATCTGACATAAACTGTTATGACATGAAACACTATATCTGTCATGAGAATTACTGATAATGGCAACAATACTGACAACACACGAGAGCATCTGACATCTTCCAAGATATGTTTATAGCATGGTTTTGTTAATATTACTCAGATGCTATGTAAAGCATTAAGGGTGCCAAAAGGGACCAATGTCAAGAAAGAACTGCCTTTGGTTCCCTAAAGAACCTTTCAGAGGCTAGTACTGTAAATTAACCCCCATTTACGCAAACTGTCAATTGGTTTTTATAATAGAAGTGTTTAAAGAGTAACATCTCACCAGTTTTACATACATCCAAACAGAATTCAAACTTTAAAACTGCTGTAAAACACAATTACAGTAATGTTGATCCTTTTTGGCATGCATGTTTTTCCAAAATGCTTCATCTCCTTTCTACGGTCTCAGCATACACACACACACACACACACACACACACACACACACACACACACACACACACACTGAATAAGAGAGAAAGCAACTTACCAGAATGAAACCAGACAGGGACTGACGCGATTAACTAAACATACAGCTATTCACACTCTTCTTGTGTTACGTAGGGTTATATTAAACCCTGAGTGGGGACGTGTAGGCTCAATATTATTAGTCTGCTACTAATTACACGTTTGTTTGTTTTTTTGTTTTCTTCTAAATAGGAATGGAAAATGTCAAAATTACTGTCTGTGGTAAACAACTGTACACTACACATGCGACTAAGCAGAGTTTTCCATTAGAAAACCTGCCACTCAAATGGTTGAGAGGTTCTTCTGTGGCATCACCCAGAGGAACCATTTTTTGCAACTTTATTTTTAAGAGTGTACATTAAAAAACAAACATGTTGGCCTATCATTGCTAATAAAGTAAGTTCACTGAAGTTTCAAGACTATATGACACCTGGAGCTCTATCCTGCAGAACTGACTCAGTTTAAGATAACCCAGCAAGTCAGCCTGTGATCTTTTAACATAGTAATTATCTTCAGAGACTCGAGGCACCCACACTTATTTCTGTGCATATTTACAAGATATACTGAAACCCATGTTTTGCTGCTTCTAGATATATTACAACATCCTTCAGGAATTTAAAAGCACCGTCGATCTCTTTCATTAATGTGTTTATGCCGTTAGCTATTGGCCTAACTCCTGCAGGAGTTTAGTCGCAACTGTCAAAAAAAAGAACACTGCAGGTCATTTCAGTGACTGTGGTTTCTTTTGGCATGGCTGGGCTTTGGAAAGGAGCATATGAATAGAGCTGTTCTTCTTTACTGTCTGCTGTCACTGGGTGTCTACTGTAAGTAAACTGAATGATGTGTCGTCCATCGTGGGCACCTAGACACAACAATGAACTCATTTAATGAGCTGCTCAGCCTTAACAGGGACACTGCAGCCGGTCCCAGTGCAAAAGGCAGAGAAACACACTCGACAGGCCTCCAGACATACACCCAAATGCAATCTCCTATTCACCTGACATAGACGTTTCTGCACTAGAGGAGGAAACCAGAGCTCCTAGCATGGGACGAACATGCAAACTCCACACAGAAACACCAAGGTCACCCTGGCTAGGAACCAAACTCAAGACCCTCTCGTTGTGAGGTAGCAGCACGAACCACCGCGCCACTGTCGGCATGTTATCACACATAATATATCAAATGCTAATGGACAGCAATTGGATAATTGCCCAAAACATCTACTTGCATTAGCACTAACCCTTAACTACTACAAATACTGTGGTCACTATCAGCTGAACATTTGCCAATTCGTTCGTATTATGTAAACCCTGGTAAAGTTTCAAAAAGTACATTTCAGTCTCAAGCCATAAATGGATACTACCCTGCAAAAGAAACCTAATTTCGTTCAGTCATAAACCGTGTATGTGAATGGATGACAATAAAAGCCGACTTGACAAATACAGCCTTTTTAAATTAATTTTATTATGATGTCATGAAAACCAAAGCGTTTAAATATTTCAGTGCATTCAGCTTGTGATTCAGCCCAGACTGCCTTTTGAAAGAGGCTCAATGCATCAGAACAAAGACCATTTACACGTACAGTGTTAAAGAGGACATATTTATGCAAAACTCACTTTAGTTATAATATGTCTGTGGGCTACAAAACATGTTCATGAAGTTCTTTGCACAAAATCACTCATAAGGAGTCTCACCAGCTCTATTCTCGACAGATTCAGTTGCTTTCAGAATGAGCCATTTCAGGGCTCTGTCACTTTTATGCAAATAAGCTGTTGCTGGCCACGCTCCACCATCCCCTGCTTACGCTGCGCATTTACCACACGTGAAAATGGCAGAAAACAGATTAGATCTTCAACTAATCTAGTGGGTGGGGGTTCGACAGCTGGTTCTATGCAAATTTCCTCATCCTGACGTCACAATAGGGGAGCGTCCAAATGGCTCATAGAAGCACATGATTCCTGACACCAAAATCTTTCAGTTGATTCACAGAAAACGAATGGATGTTTGTTCTTTTTTCGTACTTGGAGTGTTTATAGGAGCAGTAGAGAGCCAAGTGGACGTACAAAAGGATGCAAAAAGTGAGTTTGTGTCCCCTTTAACGGCACAGAAACAAAAGCAGTACGTTTAATTCTGAGGGATAAACCAAGGTTTATGGTACATAAAAAACTATACATGGACCTCCGAGATAACAACAAAATACGAGAAAAAGTGTCTGCTCCTGTGGGGTAATTTATACAGCTACTGTAAACCTCAGTGCAGTCTGAAACGTCCATACAGTTCTGATCAGGCAGAGACTTCTAGCTTTTAACTCCATTCATGGTTTATTAAACCATAAATGATCAAGTTATGGTTTAGGATATATTTTTTAAAATCTGCACATATCTGTAGCAGCACTGAGATTTGCGATCGGGTTGACAGCCCCATTAATACCAGTCATAATTTTAGAGCTTACACAATCTTGCTCAATCTGTAGTCATCAGACCTGGTTGCAGTAATGGCTTATGTCTTTTAAAGCTGTTTTGCTGCCAGTTTGATATGTTGGATCGGGGCTGCTGTTATTAAATTGGCTTAGCTGTATTACGTGCAATCTGTACGGTAGCCTACATTATATTTATATCCTTTCCTCTAGTTATGCAATACATTTATAGTGCTATTGCAGGATGTCAGCAGAGACGGGATGTTAACTCTGAGGGTCAGGAGAATTTGAACAGCGATGATAAAGTGAATTAATGAGGTGAAATGTAGGGCATCCATGTAGGGTGCGCCTTAGAGGAAACAGACACAAGGAGCACAGGCTGGGAATTAGAGATGATCTAGTTAACTCCATGCAGCGGTGCCACACACCCCCATACACTGCACACAATAGGGGGAGGGTCCCAAATGAAAGCAACCGTCCAGCTACCACTGTAAGCAAACATCACACATTCACCATCCTCCATTCATCCTCTGGTCTTCCACTGTAAACTGACCCTCCTGATAAATGTATTCCCAACCAAATTTGATCAGAAATATAGCTTTTTTCAGTAATTTGACAGTAATTTGACATGTTCCTCTGTCCTCAGAAAAGAACTGAAAACCCACTGACTCATAACGGAGGCCACTGAGCCGTTGCTGAATGCTGAAGGTTAATTATGTGAAAGCTTCATTATTCCTAGAGGGTGAATTCGCCAGAATCAGAATCGGCTGATATTCAAGCCCAGTCCAGAAAGGCAAGGCAGCATCTCTATCATCTGAGACAGGCGAGGAAATTTCAGGTCTCTCCAGTGATCTAAGGACTTTTTACTCTGGTGCTGTATAAAAGGGTCCTGACTCAGAACATCAGCTCCTGGTTTGGGAGCAGCTCTGTACAGGACGTTAAGGGACTACAGAGAGTGATCTGGAACCCTACACCAGATGAGCTCTACCATCCCTGCAGGACAATCATACCAGGAGATGCAGGACCAGAGCAACCAGGATCATCTCACCCAGTCTCACCCAGTAACTGTCTGTCTGAACTGCTGAAATCAGGAAAACACTTCAGGAGTTTTACAGCCAAAACAGAGAGACGCAAGAGTATATACTGACTAGGGATGAGACATGATGTTCGAATAGTCGAATATTCGATATGCGTTCGAATACTGAATAGTTGTTTCGAATACCGTTTTCGCCATATCTCACATAAGGGACTCCGAAAAAAACACGGAACAGAAATGAAGACGTTTCCTAACCAATATTTCATGTAACGCGTTAATTCAG
>JBBIGA010000035.1:4320642-4332280 GCA_037576975.1 Alestes dentex | reverse complement strand
TGTTCATTTACTGTACTGTGATTTGGAAGGTTCGGAAAGAAAGCCATGCACAAATAAAAAAAAATCAAACAAAAAGTAAAAAAGTGCTCTGTTCAGAAGGCTAAAATGCGCTCTGTTATTGCCGCTGATGTACATCATTTTTGCTTTAAACGACGGTGTCGTGTGATTAAACAGTTTGTGGAAAAATACCTGTTTCACCCTCTCTGTCATGTGCGTGCAGGCGGGGGAGGGGGTCGAATTTCGAATAATATTCGAACAGTCCTCATCGATTTTCGAATAGTGTTTTTGCCAAAAAGTCACATCCCTAATACTGACTACAGAAACAAGAACATTTGGGCAAGGAGGAGACAGGAACAAGACACAGGTAAACAGGACAAGGGGGCGGGGCTAAGACCAAAACAATAACAAAACTCACATGGAAAACAAAGACACATGAAACGGGGGGACATAAACAATGACACAGACAAGAAAACAGGAGAAAAAGACAGAAAAACATCATAAAAAAGCCAAGAAAGAGGCAAAGACAGAGAGAGCATTACAGTGAGCAGCCTTTATGTGTGCTGGCATGATGCTATGCTTTCTTACAAAAACAGTCCCATAGAAAGGTGTTAGGACTTATATAATTGTATAACAACTATCCATGAAAATGAAAATGTTATCTATGGTACCTACAAAAATGTCCTCTAAATGTTTTGTCTGAAATGAATGGATCTCTTGTGGACTGTTTTACACATTAGTGTGATAAAGTAAATGCAATTAAACGTTATTGTCTTTGATGTTTTAATTAAAACAGACTGATTTAAGATGGTTTTAAAAAAGAGAGAAAAAAGAAAATGAATGCATGATGACTGGGATAATAAAAATCATCCCAAAAGAAAAAGACAATGAGGCAATATGGCTGGGAAGCCATTGGAATCACAATCAGAATCAGAATTAGAATCCGCCATAAACATTAATGATTGATGCTTCCCTAATGAATTCTTTATTCCTTTAAAGTCTTTTGAATATTGAAAGCTTCAAAAGCCAGCTTAAGGGGCTTTAAAATGTTCCAGATGTGGCAGAACATCTTACTATGACACAATCTTTCCAAATGTGAGCTGTTGCAAAAGATCAGGAAAATACTGACATATTAAGGGAGCATTTATTCTATTTATTCCTCTAAGGATTTTACTTGGCACGTCTAAACATCTCAGACAAAGCCTGTTCTAGTGTAGTAAAGACATGCTTTCCTAAAATGTATGTGAAGACGCCTACCACGTCTTTTCAAACCAAGCACGGTGCAGCACAGTCAAGTGCCCCAACGCGGCCAAGAGCACTAATCACTGAACTATGCTCTAACCACATGGTCATGTAGGCGCCCAAGGCATGCAGGCATCTAAATCACAGGCCTAAAACTGAATTTTCATGTAGAAAGCAACGAAAACAGTGTATTCATTTCACAACGAACTGAAATGGAATACAGTAAACCCCCCCGCGAAGTCGCAGTTCATTGTTCATGGATTCAGTCGTCGCGGATATTTTCTTTGAACCGAACTAATAATTGTTCGCAGAAACCATTTTTTTGTTTTTGTTTTTTTTGTGCCAATTTATAATTTTTCATGCATTTTACTGCTAAATTTTTTACAAATTTTGTAACATAAATATTAACGTAAATTGAGCTACATTTCCATATAAAATATAACTGTATAAATGTTTTGGTACTGTGGAGAGAACACAAAGAAAGGCATCTTGGGATGGTGAAATACCGCTGTACTCAGAGGCGGGACGTTTGAAAGTAGCCAATCCGAGAACGCTATTTATTTCTCCTTGCTGCTTATTGGCTGCTGCCCTGTGACGCATCTCTGGCAGCTGCCGTCCTGCATTCCTGCATCAGAACAGTTTTCTGCGTGAAGCGTCTCACTGAGTGTTCTCGTGTTTTTTGTTTTGTTCTTCTTAAAGCCCTGTATTTTTTATTACTGTAAATTAAATTAAATTATTACTGTATTTACCTGCTTATACCAAAGAAAACGACAAATGATACCAAAGAAAAAGCGCGTGCGTGAATTACAGTACAGAACATTTAGGGTTTACACTATAAATATAGGCATTTGTTTTACCACATCACAAATTCGTGTTTTTTCATAATTCGTGGGTGCTCTTGAAGCATAACTCCCACGAAGTTCGGGGGTTAACTGTATTAAAAAATTGTAAAAAACAAAAGCCAGTATTCCTAAAATAAAAAACTCTTTTAAGACCTTTGAGGATGCAGTGATTGATGGTGATGTTGATTATTTCTCACTTGTAGCTTACTGAAATAAGAGGAAGAATACTGTAGAAGGTTCTGTACACTGTACATTTTTAAGGTTAATTTATTAATGTATTATTTGAGCAACAGGACAAAAAGCAGTAACTCCTGATTGTTAAATATTAAAGACAGGTGTGCAAGCAGACTGTTGTACACTGCATGACTATTATTACTACATAAACCACGAATAAAACTTTCCATTCATTCCTAATCACCTATATCAGTCCCTTTTTACAGTCAGTTTCAAGATATAAGTAGGGCTGGCCCAGTTCATTTGAATACTAGTATTTAGTTGAATCTTCATTCGCATCCTTTTTGTTAACCCTTCAGACCAGACTTTTCAGAGTTAGAGGCTTTTATACAACCATTAGTTCAACAACACGATCTGATTCGTTGTGTAATTTCTATTCCAAAATTTTTCACCAAAACTGTATCATTCAACTGGTTGTAAAGAACAGAAAACAGTTACCTTAACTTTTTAAAGATATCTAACTTTTTAAAGATGTCTTTGGGACGTGTAGTGTAAAACTCTGTTCATGCCAATTGTTTGGGCACCTTGTGTTAAATTCCTCCTTTGCAAAAACAAAACTTAAAACATGGCAATTAAGTGTGTTCCATGTAGAGACTGTGTTCACGTTAGGATTCGACAGTACTAGTTACTTTTTCTAAAACAAGTGCAAATTTTCAAAAACAAGTGATCATACTCACAACCATGGTTAAGTATGACATGTTTATCTTATCATTTTAAACGGGTAATACTGAGAACAAGTATTTGAGGACACTCTCAGGAAAACTAAAGTATATGAAACGGTATTCAAAGTCTGTACAAAGTTGTTTGGATCCACCGTAGTACTATAACAAAAAGTCATAACACATTTTCCTGTGCATCGCGGCATGTTTCTGAGTGAAACGTAGAATTATGGCTCTGCGTTTGCTGAGCTTTTTCACTCGATGATGGGGGTTGTGAGAGGGGGAGGTGCAACGTATACTAGTCAATATTATATTTACCCGCTGGTACATCGTGACTCAGCAAAAACTCAGAAGGCATTTTAGAATAAAAGTCACTCCAGTTAAAGTAGAGATTACTAGAAGACAAGAATTTTGTCTTTTAAATAATATTAAACTGCTAACCTTAACCCTAACCAGGACATGGACTAACAACATAAAAGGTATAAATTAAGTCAAAATCAGTAGAAAATGCAAAATCAGATACTGAAGGACAAACAAAAATAAATTTGATCCAATAATGTAACAAATCTAGTCTAAATAGCACACATTTACAATGTCATATCATTATTAATACCAACATAGTTAGCAGTTCTTGTGGGGTCAAAGTGTCTGAGCAGGAAAGTCTACTTTTAGATGCTCTTATTAAGTGCCTAATTTAAAGCTTAACTGAATAAAAAATACTGAATCTGCCAGTATGGAAGGTTTCAAAATGGCTATTGAAAAAGTGGCCTCTGGTTTTGATTTCGGATTGAAAATGTACAGTCTGTTAATCGTTATCACAACTTTGGTCTCTGCAGTACTAATATCGCACACAACATGTAAATATGCCTCAAACCAATCACAGTGTTTTGACAAGAAACCAATAAGAACTCCAGATGAATGTCACAATTAAAGACACTTATACACAGAGGTATATTTAAAGGGACCGTATTCTATATTTACCTTCTATTTCATTTTTTCCATGACGTTTGTGTGAGTTTCTGTAACTTTTCTGATTGGCTGCCCAGTATTGAAACTCATTCAAAAAGCAACAAAAGGATGAAACACACCTTTAAACCTTAGCATTAATGGGCAGGGTTAAACTGTTCTAGGATGGATAAGGAGATATGTGTAAATGTGTTGATTTTGTGACATCTCAAAAACTAATATTTGAAAATGGGATGACGTTGTTTGAAAATAGGAATTTACTTATTTACCACATTTGGGTTGGATGGATGGGAAAGTGAATGTACATTTTGAAAGGTTAACAATATTTCCATCCTTCAAGCCTTTTTAATTCCTTTAACAAACTGAAAGTCAGTACAATTTCAATATGTAGCAGTATAATCTCAATGCTAATATGTGTCTATATTTTACAGCCCTAATACACTTTAAATATTACATTTCACAGTATACATGGATACTGCAAAAACTGCAAAACGTTTGAGTAAAAATTTTGAATAAACTGAATTTCATATAGGTTAAATGACAGAATGACAGATAAAGATTTTTTTTACTGGGGCAACTTACAATTAGACATTTTGTAACTCAAAACTTAAATACAGCCCACTAGCTTTCTTCAGAGGTGAAATCTGTTTTGTTTATTATAGGCCAAATTTAAACCAAAGCATATTCTAGTAGACTATACCTGTGGCAATAATGCAATGCAATGCACTAAGCGAGGACTGGGTGAATGTACTTGACGTATCATGGCTTGTTCCACATTTGATTAATTATATTGCAAACACAAAGAACAAACAGTTACGTCATTTCCACGAATTAATATAAACAAGTGTTTTAATGCACACCTATGTTTGCAGGGACAACAATAATCATCATACTGTGTGATCGTATGAATCAAGGGGTTAAACTGACCATATCTGAAGTGCTTTAGAGTATTTTAATATACTGAGATGTATACTGTGTAAAGTAACATAGCTGTAAAAAAATTCACAATATCATTTATAGGCCATATCACTCAGCCCTGTACTAAAAAAATACAAGTCCGCACAGATCAAACCCAGTTTAACTCAAACAGGAAAGAAAAGGACTCACAAAGGTGTGCTACGTACCAGCAAGCCGACCACATGCTTGTGTGATTTTCTTAACACTTAGGATGCCAGGTTGGTATTTAAAATAACTGAATAAATAAATATGTTTTATTCTTTTTTTTATAATGTCAGATTAATTCCTAATTAATATGCAATTATGTTACAACCGCGGTTTGGTAAATTATGTAAAGAGGTAGTGTATTTGCATGTAAATGTCTCATAACTGAGCTCCAAACCTGCATATCATGGACTCAGGAAAATGGAAATTAGGGATGAATTCCCTGGACAGTATAATAAGCTCCCCTCCTCCTTCAGTCCTACAGGGAACAAAGCCATTTGCAAACGTCTGAGGCAGAAAATAATAACAAATAACTAGCCTCCATCATATCTGCAGAGGATTAAAATGTTCAACTCCACTTAAAATGCCCGTTTTCACTTCACAAAGTATCACTGACTGAAGGTTAAACTATTCTCGAAGAAAACCCTCAGCTACCCAGCTCTGAAAGACTGTTATTTACTGTAAATGGAAGGGGGAGGCAGAAGGGGAAAAAAATCCTGAGGTGGAAACATTTGCTGAGGGAATACACAGTGTGGGCTCTAGCCCAGTTCCTGACTGTGTGCAGAGGGATTTAGCCAAGCACAGCTAAACTGCACAGAGCAGCATCTGACATACAACCATATTCCTGCAAAAAATACAGACTTGGGATTCCGCACGCCATGTCTGTGGTTTACATGCACCTACAGAACAGAAAGTAACTGAAGCTCAGAACTGCCAAGTAGGTCTGAGCACGACATTAGTGCCCTAAACAAAGAAAGAGGATCATTCTTAGGTTAAAGTTCAACACACCCATAGCCAGGATCTGCAAAATAGCGTTTTAACGTCATCGCATCTCCTTTCAATTCTGCATATAACTCAGTCTGGAGAGTTGAGAAATGACAGGACGAAATGTTGGTGGTCTAGAGGGAAAATCCACCTCTTCTGAAGCTCTAAGAAAGCTTGAACAAGCTCAGAGGGGGGTCATAGAGCAGCATCAGACATACAACTGTATCCCTGCAACAAAAAAAAAAAACACAGACTTGGGATCCTGCACACCATGTCTGTGTTTTACATGCACTTACAGAACAGAAAAGAACCGAAGCCCCTTGCCAAGCGGCTCTGAGCACGACATTAGTGCCCTAAACAAAGAAAGAGGACCATTCTTAGGGTAAAGCTCAACACACCCACAGCCTAGAGCTGCGAGATATGATTTTAACGACTGTGCATCTATTTCAAGTCTTACATATAACCCTGTCCAGAGAGTTTAGAGATGACAGGACGAAATGTTGGTGGTCGGGAGGGAAAATCCACCTCTTCTGAAGCTTCAGGAAAGCTTGAACAAGCTCAGTAAGGGGGTCCACAGAGCAGCATCCCGACCCAGTCACAGCTAACTTGGAGGCTGCATCTATTGACTATGCATTTGGAAAATGTAAACACAACTTCAAATGGGACTTTATCCCTCCACATATGTGCAACGTGTACTTCTGGTCTGTCGGTGAGATAACTGGCTATGTCTCCAACACCCTTATGTTAGCTTGAGCCATGGAGATCAGCTTTTCTCTTTTACGAACAGGCTGCAAACCATCCTGGGCTCTCTTGGCAAAAACATTGTCTGGCTAACCAGGCACCAAGAACCTGGAAAAAGGCACCTAAGCTGTCCAGACCTGATCTCGGGAGTCATCCGTAGCAAACAAGTAGCTTATTACACAGATATTACAGCACTATGTGCATAATTAAGGGGAACTAAAGGTTCTCACCCCATCTCTCTCTTCCATTTCCAAACTGTTTCCATGCACTCCCGGCAACGGCTCTCTTCGTTCGAGTTCTACAGCCTGCTAACCAGGTTAGCCAGCACTCTACGGCCACCGAACAAGCAGCATAAAGAAAAGCCAATCTTTCAGGGTGGCAAGAAGAAAGAAAAGTCCAAAGTCCTCCTCAATAAGTGGACAAGTCAGCCCTAACACAGAGACATGACCCTCTTTAGTTTAGGAGAGTACTTACAGGGAACAGAGCACCTGAACGGGCTGCCTGCGACTGAAGGCGTGACATATACAGAAATATGAGAGAAGAAGTGAAAATACATAAGGCCAGCCCGAGTAGTGCTGAAAATGCACCAAACCGAGGTTCCTTCTAGCAAAAGAGCACTCACCGATAACCACCCGAAGCTCGTCTAACACAGCTGGACTTCTCCGGAGCTCATCTGTCACGCTTTAGTCTGCCCGCCTGGTTATCACTTTGTGTTTTGCCTGCCCTTTGGCCTCCCCTCTTTTCTCAGACACACTTGGTACGTTCCATTGCGTTCCAGCTCGAAGCAGTTTAATGGTACGCGCCGAAAGGGGTGGGTGAAGCCAAAGTTTCGCAAGAAAAGGGTCCATCACTGCAATATCCATCACGAATGGATACCGGGATTTTATGATGGACTTTCCAGAGATCTCTGACAGGAGGTATGGTCGTTGTATAGCATTCGCATGAGCTGGACTGATGGTCCTTACAAACATGATTGAGGATCGCAAAATACACTGTATGGACAAAAGTATTGGGACACCTCTTAATTATTGAATTTAGGTGGCCTCTCACTTCCAGTGATGGACAATTTTACAGACTGGCCCCAAACTTTTTTTTAATCCATGTATGACAGATGTATTCGCAACTCCTGGTTCCTATCACTACCACTGAGAAGAAATCTTATTCTGTAAGTTTCTCTACAATACATTTCACATCAATCTACACTCAATGATGTGGCTTACATCACAGCAACATAATTCTGTGGACATTTTTGAAAAGTCAGCAATATTTCCCTTTAATTCGTGTCACTGAGGGGTACTGTATGGCCTGCAGTTCTGGAAAATGAAATGCAGGCTCTGGTCAATGCATTGACTGAGCCTGTAGTTCCTTTAGGCATCGTTCATCATTTCCATGGAGATGTGGAGAGGGCCATATATTTAAGCCCACTTCTGCAAATTAATGTATTATAATATAAGCTCAAAATGTAAATGACTTTCACATAAAAACAAACAACGCTGACATTACTGTGATAAATGATAATGTTTCTTATAGACAGCAGGAGGTCTGATGGAGTGCAGATAAGGGACTCATATTGGAAGGGTAACACTAGGGGGTGGTCCAACCCTGTAGAGTCACTTAACACTGGCCCCTCTGTTGGACAGAATGTGGCACATAGAATTATATACAGAAGGGGAGGAAAACACTCACACTTTGTGAGCTTTTCACAAAGCGAAATAGTTTGTGTTGTGGGACAAGCCAACAATTTGCATACTAGACACGATGTTACCAATTCTAAACATTACCCAAACATTAATCATCTGAATTCCCCCACAAAAGACACCTAAATCTGTCCTGTTTTAATAGGAGACAAGCTTCTACTCCAAAGACAATTCCTGTAAAACAAGAAGCTGAAATGGGAAAAAGGAAAATGGAAAATGGCAAGCGCAAAGGAGGAAGACGAAAATCCTTTCTGGTCCATTTCATGGCAGGAATGACAGACATTAATCTTGAATACGCAGCTGTAATCAGTCCATCTGGGTGGGTAGCCACCAAACATTACCCACCCTTGTGTGGTCAAATCCCACAGACTCATTTTTCACAGTGTATCCTGAAGAACACTTTAAGCTTAATGTATGTTCAATATGATCAATTATAATAATCATAATGATTACCACTTGACTTAAACAAAAAATAAATCCCAAATACAGCTTGTTGAGAATCAGAGCATCTCAACAGTATATTTCTAACATCTATACAGATCTGTAGTTTTGTGCTATATTTATTAAAAAGATGCTAAAAATCATTAGAAAAAAAGAAAAAACTACTTGAATATGTCTTTATAATAATCGTCAAAATTAAGTAAACCTTAAGTCTATGTTATAGAAATATGAAAGCATCTTACCTTCTCAGGTGCCTCAGGCTTGAGCATGGCTGATGGCACCTCTGTGCTCTCCGTGTGCTGACAGGCTGTAGCGACTGTAGAGTCACTCAGTGCAGTCACTGCTGGAGCTCCACCAGCCTCCTCAGGCTTAGCTTCACTTTTAGTAAATGCTTCACTGGCATGTGTCACGCTGCTCAAAGTCTGACTGGCTGGGGGTTTGTAGGCATCTCCGTAGAGCTTGGAGGTCCTCTCTATGACAGCAGACACAAAACTCGTCCTTTCTGGGCTCTTTCTCACTGATGTCTGTGCTCTACTTAGAGCACCAGCTTCCTCTTTCTGCTTGGCACTGTGCACCCAACTAGTGGTCGGCAAGCGATGTGCACTGGAAGGCGGTGCAGAGGCTGGAGGAACCACACTGGGCTTTGGGCTCAATTTAGGCTTGACCCCTGGAGTCTTATTCTGGAAGTCAGATGCTGTCGCTGGGTAGAGGAAGCTCACTCTTGGAGCCGAAGACATTCTGGGATATATCGGTGGAGAAGAGCTCCCCCCAGAAGGAGATGGAATCGCCTCACTCATGATTTCTGGAATGTCTTGGCGCAAAACCCAAACGGTGGAGTCTTCCGAATTCAAGTCTGCAGCACTGCAGATTTCTGTTTCAAGCAATGGTTGATCGAGAGAGTCCAAACACTCCTTAGAATTACGGTTTATTGATGCTATAGATTTATCTCCAGTTGGACAGCTTGATGATGGAGTGCCTCTTTCTAGAATGACCTCCTGTTTTGCTGTCCTGACGTCTATTCCTAGGAAAATATAAGATATTGTTACATATTGCTACTAGAATTTAAATGTCATAAAAAAACCTTGGAATATTTTGCACAGTAATTAATTTTATTAATTTTTTCCAAGCAATTTTCTAAAAACATTCTACTGTAAGATCTCTTCAATATATTACTTTTTTCAATGGGTATTCTCAGTGCGTCCGATGAAGAGCTTTCTTCTGCAATCCCTCCTTGAGAAGCAGCATAATCCTTCGTTACTGTATCAGATCCTGATGAAGATGCTTCCTCTGGTATGTTGTCAGTAGTCCTGTCCACGACAGATGATGAGGTGTCCTCTTGGACAGCAGTACCTTTTTCCTCCCTGGTTGCGCCCTTGCACAGGCTCTCCGAGACCCTGGGTGGAATCTGTGCTCTGTCTGTGGTCGCTCTGGCAGAAGATCCTTCCCCGGAAGTTACTGAGCGAGGAGATCCAGCAGGAGGCTGGTGCTGATGGGCTGTGGAGGGTGACCGCAGTCGTATGTAAAGGAAGGAAGTCTTGACCTGATGATGATCTCCCATTTCCTCTATGGGAGGGTTGTCTCTTGGCACAGCAAGGGGGAGGGACAGCTGAGAGGGGTACAGGTTCCCCAGGCTTAACCTAGGTCACTGCTGGCCTAAAGGCACAAAGACACACATGGGCCATAAAGGTGAGATCACTGGCACATCATAACACAGGCACACCTAATCTGCTGCATCTTTAGCATAATGATGTTTCCTTGTAGTTGACAGTAGGCAACTACAGTTACAAGGAATCTGGCTCATGACGCAGTCACCAGCTAGTGATAACACAGTCACCAACTTCTATTGGCTTCTAAATGTTTAAATACAGGGAAACAATTGTCAAAATCAAGTCCAAAACTGAACTTCACCCGAAGGTTTATGATCCAAAACCCTGCCACATCTGCAGGGGAACACAGTGAATCATGTACTTCACTTTCTCAGTATGTAGTAATACACAGTAGGTTTAGCAGTAGAGTTATCAGAAGGTCATTTCCATAACTGCAACTATAAATTAGAGTAGCAAATGAGGATGGCCAGCTCTCAAAGGTACACTGTCACAGCTACCGTTTCACACATGGATGTCTCTGATGGACATAGTCTGGGGTCATTTATTGTGGAAAAAAAAAAGACATAAAACTTCTGTACTATTGACTGATTCAGCAGACTCTTTTCACTGGCTCTGGGCTGGACCGTATTCTGTCCTCAGTAGAGTAAATTGGACATTTAGCTAAGCTAATAGGCTCCACTAACATTCAGAGAGGCTGTGAGTGTTAATCTTTACTGAAGGAGGTCAAATCTAAACTGTACCATCTACAGTAATGAATGTGTTATTGACATGCCTGGTACAAACATTACATGTCAGTTTAAATGTAATAAACTAGACAGCTGCGATAAAATACGATTCATGCACTTCTAGCTCAATTGTTATGTAACAGGAAAATCCCTCTTATAGGAAATGAACACAATACTAGCACATTAACTAACATGTAATAAAAAGCTACTTTTATAAAACAAATTACAAGGTTTCTGCAATAAACACTGCTGTGTAGTAGGGCATTAACACAAAAGTCGACTAGTTGACTTCAGAGGCACAATTCGATGCCCCCTGAGAGAAGTCGACTAGTCGTGTGTGTTTTTTCCTCTCTCTGTGTGCGCGCTTGTGTACACAATGCAGTCTCTGCCTCTGATTGGCTTACGCTGACACGCGTTCCTTGACTTAACCAATTATAATAGTCCCTTCATAAAAAGGGCGGTACCGTTGGCGTGAGTGGAATAAAAGCACAAAACCACAACAAGACGAGAGACACGGCAGCAGAGAACACAGACACACATCACATGTGTGGAGATCCTTCA
>JBBIGA010000035.1:4287202-4303281 GCA_037576975.1 Alestes dentex | reverse complement strand
ACCACACACCACACACGAATTCAAACAAAAAACACAGCGACAGAGGGTGCAACATTATATGCTAGATTACATTTTCTCTAGCAAAGTTTACTTTTCATCTGGTCCAAGAGTCTGACAGAGGGTGACTGCGACCCCTCCCTGTATTTACCTACAGAGAGGATTTAGCAACTTTAGCAACTTTGGCTACACAGACGCAGAAGCGGAGTTCAGATATTTACCTTCATACTGTCGAGACCGCTATCACCACATGCCCACGAATTTGTCCTGGTTAGTATCTTGCAGTCCTCAAAACACTCGTGAGAGCTGTTTTGAACCGAAATTCTTGCTCTTTTCACTCTTTTTTCACGTCTGATGCAGCTCTAGCTCTCCAGACATCTACACTTACTCGCTCTCTCCAGTTGCACTAACCGGACGTTACATCAATGGATGGCTAAATTCCACGATTAATAGCTAATCGTGATTAGCTTTCACACGTGCGCTCGCGCGGACCGATGTTATATAGATCTGCGAATGTGGCATGCAAAGGAACTCAGCCCTTATCAGAGGAGTGTTCTTCGTCTGTGATTGGCCAGTTCAGCCGTCAGTCTGTGGACTGCAAGCGTCAGAGATTTTTCTATTGCATTTCCAGTCATTCCCCACCCACTGCCAGAAAACTGCCTCGGAGGGGAAAGGGAGGGTGTCTAGCTGGAGAGGAATAGTGAGAGAGAAAGAGAAAGAAAGGGGGGGTTACTATACTTCTACGAAGTAGTGACTCACTGTTTAGCAACTGGAATGAATTTTCAGAGAACTCTACTCCAGCCTGAGCTGTCTGTCTTAATAAGGCATAGGAACATGAGAAAGAGCTAGACCGCAGTCGTGTCGAACTCCAGTCATGGAAGGTCGTGGTCGAGAACATTTTGGAGATTTCCCTGCTCAGAAACACCTGGTTCACCTTGCCAGTTAATTGTCAGGTTTAGTGAATGTGTTTGAGGAGGAGAAGCATCAAACTGTGCTGGACACGCCATTTGTGTTTATAAATATGTATTCAAGTCAAGTCAGTTAGGTATTTCCTTTCATTTCAACCATAGAAGCAGTACACAGTAAAATGAAACCATGTTCCACCAGGACCATGGTGCTACACTAAGAAAGAGTACCAGTAGAATAATTTACAGGACAAGACAACAAGCAGTGCAGCTGAGTGTGCAGCAGTAACAGTGCTAGTATGAGCGAAGACAACATTATACTTTATTCTAGCAGAGGAGTCCTTAAGTAACGTAGTAAGGTAGATGGCAAAAATAGCAAGTAGTAGCAACAGGATTAGAAAGAAGAAGTATGTCTTCCTCCTCTACTTTCGGCTGATCCCAATTAGAGGCCGCCACTGTGGATCACACGTCTCCATTTCCTTCTATCCTCTGCATATTCCTTTCCCACCAACTGCTTACATCTCGTTCCTCACCACATCCATAAACCTCCTACTAGGCCTTCTCCGTCTCCTCTTCCCTGCAGCTCCATCCTCAGCATCCCTATCCCAACACACTCAGAGTCCCTCCTCACCGCATGTCCAAACCAGTGCAGTCTCACCTTTCTGACTTTTCCTTCAAAAGGTCCAACTCGAGCTCTCCCTCTAATAAACTCATTCCTGATCCTCATCACTCCCAGTGCAAATATAATAAATACAGGGTATTTACCAAGGCAGTGGGGGAGTATGTTTTCTTTGTTTATGACGAAACAGTTCAGTGTGTGTGTGTGGTGTGACCGGAAGAAAGGAAGCATTTCAGATCAGAGGGGGTGTGTGTGTGTGATATACAGTTTGTTGTTCAGTACTGATGGCCAGTAGGGAAAACTGTTCCCCATCCTGGTAGTGAAGCCCTGGCGCCGGGAAACCAGATGGAAGGAGGGAAAACAGGCGGTGGGAGCGGTGTGTAGGGTCATCCTCAACACTTGTGCCATAGCGGCTGGCCTGTATTTTCTGATTTATGTAGGTTATGAACAAATATGGGCAAGAAAGCCAAACTGGATGCATATAAATGCAAATGAGTAAATCAGTCAAAATGCTATGAATGTGTATTGCTGCAGCCGTCTTTGCGGGCTGCTTTTATCACTGCTATTTTTAAACCTCTTAAATCCGGCTTGGCTACTGAAGTGACCATTCTGTCATATGTGAACACACCACAGCACACAGTGTGAACAGCACGAAACTGTTTCTCTGCATATAACCCATTTAACCCATTCACCAAGTCAACCAGGAACACAGCGCCCGGGGAGCAGTGTGTGGGGGTGGTACCTTACTCAAGGGTACCTCAGTGGTGCTGAGCAGTCTTGAGAACTGAACCCACGACAGATCACAGGGCGAACACCCTAACCACTTGGCTACCAGCTGCCCGGAAAACTGAATTCTCTTGACTTTTTTGGATGGAGCTTGAATGTTACAGTGTCAAAATACACTATTCCCTGCCCAGCCCATAACATCCATGCATGAAAACGAGATGCAAAAATATGCTTTTGTATTGTCATAAAAACATACGTAATTTATGCATTCATATTGAGAGGTGTTGGAAACTAGGACACACAATTTTCCTGCTTGTAAATTGCACAACAGAGTTCTGTTACAAGCAGGAAACTCAGGAATCTACTTAATTCATAAGTTCACGAGATGTGAACTCTGGGTTAACGCCAGGGTAGTGTTACCTATCCCAACTAATCTCACAAGAAATTAAATAATGTTAATATTAAAAATGTGACAAATTAACATGAGCTGAAGTTGACTCAAATATGACACACCATGTATGTCTATAAATATGTCCCAGCACATTACCTCTTAGAATAATACCATAAAGAAGTGTTTTCCACACCTGTAACAGGACTAATGGTTTGGTGAGCAGATTCGGTGAGCTTCTCTTGACGTTTTGATTTAAAGTTCTCACTTAAAAACAGTGGTGAGGACATGTTCCTAGTGTCCACATTGTAAAGTCACCTCTACCTGTTTTAAGTCATTTTTTTCATATCTGAACTATTTAAACCATTTAAATTCATGATTTTGGTTGAACAGATCTATAAAATGAAGAAAAGAAAAAACAAAACTCCACAACATCAAATGAAACATTACAAAATTGACGCTCCATTTATTCATATCAGTCATTTCCAACATTCACTTTAGACACTCAAACTATGTGTTCAAGTGTTAAGGTTACAGGGCAAACCAGAAAACCAGAAAGTACACAGTGCATGCCATAGACAAAAAATTCAATTACTTTGTAAAAACGCATGAAAAAATAGGCTGATAGCTTCAAAATCTTTATCAAACAGCTATGATAATGCTTCAAAATGGAGATTCCATCTTCTCCTTCTCCTGTTGCCAAGAAAGTTTACTGCACAAATGCAGTTTTCATCCCGAATTGTCCAATCAAACCTGAAGAATAGTAGCAGTTTACTGCGTGGAGTCCGCGACAGCGTGGCTGGGCAGAGGTCATTCACTGCTGCCACTGTAAGTAAACAAGTAAACTAGTGAATGTCCATCAGTTAGAGCTGTCAGAGTTACTCTGTGTTGTTGTCTGGAGTTTGGGAGGAGAGGGGCTTCGTTTCTTTTGAGGTGGGATTGCAGGAAGAACTTGTATGTTTCTTAGAGGCTCGGTGGTCAGTGGAGCGGGAAAGGATAACAGAGACTGACTTTGAGGAATGCTCGGTCGCTGGGCTTTTGAGGTTAAGGGGGGTGGGAGTCCGGTAAGACCCCGCCCCAGAGAGCCGAGGGGCAGAGATTTTGACTTCTTCACTCCTTGAGAGACTTGATCAGGAGGCAACGAGACTGAAGAAAACAACAGAATGGATTGCTTAGAGAGAGCTGAAGTTGAAGTTGAATTTGAAGTTGAGGTTTATTGTCATGACAAAGTAAAATGTACAGAGCACAATGAAATGCTTACTTGAAAAACCCTCTTCACAGACAGAACATAAGACATGAGACATAAAACACATAGAAGACAAAGTAGTGCAGCAGCAATAAATAATCACAGGCTAAGTTGCATAATGTGAATGGGCATAATGTGAAGTGTCGGTGCATAATGTGAAGTAAGTTGCATAATGTAAAGTGTAAAGTGACAGTGCAGTGTAAAGTGTAAAGTGAGAGTGCAGTATAAGTTTTTGTGTGCTCCAGTATTACACATAGGGTGAAGAACAGACTTGTTGCACACAGAGAGAGAACCACATTTGCTGTGTGTTGAATAGCCTGATGGCACTGGCATAAAAACTGTTGCTGAATCGTGTTGTGTGTGGAATTATGTGTTGTTTAGTAGAATTATGAAGCTTTGACACAGCTCTGATGCTACACGTAGCACTTCTGACTAGAGACTTTTCTTTTCCAATACAGAAACTGAAACCCTTAGTATCGTCTGATGCCGATTCCACGTTTGAATTTGTTCTTTAATCCTCAAACAACTAGAAGCTGCTGCATGTTCAGATTTGATTTCCAACTCTTATAACAAGCTCATATAGTTTTCATGGTTTACTGGCTGAATCTGTAGAGCATAAAACCAACAACCTTCGAAATGAAGTGCTTTTTATAGACACACTGTACTTAATATGTAAATCTAAAATCTAAAAGTGAAAGTAATTTAGGCATACAAAACGCTCAAATACCCTACTACCCTAAAGTAGGAAATCCACAGGCAGCAGCATAACAAGACACAAAACCAGAGCTTTTTGACCATTTTGGTTTTGACATAATATTAATTATGGTGCAAAAAATGCCCTCCATTATACAGTTCAGTATTTTCTCTTTCTAAGACAAATAGGACAAAAACCCCTAAAGGCACTTTTCTTTGGTTTCTCATACAGTGAAAGCAGGATGAGTGAATTTTCTGAGTATTGTTTGAGCTTTGGAGAAGTAACTTACATCTGTGAGTGCAGTGGTCACGAATAGGAGCCAAGCTGTTCCGTGTCAGAGCAGACTCTCGTGCCCTCAGTGGTACAAGATGAGAACTTGAAGCTGCTGAAAAGGGAGAACAGTACAACGTAAAGATCATATCCTCACAGCCAAAAGGACATTTCAAGGAGTAGAGGACGGCTGACCTTGGTCATTCCTCTGAATGTAGGGCGTGTGGTTGGAGCAAAGCACATCTATGGGACTTGGCGTTTCGTGCAACAGTTTATCTAGCAGCCTGTCCGATGGAGGCGAGATCCAAGCCTTGTGATTTAGCAACTGACTAGATTCGGTCTTCCAAGCAGGCCCGGGGGCTTTCTGACCTTTCGTCCTGCTGTCGAATAGGTCGTGCTCACTCTTGCTCTTCTGAGACCTGTGGGCCAGATGACTGACCATCTGCCCTGAGACAGTTCTGTGTGCTGTGGTGTGTGAATTGGCTAACAGTGAGTTTCCCAGAGTGATGGGCGGAAGACTCTGAGTACGTATGGGAGGCAGGCTCTTGTAGTCCTTGGCTGCAGGGTCCTCCAGCAGATGGAGCTTTTCGGGTTCGTTGGGGCGCTTTCTGTTCTCCTCCTTGCCCGGGAGGTCAACAATGCAGTCGAACATGGTGATGATGTCGTCCACCTCGGAGGTCTCCTCTTGCAGGTTGTGCTCTTGGCTCAGCTCCCTCTGTCGCCCTGCGTGCAGCTCTTTCTTCTTTTTACAGGAGAAGATGTGGTTCAGCACGCGGAATTTGCCTTCCTTTCTCATAGAGGGATCGGTGCTTTGCGAGTGTAGCTGTCGGATGGACTCAGACCTGGACATGATAACACTAAATTACAGGATGTTTCATCCACAGGGATGCTGGAACTGACACAGTTTAATATCTCAAGAACAGCTTAAACAAAAAAATTTTAAATTTGGTATAATGACCTCATTAGCCCAAATCTCCTATGGTTCCATTTGGTTTGCTCAAAAAATGGTTGCAAATTTTTACACTGTCAAATTCAGCAGCCAAAACATGCAAATGACCAATCTTAGTGAAATTTTGCAGGCTCATTCATAATAGCATCTAGATGTTATTTGCCCAAAAAGATGGCACTATGATAGGCTACAACATGTTTTCCTCTGTTTCTATGACACAGTCTGGTCTATCTTCAAAATTAATTTTGGCTACAACATCAAATTTCTACTGAGAGCAACATATACAGATTCTCAAACTTTTTCCACACACATCAACACTCACAATATGCCTCAACTGAAACACAAAAGAGCTCACTGCATCACTAAAATCTTGCCAGTTCTCCTTTTGCGGGAGACACCAGTGTGGTTCCTCATGTTAAGATAGGGACTCTAACCTGTTTTCAGCCGAGAGGAGTTTGATGCAGGCCGTGTGGCCGCAGTACATGGCGTAAGTCAGAGGAGTGTTCTCATTGATGTCTCTGGGGCCAGGCTCCACGCCGAGCTGTAGCAAAGCCTGCACACAGTCCTGCTTCCCTGCAGCAGCTGCCCAGTGCAGAGGCGTCCTAACACAGGGGCCGCAGAAACATGTGCATGTTATACAAGTAATGTGAGTAATGTGAGTGTATATGACACGGTTTTCTGAAATACTTCAAAATGTTTTTATTATTAACTTGAAATAACGTGGCCTATTACATCCAAAGCTTTTTAGATCTTGCTAATTTATACCAAACACCAAAGGAACATTTGATAAAAGTGCTACTTAAGGAATAATGCCAAAGCCCACACAATTTCTCCCCTTGCTGTGAGTCAGCACTCATCCACACTCAAGCCTGGCAGGTGTTTAAACCTTCTTCGAGCCAAAAGGGACTGAACATATGCTAAAATGATAAAAAACCTGCTCACCACATCAAGGAAGACACTTTGATGAACATAAGCGCAGCCAAAAATATTATATTTTATTAATTTACGTATTCATTACTTAAAAGCTGTCCCCAGACTTCTCATGCTGCAATTACATACTACATTCATACTGCTGCTATTACAAGGATGCAAACCCTGACAGTGTTTCAAAACTACACCATTCACTCCTGTCCATGGAAATTAAGCTGTAAAAACATTCACACTGGAGTTTTCGGTCCAGACTGCTACAAAATACACAGCAGCCAATCAGAAAAATGGTCATTTATGTCTGTGTCTGTGTGTGTATGTGTGTGTGTGTCTTAAAGGCACATAAAGGGCCACTTCCCACTTCTAGGATATAAAGATAGTTTGGAAAATGGTTCATTTGAACTTAAAATAAAACCGTTTTAATATAAGATTAATTCAGAACATGGGATCTTGACTAGTGAGATTCTGAAGCATGTCTGTTGGTCAATTTATCATAAAGTGTTCACACGGTTTAGGCTGTACAGGCCTGAACGCTCCTCAAACTCTCACTGCAGCTCAGTGGGCTCGGGGAGAACACTAATAGCTCTGTTCTCTGTGCACGGCTTGTTGCTCTCATACTGCAGATTTACTATATTTATAAATTTCCACTGAAACTTTGTGGTGTAGGAGTTTGCATGCTTTTGTGGTTAGAGATTTCGCCAGAGCGAAACTGGCAGAGAGAAAACATAGTAAACAGAGGGGAAGGGAAGCTGAGGGAGATCATATCTCAGCCGCTTCTTCAAGTGTTCAAGCTGTTATCTGGAGATAAATAATTTCTGTCTTGTCTTAGATTTTGTGATATTTTTTTCTCTCTCATATGATGTTGATGACAGATGCCGATAAGAGACATAAGTGGGGTGGTGGGTAGGATACTTGCTGCTGGACCAAGAGGTCATGGGTTTGAATCCTACCTTCAGCAAACCACCCCTGGGTTCCTGAGCAAGACCCTTAACCCCAAGTAGCTCCAGGGAGACTGTCCCCTGTAGTCGGAATGGAATGGAAGTCGCTTTGGATAAAAGCATCTGCTAAATGCCGTAAACATAAATGTAAATGACACGGTGAGAGAAGAGCCGAGGTGATGGTCAAAAGTCAATGTCAATCAATGTCAGTCAGTCAGTGTAAGTCTGACAGAAGTGAGGCAAATTTGAAAAATTGTTGTGCCAAGAGGAGAAATTCTGTCAAAATCAATACAATTTGTGGTTCTCATTTTTTTCATTGTTGTTGCTGTGTATATACAATTTGGCAAAAACAAATTGAGGTGATTCACACTCGTCCATATAGAATGCAAATAGAGTAAAATTACTTAAATCATATAATTTACAGTGTAATTGATTATATTTATAGCTAATCACAAACATGAAACATACATATAAACGTGTGTGTGTGTGTGTGTGTGTGTGTGTCTGTGTGTTTGTAAATAATTGTCATGTAAATTGAATGCACATGTAAGAGACATGACTTTTACTGAGGTACATCTGCCAGCGTGCTCTTTAACACAGTGGAGGTGCCGTACATGAGAGAAGTCAGTTGTTGGGGACTTTAGAAATAGATGATAAAAGTGAGGGAGGCGATAAGCAAGCGGACATCGTGACACTTTGGGATGATGTGAATGATATGATGTGAAGCTGCTCAGGCCGTACGCTGCGAAACACACACACAGACACACACAGACACGCACACCCACACATATCTTACCGCTCATCCACGTCAAGAGCCTGCAGGTTGGTCTCAGGAACGCGTGCAAGCTCGTAGATAATGTCGCTGTAGCCTGCAGCCGCAGCGATGTGAACACAGGTCTTTCCATTTTCGTCATCGTAGTTGATGACTGAAGAGCCGAGTTGATGGTCAAGAATCAATGAGCACATGAATCTGCTACCACTCTGGGAGTAAATAAAAATGCCATTTTAGTTACACTTCTATGTCTTATACATCATGAAATGTGACCATAACTGGACAAAATGGGTTCAAAGAAGTACTGGTTCATACTCACCAAGACATATTATATTCATCAATAATTGTTTCACAAATAAAAATACTATGATTGCAAGAAAAGCTCATTATTGTTTAACATTTGCATATGAACATTTTGTAAAAGCTATGTTTCCGGGTGTAATACCTTCTCGGCCAGTGTCTGCAATCTACATATTGTTTCACAAATCAACGCAAAGGCTGAAATCAAATCTGAAACCCAACGTGTGTTAGCTCAAAAACTTTTTACAAAGAAAACAAATGTCATTTAATGCTTTTTTAGTTTGTTTGCATTTATTCTAATTGTGTATTTGCTGGCAGGAAGTTCTGCTCAGATAAACGGCTTTAAACCGGAATCGCATACCTTATAAATATATACAGAGAGAGACAGAAAGGGAGAAATGGCCAGAGTGATGTGACTTTGTGAACTGAAACCAAAAACTGTGGTTCAGCAGGCGACGGTTCGGTTACCACTGTACATGATGAGAACCACGTTTTCTTTCGTCTCACTGAGAATGCTGCTCTGTGTGTAGTGACAGAAAGTGCAGACTAGATGTGCTTGAGCCAAAGGATTGTGAGTGAGATTAAAGGTGTTCGAGCCATGTAATTCCAGTCAAAACATGTAAAACATGCACAAATCAAGGTACAAACTTCCAAGCAGACCACGTTTCAGTGCACACACTGCGTAACTTATGCCTGAAGGCAGAACAAAGGCAACATTTTGTGAGGAGCAGAGTAAAGAACACTTTATCAACTTCATGACTGGACATTCTTGAGAAAAAGAGAGGTAACAGTTACAGCACTCTACACAGGAAGTTGAAACAATAGTTCTCTAGAAACATCACATTTATGCTCATTGCATAAACACAGTTGAGCAATTTGACTGATATGCTGAAAGAGGCTGAAAGGAAATGATGAGACAAGAACACACGCTTTGCATATATTTTGACGCCTAAAAGACCTAAACAATATGTGTAACTGTTGACAAAGAACGTTTATTGACTGTAAATTTCTAAGGGCCCAGTCACAGCAACAGGTTCCCGTTACATTCAGTAATATGTTTGAAGACGTTTTTTCTTCAAATTCCCACTCTTTTTTAATTGGCTTGTGGTAGCATTTAAATCTATTTGTTGCTATTGCCATTAGAGGCAAAATCAAAATATAAGAAAACCCCAAAAACCAGAATGTAGGAACTGAGCATGAATATTAAGACATCAGTGTTATTAGCTGACTCTGAAGTCTCAGCAAACTGACTGAGAGCACGGTGCCTCATGTGTTCACTTAGTAATGGCGGCCTGTGGGACGGCAGCAAAAGCGTAGTGTGCACCACTAATAGACTGAATCAGGCCCCAGTGGGACACCCCCCGCCAACCCAAACAGACAAATATTTAAGTGGTTCCATTTTTTTTTTATAACACACTTTTTAATTAACATGCTTCTTCATATATACACTAACAGCTGAGTATGTTTCAGATTGTGCATGTCTATTTTTTACATATGTTTTACTAACTGGAAAAAGAAAAAGAAGAAAAAAAAATACAAGTGAAATAATAATACACAGAAAGAAAAAGACCATCCAAAACTATATATATTACCAAAAGAAAAACCACACACACACGGGAGTGATCAGTACCATGTACTTAAGAAGATGTGAAAATAAAGTTAGGTCTGTTGGTCTTTACATATTTAACCCATTTGTCCCATTGTAAGTTAAATTGTTCCAATACCTGATTAACCAGTGCTGTTATCTTTTCCATTTCACAAATATCCCTAGTAACATCCATCCACATTTCCATAGTTGGGCTTTCCTGTGAGAGACATTTCTTGGTATTAGCCTTTTTTCCAGCTATCAGTAACCTATTCATTAAATATTTATCTCGTCTAAGCCACCCATGGTCAAAACATCCAAAATATATGGTCTTACTTTCTAGAGGTATATCACACGCAAAAATATTTTGTAGGGCCTTGTGGGTTTCTTTCCAATAGTTTTTAATAACAGGGCAGTTGCAGAAAATATGATAATGATGAGCATTTTGATGTCCACAATTTCTCCAACAGAATGAGGAATTACCATTGTAATGAGACGTCTGAATCGGTGTAATGAAATATCTTCTCATGGTTTTCCAACCAAACTCCCTCCATTTTTGTGATCTAGTGCATTTCCGTTGAGATTTCCATATGATTGTCCACTCTTCTTCAGATATGGTAATCCTTCCTTCTTTTTCCCATTTTGTTTTAATATATGAGGTTGAATGTGTTTTAAGGTTTAATAAACACTTATAAAAGCTTGAGATAATACCCCTGCTCTTTCCAGCCTTGGTTCCATTTATTAGCAAAAAACACTCAAAGTTCCATAACTACTGTTCTGAATAATAATTATATTTCTGGCACGAGGAACACTTTGAAATTATTTCTAAGGACTCTTAATGATAAGACATGCCATGAACAGCCCAATCATGATCAGTATATTCACCATATCAAAGTTCTTTTTTTGTGACAATGTTTGAAATCAGGAAAGAAGAAGAAGCTTAGAGGTAAAAATGAACAAGAGCTTAAGATTTTACATTATTTTTCAATTCCTACTTTATTTTATTCCAAATTCAGCACAGTTTATCCATACACAAAAGGGATAAAAATAAAAATGTATTTCATTGGATTTAGATACATTCTGGAATGATTCAGCTTAATTAGGCTCATTTTATTGGTATTTTTAGGTCATTTTAGGGTCACATGAAAATTCAGCCAGTCATTTTACAGTAAGAGGTTACAGGTCTTACCTGCACCGCCCAGTGAAGTGCGGTCTTAAAGTCTTTGTCCACTAGTGTGGGGTCTGCGCCTTTCTGCAGCAGGGCCTGCACATGCTTTGGACGGTTATGGAAGGACGCCCAGTGAAGAGCGGTCATTCCCTGCCAAGACAAAACCAGCAGTGCATCTTAATAGCACTGCATTAGAATTTTATTTTTTTACATTTTGGTTGGTTTCAGATTACATCCTGCAACACCAGAGATACTATGTCAATGCATTATAGATTTTAAATAGTTATGTATATGGAATTGTTCTGAACTCACAAACAGCAACACAGCCTACATCAGTTTACCCTAACAATGAAGCGGTAAGGAGTGTTTTCATCTAGACTACTTCTTGAATGAGGGCAGTCAATTGGAGTCAACAGAACATATGTCAGTCTTAAATGTACAGTAATGAAAACAGTTAATTAATGAGGAGATTGAATCATGGACATCAAATGTTAAAAATTATTCTTGTTGTTGCACATGAAACTGCATTGAGCAAAATATGAAAATATGTATGAAATAAACCTACATTTGTAGGACGCTGTTCGCCAGTGTTGTTGAACTGTACATGATTCCATCTGAGATACCCTGATTGCATACTTGTTCACTGCAAAGAGCAAGGGCCCAGGAATGGCCTTTTTGTGAATTAGTTACCTGCTTACCTACCTAAAAGAAAAAATTACTAGCTCACTGTAGTGAATGTGACAACTGGGTTATATTTAGCTAGAGTGTTTCTTAAATGATGGCGCTAGCTTGCCCCACTGGTTGCTAGTCACCGCTATATAGCCAAATAAAACGTGAGAGGAGCAGGACCGGTACCTACCCAGAAAATCGGGTGAAATCTTAGACTTAATTTGCTCAAGAATATCATTGCCTTTTGAAACAAAGCTTCATATTTACAAAATAGTAGCTTTTCATGAGAGGGGAAAAAAAAAACGTTTTTAACTTAAAATAGTTCATGTGAAAATATCTGTGCCCAAGTAACTTTGGGCTACTTCTGTTAGTCCATTCATCATGAATGTTGTGCACTAAATAAAAGAAACTGTCTTTTTCAAATTATGCACAAAATGGAAACAAGATTTTATTTTTGACTGCACCGATATGCCGCATCCATATGGGGGGTGGGCGAGAAGGGAGTTCTTAATTTGGACTGTGTCACTTGGACTCTATTCAAAACTGCACTGAAATGCTTTCATCTACAGTTAAGATTCGATCTGAAACGACCCGTGGAGAAAACCACACCCGCAGCACATTATAAGCATAAAATACATTCTGCCAAATATTAAAATTACAGCTCAGCATGATCCTACCAGTCTGTTTTTCAAAGACTTTTAAATGTCACCATGTCTGAAATGATAGCCAAGGGTCATAGCTGCAGCTTTAAGTAACGAGAGCAAATAAAGCTCGGCCATGGGTATGAAACACATAAGTTGGTTTTTTCATTTTAGCTTTATGAATCATGAGGCATGATGATATGACTATTTTTGTTCTAAAAATATGTAGACAAGAGGACATTTCTGTTTCTGCTGAGGGCACTTTGGCTTAGCTTTTAGTGGAAACTGATAACTAACTCTTACCTCATTGTCTTGATGATTTATTTCACACAGTGCTGACTGTTGCAGTAATACAGCCATGAGTCTGTGAACAACAACAACATGCAGTATACCATTATATCATACTATGATGAGCACACAGAGTAATCATACACTCTAAGCATTAAAGTTTATAAATTGTTCTTATTTTTCAGGAGACCCCAGACAAAATAGGTTTTTGCTCTTTTGGACCATGTCGAGGTCCCTGCGGTCCAGAATAGAATAGAATCTTCCTGGATGTGATCACACTGTATATTCAGCATCATATCTTATCCAGCCAAAAGTGACTCCGCTCTGCTCTGTTCAAAACAACCATTACAGTAAGTCTAATTAATAATGCTCTTTCACAGGCTCCCTGACTTGAGAATGCTAATTGAAAAACAATGTTCACTGTGAGTGTCTAGAGACTACAGTCCTCATTATCATCAGCATCAGTGAAGTGGAAAGCGTCTGCCAGATGGACAGAGAGAAACAAGAAGCCCCAGTGAAGCGTTTCTATTGTTGTTCTTACAGGAAGATAAGAAACGCAGTGGTGCAGATTAAAGTCAGGGCCTGTACGTTCCCCTCCCGCTGTCAGGCAGGAAAAGTGCGGCTACCCACCCCTCCGGAGCAAAGGTCTGCGGTTGCTATAGGGACTCCCACAGCCCCGGTGGAAAGTGGCCTTACCAGCAAAGGAAGTGAACTTGTCAGTCAGCGTTCATTACTATAAGGCCAGCGTGGCCTAAACATGCCTGACTTGCAGCCCTACAGGCAGTTTGAACTACTTTCTGTTCCTCCTAGTTTCTAAATTACTCAGAGAAAAAGTTCAAAGTTCCTTTTTTATCTCAAGACGTTCCTTAATTTACTTGTAATATTTATAAAATAGATGATCAAGCATCCAGAGGACAGTATCCGTAAGTCTTGTGTGGAGTAAGATTATATGTTCCTATTTTTGATGGATATTTGAATGTGAACTTGAATATGATTTAAGTTACAACTTACGTAACAAAAAGTTTTAGTAGTAACATCTGTTTGGATGAGCCATGTTCAAATCTATCAAAACATTTTAAAAGCGTTCAAAATCTGTATTATTGTTATGATCTGCATACATTTCTGAATAAGCCATTGCAATGTTGATAAAGTCATTAAAAGCGGTTTGGGGTGACAGGAACCAGATGTCCAAAGAATTTAATGCCTCTAAAAAGTCCTTCACAAAAAGCTGTAATCCAGAATGGTTACAAAAATATTGCTTTGTACCCCAGGCATTGTTTTTCTAATAGTTTTATATTAAGGTTTTGACCTAAAAAGTATTTATTTTAATCCGTTCATGTTGAGTAAATGGAGGATGAGGGGAACAGCAAGGGGGTTTCTGTCTCTCTCTCTCTGTCTCTCTCTCTCATTACTCACTCTCTTAAAAATCTCCAGGAAAACATTTATAATCAGGCTGCTAATACGAAGAAAATAAATTTTAGTCATTCTATGAATTATTAAGAATGAGAAAATGCTATAAAATACATGCATTGTTGTATATATTTAACCTGTTAATCATAATCAGTCACATTTGACCCCTGATTATTATGAATCATAAATTCAGTTAGGCTTTTTGGTGTATCTTATACTGTATAAAAAGTGCCTAAGGCTTTAGGCGGTAAAATTACTGTCACACACACACACACACACACACACATACACACACACACACACACACACACACACACGGCCTCTTGTGGTTTATTGCTGTATTCTAGGGCATTCCTTATAGCCACATCATACAAGGCTGTTAAAAACAAAACTCAAAAGTGAAATAGTTCACTATAGATATATATCATTTGTAGTGTACGATTGAATCATGCATGACTAGGAAAATCAGATTTGTTATTTTTGTACCTGAGGTCAACCTCAGCAGTAGCAGCATGAAGAGGCAAGCGCCCGTTCTTATCGGGAATGTTCTGTTTGGCTCCATTTCGTAGTAAACAAACACAGCCTTCCAGCCAGCCCTTTCAGAGATAACACACAAGGTCATATCAGCAAAGCCACTAAAGCATGCTGGAAATGTCAGTGTAGACAAAGAAACAGTGACCATTTGATTTGATTCAGGTTTTGTGGGGCTATAATAACAGCTATATCACATTCTGCAGTATAGAAGTAAGTAGTGACCAGTTCCATTTAGTCAACTTGAGATTTGTTCTTTCCTGAATATTTTGATAATGATAATACTATTAGAATACAAGAATAATTTATTTGTCCATAATAATATATGAAATGTATAAATAAAGGAATCTTTTTTATTCCTCACTGTAGCCTATTTTAGACAACTAATTTTCGACATTCACATTTAACTATTCACATTTAGACATTCACATTTAACTATGTAGCCCAGGCTAAAACTCCTCAGATACTAAATCCCTGCAGATTCTCACTGTTCATTTAGACATTTCCTAGCATGCAGGATGTGCTAAGAAGTTCCTCTGAGAATCTGCAGGGATTTAGTACCTGAGGAGTTTTTGCCTGGGCTACATAGAGACTTCAGAACGCACAGTCACATTTGAGAAGCCTTTGCAGGCAGGCTGTATGTATGTATGAGTAGAAGGACTAAAACGCCAAATAAAATGAAACACTAAATAAAACACTGAAAGAAACATAAAGGAACAAACAAGACTAAGGAAAACAGAGATACTATGCGACGTAGAGCAGTCAAACACACTGAGATGCAAACATATTTATACACAAAACAAGACTAGAAATGCCTGGGACAAGAAGGGCTGCAAGCTATACATGGATGAATTCATTAATAAGCAACAGGGCTAACGTGGCGACACGGAACAACCAAGGAAAAGCACATGGACAGAATCACATGGAAAACATAAACAAGGGACAAAGAGAAACAGACACCTGAGTATTTATTGTATATTTATATATATATATATATATATATATATATATATATGGTAACTGCTTAAGTCAGTAAAGGCAAAATCACATAACTTG
>JBBIGA010000035.1:4260590-4272471 GCA_037576975.1 Alestes dentex | reverse complement strand
GAGTCAAGTCTCAAGTCGTTGAGGGCAAGTCTAAAGTCAAGTCACAAGTCTTTGTTTGTGCGACTTAAGTGTGACTCAAGTCCGAGTCTCAGACTCGAGTCCCCATCTCTGTCATGGCCCACCACAAACATTGCACTACGTCTCCCAATGACAAATGAAAAGTCTATAGTGCTTATAACCTTCTTATATTGATAGTCTATCTATCTATCTATGTATCTGTGTATCTATGTATCTATGTATGTATGTATGTATGTATCTATCTATCTATCTATCTATCTGTCTATCTATTTGTACTATTTTTATGTTTCCTGATTTATAAAAACTATTCTATTGATAAGTATAAAAATACAAATAAATACAAATACAAACTTGACTTCACTTCACTGTTTGGTGACTTTGTTTTCGAGTGCTGACTATATATTGTGTAGGTTAACAAGACTACAATGTGTGTGTTGAAGCATGCTCTACATTGCTCAAAATGAGAGGCATGACTCCTGACTGATTTTGTAACATGTCCATACAGCACTGCATTAATTGCTTGCAAATCAGTGCAGTGCTCTGTTAGGCCTTTTGAAGAACATGGGTCCTCATGCTGAAATGCCTAGCTACCCTGAAAGCTTGTACAGAGCTACGTTCTACTGCACTAGTCATCAGTTTTAAAAAATCAGGACCATCAGCACTCACAGCTTTAAGGCCAATTATCTCCCAAATGCAGCCGTAGCCTGGCCCTTTCGTATTCTCTGCCAAGACAAAGAAGAAACTGATGCATGCTCGTTTTACATGACCTGACCTGAAACTGCCATTTTTTTGTGATATGTGGGCCGGAACAAGGCAGAAGAAAAAATAGGAGTGGGGGGAGGGAGTGTGGACTGGGCGTGGAAGAGAAAGAAAGAGGAATACAAAAGGGGGCTTTGAAAAGGGGCCCTTTTCTCCCTGCAGTAAACTTGGTTGGCCACGAGATGATTTACAGTCATCAGAGAGGCCAGACAAAGGCCATGCAGTGGAGAACAGAGTGCTGCGGCAGAGGGCATCTCAGCATCCAGCGGAAGAGGAGGGGGTCTGTGTTACAGTTGGTCAACACAGCTTTACATTTCCTGAAGAGACATGGAGATGCAGTTGTCCTACAGACTTATGGTCCAGAAGATATTAATTATGTGAATATTTAAATGGATAGTCCTTGTTGTCTAAGCAATTTAAGCAATTTCCTCCGTGGTCAATTAAGTTTTCTTATTATTGATTGTAAAGTTTAGCCTCATTAGTTCTGCACTGGGCTACTTGGGCTAATGTAACTAGCAAGTAATGATCAATTCATATCCTACCCATTAGCACCACTCAAACCACATCAAATTGTTTAGTAATCTCAAGTATGCATGCTGATATGCCTTCTGAAACTGTATGACATAGTTATTTATAAAATGCGACAAAAAAAATCTGTTGAATAGCAGTAGTAGCAGCCCCCCTGACATTTTTTGCTGTTCTTTTGGTATTTTATGCATGCATCTTTGGTCCAGATCTTTATAGACAATTTGTGTGTACGTGTGTAAATTGTCAAAGTGAAGTATAAACCTTGATTATTCAGCTACATTAGCATCAGAACAGCAGTGTAAATTTAAAATAGCAAACTTCAGACATACCTCGGTTCAGACATGTCTTGATGATAACTACTTTTGATTAAATTGTGATTTAATTGTTTTTTTTGTGCCATTTCTTTGACAGTAAAGACATTTTATTTGGTAGCTGCAGAAGTGTAAATTCCTCATACTCTGTGACTATGCTAGGTACGTTAATTCTCACACACATACACACACACACACACACACACACACACAAATATTTACCAAGCAAGCAGCAGCATCACTTGGGGTGTGGCAAAAAAATAAAAAAAATACAGTGTTTATTTTAAGGGGACAAAAAGCCTCCAAGATGCGTATATAAAGGAAATACCATCAGTGACAAAGGACAAGGGGAGGGAGGAAGCTTCAGTTTACCATTTGTGCCTGTTTGTGTACTTACAAGCATTGCTATGTCTTACACGATCACAACGTTCATTTCAATAGCAGGTCCTTTCGGCTCTGGCATTGCTTAGATGCTTGAGCTTCTGTGGCTCTCTCTAACCTGGTGGGCCTGAATACCTCTCTGTGCAACAGGATACCGGGAGCACTGTCTCCAGCACAGCGTCCCCCCAGGCTCACAGAGTGGTGCAGAACCAACAATGTCTCTTAATGTGGACAAAACTAAAGAGATGATTTCTGGCTCCAGGAGCACATGCTGTAATCATTCTTGGTCAGACTTCAACTACTTCCTTGGTGTTCACATCAAAGAAGCTCATGTGGACTCTCAACACCAGCTACATTATCAAGGAAGCCCGTTTGCATCTCTACTCCCTGAGGAGAGTGAAGAGAGCTCACCCCTACACCCCACCCCCAGTCCTCACCATGTTTTACAGAGTGACTGCATAGAGCATCATGTGTAGCTGCATTACAGCCTCGTTTGGAAATTATACTGTTTCGGATCGCAAGACCCTATAGCGGATAGTCACCACAAAGTCACCAGCACAGTGAAAGACCCCACTCACCCCGTCCTACTGTCTGGAAAAAGGTTCCATGGAATTTGGAATTTCACTGTCATGATAGGAAACGGTTTCTTCCTGAGGCCGTCGGATCTGATTCAGAACTGTTCTTCCCACACATAAATGCACCCCTGAACTGAACGGTTACTCTCTCCTAAACACACATGCACACACTCACTTAAACTGTTCACCCAGAAATGAGAATCACACCCGAAATGCCACCCCCCCACAAACAAGTTCACACTGGACCATTTCCTTATTGTAAATGGTTACGTTTCTTTTATCGTGTTGTATTAATTATTGTTTTAAGAAATGGCAATGCTGCTAGAATACAGCATCTAACACAATGCTGTATTTACTCTCTGTTTCTGCTGTGCTGTGCTGTCCTATATTATTGTATTATATTGTATTTTTGTACTTAGTTTTACAGTTTTGCATATTGTTTTTGCACTATGTGTAGCTGTGTCATGTCTTGTGTTGTCTTTGTGTTGTTTCGCTTGGCTGTGTACTGTGTAGTTGGCTGAAGTGACAGTAAACACCTACTTGATTTGACCTGACTTAAACATTCAGGCACAGCGTGCTTCAAATATCATCAGCTGGTGCCCTTCACTAGATTGGCTCCAGAGCATATCCAATGACAATGTGTGGTGTAGTGTAGTGTTGGGGCACTACAGAGAATGTAGTGATGTCATTCCTAAATGGCCGCAGTGCTAATGGCTCTAGTGTGGATAGCTTAATTCATGTTGACAGGCTGATTAGACCCTTCAAAGAACATTTTTTAATGTTTTTTGAGTGCGATTTTGTGGTTCTGCATGCAGTCATGTTAACACACAAAAGTGTTTTTGCTTTCTGAATTATTCCTCAGGATTCTTGGCTGTCTGCAAGGATGGTTAGCTTGGGTTTGGCCAGAGGTAACTGGCTCACATCCCAGGAACTGCAGTGTTCCAAGTTTAATTAACCTGTACGGAGACCACTGTAGTATCCGGTAGAGTAATTAAATATAAATTCTTTACAGAGCCATTATGGGCCAAGCATCGTTTAATCTAAGTGACCTGAGATTTTGTCAGTTGTCCAACATAATCATGGCTTGCATGTTGCTAATTGGTGGGATATGATTCTATTATCTGTTAGGTTCATAGGCCTCATAGCTTCGGGGGAACTTCAGAAATGAAGTTGTGATATTTTAAAGTGGCCCAAAACTCATTCCTAAATGGCTGCAGTGCTAAGAGCTCTAGTGTGGATAGCTTAATTCATGTTGACAGGCTGATTAGACCCTTCTAAGAACATTTTTAATGTTTGTTTAGTGTGATTTTGTGGTTCTGCATGCAGTCATGTTAACACACAAAAGTGTTTTTGCTTTCTGAATTATTCCTCAGGATTCTTGGCTGTCTGCAAGGATGGTTAGGCTGGGTTTGGCCAGAGGTAACTGGCTCAATGAATACAACACAAAACCAAAGCATTTACACATAACTGTCTATTCAGCCTACATTAGTTCAGCTCCATCCATTCACTCTGATGTTATAAGGTGTATTCAAACCTAGACTACCTTTTAGACAAGGCACCATACACACAAGACCTCAGCCAATCAGAGGCCATTTAGGCAGAGACATAAAGTCTTAAAGGCACAGTAACATAAAACAGCCCATCTAAGTAAGAGATGTTAGAGGAAGGCCAGGGAAAGAGAATTATGATTGCTTTTGATACAAAGATCAGAAGTGAACCTTTTTTTCTCCATGAAAAAAGGAAATAGTAGAATATGGGCCCCTTTAAAGTGTAGATGAGGGAGTTTTCACTGATAAACTGAGATGTTTTACTCTGCTGCAGGTTTCTTTCCTCCTCTGCACGACCAAAGCTCAAATTTAATTATCACACATTCCAAAGTTTTGACCTTTCACTTAGTGCTTCTTTCTTAAACCTACTTTTACTATGAGACCAAAATGAGGCCAAAAATATGAAACTTTTTTTTCCCTGCCCCCCGCCCCCGCTGCCGCCTTCTCCACAGGTTCTTGTCTTTTTTTTTCCTTCCCACAATATCCCTCTGTAGTGGAGACTTGTTTCACAGCTGGACAAATAAAAGCGGTTTTGTGTGTCGGTGGGAACCCCGCGTTTTCCAGCTATTCATCAACATCCCATAAAAGCGGCGCAGGTGTTGGGTTTCAGGCTGAAGGGCAACGGCAGGGCTCGCGTTCCACCGTAAAAGCAGAGCTTGAGCAAACACGTCAATCTGGCTCAGCCAATGCCGCCGCTTATTACATGCGGGCTCGAGTCCTTGACTTGATAACAGAATGAATAGGTGATAACAGCCTGAAGAGCCATTCTCATTACGACGGGGGTCACAGGATTCTTGGGGATTACTGTTAGTGGAGGAAGACAAAGTTAGATGAAAAACATACAGGGACAAAACATGGAAAGGCTGAAAGCAGTACAGAGTCTTCTAAAATGTAAAGAAGCTACACATGATGTAAACCCCTTGAAAATATGTTCTATAACTATATATCCAAGGAAGGAACCATTGAAGAACCTTCATTTTTAAGAGTACAGGCAGCATGACCAGCATGCATGTGAGCATGTGAAGGTGACCTTGACCAGGTTAGCGTAGCCTGGCTTATCAGTCTTCGGCCGTCATTTTGCCTTTGTGCTTGTTGTAGCTGGCACGCAGAGGTGATGGGCCTCCCTGTTTATGATAATGATACATAACACAAGGTCATAATAATGATCATGAAGTGCTGATGACAATGGTTTCCATGGACAAATATAAAGTATGTTAGTACAGTAAGTTAATGTTGGGATTTTCCTGCCCTGTGGCGCTGCTATCAAGGACAATCCTTTCGTGGAAAGGTGGCACAGTGATGTTTTGGCACTAAATAATTTCCTGTGTAATCGCAGCATGTGGCGAACACGCACACGCGCACATGCACACACACATGCACACACGCACACACACACACACACACACACACACACACACACACACACACACACACACACCTTGTATACCTTGGTTTGTGGAGTTACTCCTTTGCGTTTTGTCTGACTGGACCAAAACCACACACTGCACTATACTTGGCCACAGTGTTAAAATTCCATTATGAATGGACCAGTACCAATTGTCCAAACTTACGAAACAATCTTGTCCCATTAACTTTCATTCAAAGTTAAAAGAGCATTTTCCAATGGTAATAAGTTACAAAGTACAATAAGGTACAGGGTTTTGTCTCACCAATGATGTTACACTTTCTGTCTGTTCTATACTAGTGAATTTGGACAATTTTGGCACTATATAGTATGGAAGGTCACAGTTTTGGATAGATATTTGCTGCTGTGCTCAACTGAACCCTCGAAAGCAAAGATTACTTCTACTTATAATAAAATAAAATCTGCATTTTTAGCAAAACAATTTTTTTGTTATTTAGAAGCGTACTTTAGTGGCTTACATTAATAATTATCTCTGTAATCTCTGGGAACAAATTATTTATTATTATTATTTATTATGATTATTATTAATAATAATAATGACAGTTATAACAATAAAAATAATGATGATAACAACAATGATAATGGTACTAACAGTGACAATAATGAAAATGATAATAATAATAACAATAACAACAACAACAACAACTACAGTATCAATAATAATGGCCACATGTAGCAAAGAGAACACACACACACACACACATAAACACCAACCCAAGCACACAATGCTTGTTATTTTTACTCCTACCCAGTGAAGAACAATGCCATAGCTGTGGCCAGAATTCGATTTCTCAGTCATTCATATCAAAGGTGCCCTGGAATGTGTTTTCTTAGAGAAACAGCCTGACGTTGCTCCTGTTTGTGTACACTATTACAGCAGAAGTGTAATGATACAGGCAGTCATTTGCACGCTATGACACCCAAGACTTAATATCACTGACTTTCTCACATGTTTTCAATGCATGCACTGTATCACGTTCTACAGCACACACGTCTCCGCGCCGTCAGGCTGGGCGTGTGGAACAAACATCTGACAATAAGACGCTCTCGTCCCTCACTCTGAAAACAGAAAACGTCCTCCAAACAAAACAAAACCAAACAAAACTGGTTTCTGCTTCTTGGAAAGTACCAAACCCAGAAAGACTGAGCTAAATGTTTAACAGTGCATGAGACGCTGTGGGACCAGATCTTCTGAAGCTGTTCTTAATACATGTTAAAGCAGCGATAATCTCAGAAAGCATTTGGCAGAAAAACCACAATGATGTACTGCAGATGATCTAATGGCCAAACTTGGTTAAAGTGTAATGAGAGACTTCGAGGAGTTCAGAGACTGAAGTGTGTTTTCAGTTAATATTTTCTTTCATGCCAGGGTGAGGCATTCCTCAACGCTGATGTCATTTTAAGAGATCACTAAACTGACGGATGAATTCTGTACCTCTCTTGTAAACATTACAACAGGGACGACCTTTTTTTCTGGAAAAGTAATGATTTTGGACTTCTTAGACCAACACATGAACATTTTCATAGCAGCATCAGCCAGTAACCCCTGCTTCCTCAGCGCTTAAAGCTGAAAATGCTGCAGAAGAGACCAAATCCTATTACTAGTTAGTAAACAGTGGGATGACAGTCTCTCCAGGCCGTGGTTGTACTAATGGCAACACAACAGTTACTGCTATTATGGTCTGTACATCTGTTTTCTCAATATTATCGTCTATTGTTCTGTGGGAGTGGCAGATTTTCTTTTTAATACAGAGTAATAAAAAAGACTAATGTCCTGATACCGATCATTTAAACGTCTGCTTCAGTTAGAACAAAACCGCCAAATCTCTATTTTTGTCTTTTTGTTATTTTTGACTGAATTTTAAAAACCAACTGTTCATTACAATGCGTCAAAGGTTCATGGACCAGCAGCTGCTTGACTGAAATAAAAATCTGTTTGCATAAACAATTCAATTCAATTCAATTCAATTCAATTCAATTCAATTCAATTCAAAGAACTTTATTTGTCCCAGAGGGGCAGTTTAAAAGGCACAGTGGAGCAGCGCACACATATGAGGTAGTAACATTGAAACACAGCGGATGACACACAAAACAGAATTTTTTTAAAAATAAATCTAATAAAACTTACATAAAAAGTCAAGACGGCTTTTCTCTCTCCTGTAAAGTTGTCATTATTGAAATGAGTTTGTAAAAATAATTTTTGGACCATGTAAGAACATATAAAAGTATATATTCTTTTGGATAATGAGAACATAGAAAAATCACTTTTGGAATCTTTGCATTAGCATTAAATAACTGAAATGAGTGAAATAATCCCAAAAACAGCCTTAACATTTGATGTGAATTAATGCAAAGTTCTTTTTTTTTAACGTTTTTTACTGGTCTTTTCATAACAGAACTGCAATCTGAGGAGGAGGTGTTATTTTAAAATGCCGTACGAAAAGGCTAATATTTTTTTTGGACTGCAACTAAACACATTTTTATAATAGAACACAATGGACAAACTACAACATGTGACAAATGTTTGCACAGGCCACATTTTTCCTCAATATGTTGCATTCATATAAATAATAACTGCACATTAAAAATGCCATGTTTAATCTGTAGAGGATGGGCAATTTGACTAGGGGTGCCCAAACCTTTGTGTACAACTGTACAATAAGATTATTGAGTAAATAAAACATTGCATAAAGAAAGCACCCAGCATTGATGCTTTTAATGTAAAGACTGATTCTCAAAAGGAAATGTCAGGATGTCTCTGTTGTTTAATTTCAGTTGTCTTGACAGTACCGACAATATGCAATGCATTATGCAAACATTAAGCTGTACTTAAAGTTTGCATAATTTATTGTGCATATTACTGTGTAGTTTATTGTCTGTTTTTATTGAAATTATTGATTTTGTAGCTCAGCAGTCTGGGGGAGCTGCTTTTCATACCTCTCTCAGACAGTGGCTGTGAGGAGAGGGAATGAGAAAGTTATAAATGAATGAATGTCATCATACAAACAGGTTTTTACACAATTCTTGACACTGGGTTCACTGGTTTGCTAAGAATTGCTAAGTATTGATTTCACACTGTTTTTGGTTTGCCATGACAGGTACTAAGGGTTCGGGTGTTGTTCAGCACCATGCTGTGCATGGCACGTCTCCTACCATCTGCTCTCTGATTATGTTCTCTCATCTACTGACGACTGCCAAAACTCTCAGCGTACAGTTAAGCACCATGTTGAAAATCCATCTGGGTGTTAATCCAATTATGTTACAAGATGTTATTTCTAACTCTCTCATTTTCCCACCAACCTGTGAGGACAACGACCTAATGGGCTTCTTCTAATGTGTGTGATGTTACAGCTGGTACCACCTGATCATCGATTCGGGCTTGTGGAAAATGAGTCTTTGGCTTCTCTCTGTGTGTCGCTCTGTTCACATGTGAAGCTGAAGGCCGTGGCTGAAACAAATCTGAACCATTTAATGTGTATCCTCAGAGACAATGGTTTATGGACATAGAGTGGAACCATGGAGATAATTGCTGTCCCTTCCTCTCCTATTCAGGAAGAGAAATGCGTCACTGATTTCCTCCCCCGGAGAAGCACTGGGCCTATTCTGTTGCTGCTACCGGACATTTACAGTGGCCACACACCATACATAGCTTTAGTGAAGACTTTATACGTCCTCTCATATGACCAAGCAACTACACGTACCAAGTCAGGCATGCAGGCTGTGGTAAGCCTCAAGGTTGCTATTGGTTTTAGCTATGCTATGTAGTTTTGTCCATTTTAGTCCATTCAGTATATGAATACATGCAGTGTTAGAAACCACATCAGTGGCACAGCGTTGGCTCTTTCATTGGGAGCTCACGAGTGATGCCACAGCCATTTGTGTCCAGAAGTCTAAGAGGCTTTGCTCTCACTGGGTGGGTAGGAAGACTTTCCCTTCCCCCATCACTTTGCATGAAACTAGTCTGTGCAGACATCTGTTAGCATAACCGAACTGGCAGTCGATGTTCTCCTCCAAGTGCATTATATCTACTGACGTCACATAAGCAGCAGTTTGAAAAGATGCGTTGGCTGGTCTCTTGTGACTTGGAAGAAGCTCATGTTCGCCTTCACCCTCCCAGAGTTGGTGGTACTGTGTGAATGAGGGAGTCCTCACTAATGGATGGCTAATGCACTAGTGGGACCAAAAAAAGAAGCCACGTGAACAAGGCTAACTGAGATTACTAAGCTATTTGACATGAAATGCTATGTTTGCCTTGTGGTTCCAAAGCAAAACTAATAGTTAGCAATCAAGCTTGGCATTAAGTCAGCTTCTGTACATACAGGCCAAAGCCGGTGCCATCAGACTGAATAAATCCTCCCTCTGCCACACATGCACACAACAATCTGTGCAATAACCTAATGCTACTTCGTTGTGCGGTTTCTTATTGGGTTGAAATCATTATCATTATGTGCATTATTATCTTATTATTATGTGCAATAGACTACCATGTGCACTATCATGCTGTTACCAGTGCAGTTACCAATATGTGCCATTTCTTTTTATAATAAGCAATTATCTTACTGTGTGTAGTTTTCTTACTAGGTATTAAATAATTTCATTATGTGCAATAACTTATTATGTGCAGTAGTCTTACCATGTAAAATATAGATAGACAGATAGACAGATAGATAGATAGATAGATAGATAGATAGAAACTGTATTTATCACCAAGGGGAAATTCAGACATCCAGTAGCTCTATCATAAATAAAATAATTCAAATAGATATAATACTACAAATAGATAGAATGATAAATAGAATAATTAATTATAAAAAGTAGGATAAAAAATAAACACAGATCAGTAGAAATAAAATATTCAAATTATAATAATAAACAAAAATAAAAATGAATTAATAAATCAATCAATAAATCAATAAATAAATAAAATAGTCTAATTGCCCTTGAGGACAAAGGACGTCCCGAGCCGCTCGGTTCTGCAGCACAGGGAAAGGAGCCCAGCCAGGAGACTGTGGAGAGGTACATAGGTGTATATAGTGGTACAGACATATCACTGCTTATTTCTATATTACTAATATACTACTTATCTTTTGCGTGCCATAACAAACTCCTAACCACGCTTTGTGCTATTAGTAATTTAGATAAGTAATTTACTTATCTAAAGTATATATACCCAACATGTGTGTATATATCATAGTGAGTTTCATACTGAGTATTTTATTTGATTTATTTAGACTTCAGATTTTATATTGTTCTTGTCTATGTCTCTCTGTGTGTCTGCGCAGTCGTAATGTAAGTAATTGCTTCTGGGATCTATACAACTTTCTGATTCTGATTCTAAAGTCGGTTGAGATTTGTCAGCTTCCTAGAGCTGATCATATTCCTTTTTGCTTCAGACTTTGCGTTGTATTGCATCACGCCATATTGAATAGCAGTGCAGTTGGACATAAATGCATCAGTTAACTGTTAGCTTTAAACAATCAAACCAATGTTTCCTCTGCTTTCTCAGGAAATGATGTGACTTTGCGCTGCTCTCCGCAGGAAATGAGGGTCTTCCGCAGTTCGAAGCACATTCGTGAAGACACATGTTGCACATCCACCATATGTCGCATTTCAGAGGTTTTTGGAGTCTTTTCTTGAGTGCAGGGTATCTTGCAAGACACCCAGCATTCATCATACACTCATCACTGCTGTCTGGTGTCCCCTTCTTGTCCTTTCTGTCTTCAATAACTCAATCGATGTAAAGGAAACTGTCACCACTTTCTCATTGTGAGGAGAAGAGGAATGGCTTAAGGCAAATGTGGGCATCATAGGATCACTCTAGTGGCACCCAGCAAAAGCAGCAGCACTCAGTCACGCACAGGCTTTATCTGCATGTATGCATGCCTGGACAGAGGGCAAGCGCAGCATGCATTGCGGAAAAACAATCGGCATGGAAGATGATGAGTTAAAGATGTCAGGGCAGAAAAGAGTTCTGCAAAACAGGCTCCACCCAAAAAACAGTGTATGGATTAAAGTGTCATCACCAGCAAGCAACAACAAGATTACTGGCCAGCAGGTGTTCTGGGTCTTGACAGGCATTTTAATAACCCTGAGAATGAACTTGAAGACTTGCTGTTCGCCGAATGTTCAAACACACGAAAATCCTACAATTAAATAAGAGATGGACTTGATTTATGGCTTCACAAAACACTAAACACTTGGCCAGGACAAAAAAGACATTTAAGAATTTGAGAGAGCGAGAGAGGGAGCGGGAGAGAGCGAGAGAGGGAGAGGGAGAGAGAGAGAGAGAGAGAGAGAGAGAGAGAGAGAGAGAGAGAGAGAGAGAGAGAGAGAGAG
>JBBIGA010000035.1:4224525-4241464 GCA_037576975.1 Alestes dentex | reverse complement strand
TTGTTTAACTCTTTTTTTGTTTACTGCATAATTCCATGTGTTCCTTCATCATTTTGTTTGTTTTCAATATTAATCTATAATATAGAAAATAATAAAAACAAAGAAAAAACCCTGAATTAGAAAATGTGTCCAAACATTTGACTGGTAGTGTAGTCACTTTGAATCGATTCTTTGCACTAAATTGGTCGAATTAATGCATCAAACCGGATTAAACTTTTTGTAGCATCTACACACTGCATCATTCCATGTTATAAGCAGAAGACTAATAAAATTGGAATAATAAGCTATAGAAAATTAACCTCATAGCAGCATATTAACCAGCTGGAATTTGCTTAGTATACATTTCCTCTCTGCACACAAACAGTTTCAATGCATTTGTGAGCTACTTATCTAATAGAGTTACATCTACTCCACTGAAGAATAGGTGTCATTAAGCAGAAAAGAATGATTTGACTTGTGAATCAAATAACTGTTTGAATGAGCTTAAAACCACAGCTGTTGTAGCCTTTTAGCAGCATAAATACTATGTGCAGTTTTGTATATTTTACTCTTGTCATTTTATTGCACTATGCAGATAAAGCTTGTGTACAGTCTTAGATTTTGAACTGAGCCTTCATTTATAGTTTATAAATATTGCACAGACCTTCTCTGAGGGTTCAGTGCAGCACATATATACACCAAATTCTGCAGAGCTCATAACATTATCAAGGAATCCACAAACATACTCATACTACTGCCGTCTGCACCACAAATAGGACTCTCAAGTTTCTGCACCATGTCCTGTTTATAGTCTTTTCTTAATCATTTGAGCCACATCCATATTACCAAAACAGTCTTTACACAATTACATGTTATTATGTATTTGCATTTTGCCCGTCTGCACACTTCTGGACTACATGTGTCCATCACAGTAATGTACACTGAAACTCATTCTGTAACACAAACGAATTGGGTGAATCGGTTGAATCGAAGGTTAGATTCATATGAAGAAGATGGTTCGAAAGAACCGGATCCATAAATAATATCGAAATTCCCACCAGATTTGTTTTATCAGTATTCGGTTTTATGGTTTGAACAAATCTTGTTTTGGTCCAATTACTGCAACCTAGATTCGTTGAATAGCAACTTATAAAACTTGGGCGAAGTTTTTTCGACTCTGAGGAATCGGCTTGTTCGACTAATTCGAACCTTCCATCAAGGGAAAGTCGACCGTTTCATTTTATTATTATCATTATCATTATTATTATTATTATTATTATTATTATTATTATTATTATTATTATCGTTATTATTATTATCACTATTATTAGCATTATTATTATTATCATTATTATCATTATTATTCTTACAAACTAGTTTGAAGTTCCAGCAACTAGTACCGCGATTTGTTCAGTGGCAACGGATAAAACATGACTGAAGTTTTTTCGACTCTGAATCGAACCTTACATGAGAAGGCTGGTGTACTATTTATTTGTTTGTTTGCTTGTTTATACATGCATTCATTCAATTATTCATTCATTCATTCACTTATTAGATACTAGTTTGAAGCTCCAATAAGTGGAACTGAGATAGGTAACTGATAAAACTTGACATCACTTGAGCGAAGTTTTGTTCGACTCGAAGGAATCGGCTCGGCGCGCTGAATTGAATCCTCCATCACTATGTAAACAGAGCGGGGTGCCTTCGCTCCGCCTCTCTTCCCTCCTGCCACCACCCCCACTCCCTTTTCCCACTCAAACCTATTAAGTGGCTAAAACTCAGCAGAGAAAATGGCGACGGCGGGGAGCCGGACCTCGTCGTCAGGACTGTTGGATTCAAACGGCGGCGGCGGCGCTGAGGTGGGAGACGCAACGCGGGGGAGCTCCAGCGCGCCTGGTCTTCCGAGCGGTCCCGGCAGGGCGAAGCGAGGCGCGGCGGAGAGCTCGCAGTGGAGGCGTAAAGAGCTGCGGAAGGTGCGGAGCGTGGAGCTGGACGGAGCCGACGCGCTGCTGCTGCTGGAGCCCGGGACCGGGGCAGCCCCCGCGGCACAGCAGCTCCACTTCTCCTCCGTCTCCTCTCCCGGAGCGGTCCAGGCTGCTCTCCTACAGCAGAGCCCCCGCGTCCAGCAGAGCAACTCCCTGACCGAGCACCCCCTCACTGACAAGGCGAGCAATAGTCTGGCCACTGCTGCTCAGGAAATTTTGAAAAGTTCTCTTATCGACCATGGTGCTCCCGGAACTTCCATGGAAGTGAATGCCAGCCAACATAGGTAAGGTCCGCACTTACTAAAGGGTCTTCTTACTTCACTCACGTTTACGTTTTCACTTATTTGGGTAGTCTGCTTCTTTCGGTAACTTTAGTACTTTCACTGAATTCAGAATTTGAGTCTAATGCCTTGTAAAGCCTTTTTTGGCTCTGGTCTTCATGGAGAGGCATGAGAAGGTGTCTGTCATGCGTGCTGGTCAGGACCTGTGAGAGCTCCCTAACCCACATGGGCACGCACGGACACTGAGGTTCTTTCTTGAACTTGCACTATATGGACAAAAGTATTGGGACGCCTGACCACTACGCTGGCAGGGTCTTTAATGACATTGCATTCAAAGACATAGACTTTAATATGGAGTTGGACTCCCCTATACAGGTATAACGCTATTCTTGGAAGGCTTTCCACCAATTTTGGAGTGTTTCTGTGGAAATGTGTGTCCATTCATTCTGTAGAGCATTTATGAGGTCAGGCACTGATGTTGGACGGGAAGTCTTGGCTCACAGTCTCCGTTCCTGGTCATCCCAAAGGTGCTGGATGGGGTTGAGGTCAGGGTTCTGCGGACTCGAGCAACCAGGTCTTTATGGAGCTCGCTTTGTGCATTGGGGCACAGTCATGCTGGAATAGAAAAGAGCCTTCCTCAAACTGTGTCCACAAAGTTGGAAGCATGATGTTGTCCAGAATGTCTTGGTATGTTGAAGCTTTAAGATTGCCCTTCACTGGAAATAAGGGTGCCTAGGGTAAACCCTGAAAAACAGGTCTGTACCAATACTTTTGTAGCTCTCATGAGTTTGTGATCTCTCTTCTTGTGAAAGTTGAGCTCTCTCTCCAGTGTAGTTAAAGTATATCTGCTGCAATTCGAGACTCTTTGAAGCGGTTAATAAGAAGCTATGTGGGTTTAAAAACGTGCTGGATCTCAGTCTGTTTTTAACTTGAAGCGTTGGCATATTTACTGCCCTGCCTGCTTTACTCTCTGTCCAGTTACTTTTAGCTCACCAGGCCATGTGTGCTGTTAGTAGAAGTGACCAGGGGCATCACCACATTGCATCTCGCACATCTTCTAGGGGAAACTCTAAATTACTTTTCTCTCACTGTGTCCTTTTTTGCCCTCTTAAACATAAAATTATACTGATTTTCCCCCACCTGCTGCAGCTGGATACCTCAGATGTTATCTGTAGGTTTTAGAGTTACAGTTTCTGGAGAGTGTGAATTTATTCAGTATTTTGTGTCTAGTCTCTGAAATTAAGACACAGCTCCTCACATGGCTTTATATTTTTGATTACTAATAGGCTTTAATCGAACAGTTTGAGTGGCTTTGCAATACATTGCATTTAAACATTGGATCAGTTTTAGCCACAGAAACTGTAAGCTGCAAAACGGATCATGGTATTTCTTAAAAATTTGTTTTTTAATGCACCTAGTGCATTAACATTTCTTCTCTAAAAGCCACAAAGGTGAGATTTGGTTGTGTTTTAGTATTGCAGCACTTGTTCTTCACTTCAGCGCAGCAAGAAATGAGGCGGCACCTTATTCTCAATCTTAGGAAGTAGTTTAGTCCAGGTTGCCTGAAGAATGACCCTCCACTAGTTTTTGCATAAAAGGGAATGCCCACGTTAAACTCTGTTGAAGTGGATCTCAGCAGTCATGTGAGAAAGTGTAGTGTCCGCTGAGGTGTAGGACACTGTGCATGTTTTTATTTTTGGGTAGTGCGGTGTGTGAGTTATGAATTTGCTGCACTGCAAGCTGCTGGCTTTTGCCGCTGCACTAAATATAAGGAATGAAAAGTAAAGAAATTGCCGCATAAAGCCATTTCTCTGGGATTTATTGTCCAGGAAAGTGGATTGAGGTAAGCCGCTGCCGAGTCTAGACAGGGACAGGATAGTGCCTATTTTCGGGAATAGCTAATATGATCATAATGCCTAACTTTCTGTAGTTTATTTTACCAAACGACAGTCTGATGAAAAGGTTTAAATTAAAGTTTTTTTTAAACGAGTACATTTTCACTTCATAAAATAGTGTCATCCTTCGGTAACCCTCCTGCCCAAGCTGTTTCAGTTCAGCTTGAAATGTGACTTATCATTTAAGCAGGCAGGTTGGTTTCTTACCGTTGGTCTGTTTACTTACACTTGCATGTTAGAGAAGTAAAGGGAATCTGAGTCACAGCAGCTCGTTTTGCGTCAGCACCCTGATTCACTTACCGCCGCGTCCCCTCAGGTGAGAAGAGGAGCATCGGGCTCTTTTGTGTCTGTACATGACTGTCTGTTCTCCTCCACCTCCCCCTCCCATTGAACAAATGTCACAGGTAGAAGCTTTCTTCTCGACAGGTGTTGAAAAGCCTCCAGAAACAGATGTTGTTCTGCCTCCGTACTCTAGCATTACAGGCAAGCTCATCTCCTCGAACATCCCTGCCTAAGTCTGCTTGAGGAGAGATCAAAAGAAGTCGGCTTTTCAAGCGCCTCATCGGGTTGCCACAGTTTTAAAGAGGCTAAATTATTCAGAGGTCTGGATTGCTTTTGTTTCCTTTGAAGGCTTCCCCCTTGATCACTGTAGGGACTGTTTGATGTGAAGGGACAGGGGTCATTTGGCCACACAGGGCACGTTTTGCTTTGCTTAACAAAGTTGGCAAGAAATGTCTGGAGACGTTCGTCTGGAACTGCTCTCGACTGGTGAATGTGGAGTATGACCATTTCAAAACAGGCAGTTGAAGGAGCTCACCTAGGATTGTTTTAGTGACGCTCCGATCCGATGTACCGGAATGGTATTGACACTTAGACTAACCCTGTGACCGATCTACTTTCAGTGCTGTTTCCTATGCATTCCAGATGCACATTAATATTGGAATTGTGCTGATACCACAGATGATGGTTTAATAAAATTATTAGGATCAAACCTAAATCCAGATTTGGTCAATAAGTCAGATTAGGGGTGGGTGATACCAATGGATATTTTCAATATATACTGTAATATTTTGATACAGACAAAAACTGCTTATACTGCCATGATGTGTGTGAGCACAGATAGTATGTGACGTGTCGAATAAGAGTACAGTGACTCTTATTCGACACGTCACGTACCTGTGCTGTACTGAAACCAGTTAAACAGAACTAACTATACTCTCTTTGTAATGAAACAGGCAGTTGATCAGTGTGCAAGTTCTGTTGATATCCACAATATGCTCAGAAGAACACCTGTGTATCAAAAGATGTAAGATCTTGGTAAAATATTGTATTGCCCACCTCTAATTCAGACTGATATTTAAAGGATTTATATTTTATGACTTTTATTGCATTTATAACGCCGTATAAACAAGTGTAACACCTCTCCATTGTGCTAATCCAGTAAATGTATTGGCAAAATATTGGAAATCAGAGTATTGGGCCAGAATTCCCACCTTAGTGAATCCTTATTTCTTAGTCATGGTCATTAAAAAAATAAATAAATAGTTTACGATGTAAATAATTAAAAAAATTCACAATTCTGCCAAGATTGTTGGTATATGACCATCTCCACTATGCTGTGGTACCCTCTTCTGTATCTCTGATTATAGTTCGGAATTTGACATTGGTCCATACCTGTTCAAAATCAGATGTCATCATTGTTGGAAATGTAGGATCTGTGCATGCCAGTTTGTTTTTTTTTTTGCCCTTTTCCATAAGTCTGAGCTCCTGGATTATTGCAGAGCCAGGCAATGCAATGTTGTTTTCAGATGTGGGTGAAGTTTCCTAACCAGTACCAGCTGATCATTTAGCAATGCATGGGCTACAGGTTGAGAAACAGCTGCAGCGCTAGCAGTGGGTCCTAAAGTGTCCTTTAAAGTGGATTGAGTCTGTGTGGCTCCGCTGGGCGTTCCCAGCCCACAGGATCGTAATTAATTTGTTTGCATTTCCAACGGATGTGGCAGAAGTTCTGACATTCTGGTTTACAGTAGACAGCCGGTCAGATGCAGGACTAGATACCTCCTCTGGATGGAAAAAAAAAAAAAAAATTAGTCTTTCTTTTGGTAAAGTTAAATACTCTATTATTGTCCAGCAGTGTGAAACAAGACATAGGCGGTTTGCTTGGACAGAGCCTGAAATATTGCGAAGTAAGTTAAAGGAAACACAAAACCAGTCTTAGTTGTCAGGGGCTCATTGTTTGGTTTTCTTTCCCTTTTTTCCCTTGGTTCAGGTGTTACAGGAGATCCTAAATAGTTAAATGGTCCCTCACTGCGAAGGTAATACATGTTAAGTGTTTGTTAGATCAGTGCTAACTGATGTGAGCTCTAGATGTTTCTATCTGGGAGTTCTAGTTTTTGGCATGAATGAAATGCGTAATACATTTTGCTTGAGAGCATAAATCTAGCAGTGTATAGTAGACAAGTGACAATGCATTATAGAGAACAAGCATTTTATTAATTGATATTTGATGCACCTTCATTGTTTATAGTGTTCCAATAGAGAAAAAAAACAGCGATTCAGAAACATGACCATGTGCATCATGGAGCTGTGACTGCATTGTGAAGGATGGAAATTTGCTAATATTTTTTTTTAATGCATACATATTGTTCGAAAACCTAAGTTTGCAAACAGCCAGTACCAGTCCCATACATCACACTCCTCCTGCTTCCCAACCCAAGTCTCATTAGTAGAGTATACCAATGAATACTGCTATCATGTTTCTTCATTTGAATTTGCTAAAAATACAGTAACAAAATTGAATCGTGAACCCAGTACTGTGAATCAAATTGAATGGTGGGTTGAATGTATTGTTACACCTCTAACCAATAGACTACATTTAATTGAGATTGTATCAGATAATCAGACTGTTTTAGCAATGTAAAACCTATGGGTTGGTGTATCTGAAGTTAGTCATTCAGAACTAGCTTGTTCAATCAAAATTAACATTGCTAAAAACTAGGACTGTAACAGTACATTCGTCTCTCAAGTATTGAATTGCATTGCCGCTTATTGTATCACGGCTAACATTTTTGCTGCGTCGCAAAATGTTTTCAAGATACCACTGTACTGTATCAAATTAACTTTTATGATTTGTTACTCCCTAAATGAGAACACATTAGTGGCTAGACCTCAGTTGCACTCATGGGATCATGCACACATGGCATCATGTTGCAGGTGGCTACGAGCCTCGTTCGCTCATAGCTTCATTAGCACGTCTTAAACTCCTATGTGAAGGATATATATCTCACAGTGAACTGTGTGTAGTTTGTAGTAAGTCAATTCCCCAGCTCCCGATTTTAGTAATGTATTTAGAACTTGTCTCTTGTGTTTTTACGCATGACAAGAGCACCGCCTATGACTCACCACCACCACGCTTGTAAAAGAGGTTTTGACAGACTTGACTTCGTAAAACTGACCTCCTTGGAGCTGCCCTCAAATTAGCACTGGCCCCACATCTGGAGCCAGAATGACTTCAGTGCTGAGGTACGAAAAAGGAGGATGCAAGCTGCCTGCCTTAAACTTGGCACTAGAACGCGCTGTAGGTTGATGCCGTTCCCATAGAAAACCTCCCCTTGAGAAACCGATACGGTAAGAATGCCTGAGAGCTTTATGAAGTCTTGGGACTGGGTTATTGGAAGCCATCGTGACAGATATACCCTGGCAGAAGATGAAATGAAGAGAGAGGAACATATGCACACCAGCGGTCTCTTAAACTCTGGGAGGCTGGTTTCCAGCGCTGAGTGAGTCAGTGACGTTTGTGTGCGACATGTGACACGTTGGCTGTTGGGAATAAAACCAGGGATTTGCTGGCGGCAAAGTTTCTGCTATTGGCTGAAGGTTCCTCTCACCTCGTTGAGAAGGTGTTCCCACTCTCACTGGACATTCATGTCAGAGTTTAATGTTACAACACAGTTTGTGCTTATATCATTACTGTAGTTTGCTACAGATGTTCCGGTTAATGGCCAACAGTACCAGAAATGGGGAAAAGGCTCCTTAGCTAGAAGCAATTTTGGATTCGTCCTATTGAGCCGTCCGTAATGTTCACACATAAAGGTCAGCAAGGGTTTTTCGTGGTATTTGAAAAGCTTAAAAAGTGAAATTAAGTTTCTGGATGATGGCAATGATATGCGGAACATTTTGCTCGTGTTTTTCAGTATGTCATCACCTTGCATCCATGGTCTTGGAAACCTGCACAGATGAATGTTTATCGTGAGCCGTTGTTTGGGGTAGCTGGTGTCTGAAGTATGCTGTTGCTAGGCAGGCAAGGACAAGAATGCTCTGAAATCTGAATCCTTTGCATGGGGGTCAGAAGCCACCCATTATCTCTTTCCACCTTGTTATGTAGAGCCTTCTACTATTTGTGGTAATAATTGGGATGTGATTTAAGGTTGGTATTTCTTTGTAAATCGACTCCCTTTTTGAACTCCCTGTTAAAGCTGTGTTGCGTAGAATCTTGTGGCACAAGACTTTGTCAAATCACCATTTGACATTTGACTAAGATGCATGACTAACACAGAAACTGTCTCAGAGAAACTTTGCTGTCTTGTTTGTTTCTTTCTTCATTCACTGAAATTCTTGAGTGATGTAATTGCAGTATTATTAAAGACAAAAGGTTAAAAGGACGTGTCTCTTTTCCCTACTTCACTCAGCATTGTTCCTGGAAATTGCAGTACATTGTGTTGTTGATTAATCATGTTAACAACACATAGCTAGATAGCTCGTGCTTTATGGCAACAGATTCTCAGTATTACAGTTTTAACTGATTATAATCATGCTTGATTGTTAGATTTCTCATATCACCTGAACAGGCTTTTTAGTTTAGAACTTAACCTCATTGTAACGCCTGTCCTGTAAATGTAGCCGGTGTTGGTGTGTAAAGATATTTGCCCTCTCTTTGCAGAGTGTTTGGGGGCTCCTGAGAGCCGGCCTGTTTTGTCTAACCAGTCGAGGCCTCTTCACGGTCACCAAAAACTGCCTGTTTAAAGCCTGGGGTTAGCTGAACGCTCATGCCTGGATGGTAGCAACAAAGGCCCGGATATTTCCATACCCATTAGGCCCTGTCGGCAGGCACAGGGGTCCCCCCTCCTCCCAGTTTCTGTTTAGTTAGCAGCAGGACGAGGCAAGCTAGAGATTACATGTGAAAAGTAAACACACGGGTCCCTGACTAATCAGACCTAGATTACTAGTTAAAACAACATGTCTTGTGGAGGGGCCTTCGCTAGATGCCCTCAGCATATGCACATGACATGGTCGTGCACATTCAAGACTGGCCCTGTTCTGAAAATAAAACACATTTAAAAAAACTCTCTGCTTCACTGATGTCTGAAGATAAGAGACCGGTTGAAGTTAATGCATGAAAAGTTCCTTTGCAAAACTTCTGTGCTTATTTGGTTTCAGAGAAGGGCTTAGACCGGAGATTCTCAACTCCAAACCTTAAAGGCAATTTCCGGTCGTGCATTTTGTAGTCCCTCATAGTTAATGAAACTGTTGATGTAACTGATCGACCACCTAGTGTCCGTTATAAATCATTAAATAAAACGGGGGTGGAAGATCTCAAAAGCTGTGAGTTGACTTTCTGTGTAAAACGTAAATCAACCACCAGTCATTCCTCCTAGTTTATACAGATGAAAGTGCAACTTTTATCATATGTTTGACATAGTGCTAAAAGATGAATTGCTTTTATATTAAAACAGTAATTTAAAGGTGATCTGTATGGACAATATTTCCTGGCAGTAATACAATCATTGATGTAACTGTGTGATTTAGTGGCGCGTTGCACAGATGAGCCTGGTTTTGCCGGAGGGAGCAGTGTCTAGTTGGGGCTAAATGAGGGCTGAATAAATATTTCCTAATGGAAATCATGATTTGGAGGAGCATAATTTTAAAAATAAAACGGCTGTGATTTTAGACGTCATTAACAACCAGGGAATTGCTTTTGATGAATTAATGCCTATACTGTATATAAATATAAATCCACATTCCCATCTAAACAGTGTTCCAGGGTTACAATAATATGAATTAGCTTCATAATAACATTAGCTTCAACCTTAAAAATCAATGAGAATACTGTAACACAGTCAAAATAAAAGGGGTAATAACATTCAGCTGCTTTTGATATGCTCAGATTGGAACCATCCTAGTTAACACTAGGCATAGCAGTAGCAGGCTAACACACACACACACACACACACCACAGGGCAGGCTTGATTTCTGCAAATGAACATTCTGTTGACAAAAGGGTGTGAAGTCGAGTGGCTGGTATTTGAGTGGGGAAGGAAAATCTAACCTGCTGTATGAGTGTGTGTGTGTGTGTTTTGTGGGGGGTGGTTATCTAAGCTGGTGTTTGAATGGCGGCAAGAAATTAACCCCATAGTTGAGTGGTGTGGAAATGACTCTACCCTGATGTTTGAGTTGGAGGAGTCTTTCCTGGTGTTGGGGAGTCCATTCTGGTGTTTCAGAGGGGGGAAACAGTGCACCCTGTTCTGGGATATGTAGAGATGTTGGGTCACTGGGTGTACTAACAGGCTAACCGTTAAATCTGAGGGAGCGATGTGAGTAACCAGTGGTGGTGCAGCAGATAACGGGCGTCCAACCTGCTCTGTGGTGGGTGAGCAGACCAGATTGCTCACTTGGTGCCATAACATTTTAGCAATTGATGTATATGTTCACACATCTACTGGGTAATAAAATCTAATATTGTAAATGATACATGGGGCACTAATGTTTTAGTTTCTGCTCTGTGATCAGGCAGTGTCAGATAAAACCTCTGTTCCTACTAGTGTGCCTTACTAGCCTGTAAGCCCTAATAATGTATTTTAAATCACTGTGTTTAGTCACTGTATTAAAAGGCTTCACAGAGTCTGCCACCCAACTTTCAGGGAATCGCAGGGAATCTCTGTGATTTAGCACACTGCATTGAGAATTCAAGTCTCAAGCAAGAAAAAAGTAGTTGTGATAGGCCTAAAGGTTAATTTATATGAATGAATCGCAATAAAATTGCAGTTGCAGTGTTGTTTAACAAAAATTGCATTTTTGTCCTTTTTTGGCATGATGAATTGGGTGATTTTACTGTTGTTGATATATTGTAGGCAACATACCACGTCGAGATGGCCCAAATAGAGCACCATTGTTGTGAAACAGTGGGACGCATGCACTGGCATGGTAATTAAACTCCTACACTCATATATATGCAAACACTTATTCAGTAGTGTAGCAGCATGTTGTGTAAGATGGGAGGGCAGAGCATTTGAATGATAGTTCTTGTCAAGTTTGTTTCTTGAGGACTATAAACTGTGTCCAAACTTGCACGCCAGATTTACTTGTGGGAAGTGAAACTCATGTGATATTTTGACGAAACGGAGCAAGTCACTAAGTAACAAGACATTCACTCGTATGGTGGCCTCACGTGACAGGAAAAGCATCATCATGGGCTCCTCTGTGCCAAACATGTTTTTGTGGCTACTGTTCACCCCCCCGCCCCCCGAGGGGAATGAATCTACTCTATTAACACTGAGATCAATAGTTCGCCCAATTTCCCCCCCACAAGATTCTGGGAGTAAGCGAAATCAGCACTAACTGTAAGCGAAATCAGCATTGATCTCCCATCATTTCTCTGCCCCATGGGTGACACATGGGTAACGTGAACCCTCCATGGAAATTCTGGTTCGTTCATTGGAAATGACTGCTGATTGATCAACACTGCAGTCTGGCGCATGATGCATGTGGATTTGTGGTGGGTGGTATGGCCAAAAAAAAACATCCCACTGCAATGGCATAAGTTTTCACATGTTGCTCCACACTATATCCAAAAGACCCCTTTCACATTTCCAGATTTGTCACAGCAGAAGTCATCACAGTGAAGAGAACTTCACATTCTTTTTTTTTTGTGATTGTGTTTTTTTTATAACTGAGAATGAAGAAGTCTCCTGTTTGAATGTCTGTCTGTCTTTATTTATGTCTTTTTCATGAAAGATGTCATTTGGTGGAAATGTTTTCATTTTCAGAGAGGAGCGAGCTTGACAAAGATTGCGTTAAAGATACTGATATTACTTCTGCGCAGGAGTTGGTGGTATGAAGTAAGGGAAGATAAAAAGCAGTCTGTGAATGGGAGAAGGAATTTGTCATTATCTATTAAATCAAATCAAGACACGTATCATTATCTTGATTAGTCAATGGTAGGGAAATTAGCCAGCAGACTAACAGGAGTCATATCACTGCAGACTCTCATGCCTTTCAAATTTAGATAAGGATGCGGACACCGCTTATAAGATCTAATGCTGTCCAAAACGACATTAGACACAGGAATGTAAAAAAGTAAAGGTAAATTACATGTGACTAAAAGACAATATTGACTGGACCCACTATGCGCTCTTGCACTCTTGTCTTATCTTGTGGAACTGAACCCACAATTTTCTGACAATAGGACAAAACGTCATGCAGCTACACCACTATAAGCCTCTAAAGCACCTTTTCAGCGGTTGTTCAGCAACTACTGATATGCTCTGAAATCCTTATTGTGACAAATTATCGTGATAATATCATATCGTCATTTCACCCAGCCCTAATGTAGCTTGTAGACTGCCACATGAAGTGCTGGCAGGCGAAGGCAGCACAAAGAGACGTATTGTAAGGCTGGAGCACGACTGTCATAATGAGGAGAAGCCAAGGCTTTGGGCCTAGCTCAGACAGAGCCAGCAAAGGAAATGGCCAAGAAGCTCCCGGCCACCCTGCAGTCCTTCCAGCCCCTTCCAGCCGCCCATTAGCTACAGTCCAATCTGTTTTTGGAAAAGCTTTGGAAATGTTTACTCAGCCACGCCTTTTCTCCCTCAGAGTGTTCATCCGGGCAGCTGCTTTGGCCTGGCCCTGCGCTTCCCCCGGGACACTCTTCCGCAGTTGTTTTCTCTTTGTCTTGCTCTGTTCTTTCGAGGTCAAGTTTTGTCTCAATTGACTTTCTTCTTCTTTTTCTTCGAGTCATTGGCTGTGTTTGCTTGAAAGCAGTATTTTAAGACTGAATGGACCTTTTTTGTAAGAGCTCTTCTTCGCTTTCTTCCCTCTTGAACGTTGTGATGCGACAGTAGATCAGGAGTGTCTCTCTGAATAAGACGGCCTGGCGAGGACTTCTTTCTGATGTCTTTTTTTAAACTCTCAGGGCTTTTGGCATCATTCCTTACAGTAATGTGCCTGTGTCTCTTGTGTCAAGTAGAAAAGAACCAATTCCATCCAGCTGCAGGCCTTTACTGTAAAATGTTTCAGATTTAAGCTTTTCCTTTATCTGCTCTGCTTGCTTTTTCTCCTCGTTCTTCTGTCTGATCTCTTCAGTTCTTTGGAATTACATCTTTGTTCTAATCTCAGTTCTGGTGTTCGTGCATCGTTGGTTAGCCTCTCATGGTGAGCTGACCAAACCGCACTCTGTGCCAAGGAATATTAGCGTTTTCATTGGTTTAGTCAGGTCATCTCCTAGTGTTAGTATTTTATGCTGCTTGCTAAGTTTTGTAGCCTTTCTCAGCACTGCTTAGAGTACCAAAGTGGCACCAGTAAAAATATCCATAGCCACAGCTAAACTTATCTAGTGTGGGTTTGAACATCTAAGTTTATCTTTTAAATGTAGGGAGGGGGCCAACTTGGTGGTTAACTACATTTTCAGCAGTCACTACTGTTTCTCTTTTTCAGTCTTTCTCTCTTTTTGTCTCTCTATGTATCTATCTGTCTATCTGTTGCTCCTTTTTCCTCAGATTCTGTGGGAGGCCATGCATGTGATTCTCTGCGTTGAATTTGAGTTGGCCCAGATTCTCCCATGAATTGATTCGCTCTCTCTTGCTCACTCTTTCTTTCTCTTTCACTTGTTTCTTTTTAAAACTGAAATATGCAGGCCAAAAAGTGATGGGTGTATATATATTGGGTGTATAGATTTTCTGTGGTTAGATAAGTTAGATCGGTCAGAGGAACCAGTGGTGCCACTTAAGTTTTATCAGTCCTGATTTTACTATTGGGCTGGGAGGTATGATGATATTTAGTGTTACTGGGATAAGTGACATGATAATTTTTCTCAATATGCTTTAAGCATATCATGATGTAGTCAGTACTATAGAAAACAGGTGAACTGCACATTTAATTACAGATGGAGCATAATTCGTGTAATTCAACTGTATTCAACATAGTGTGTGAAAAGTAATGTGTGTGTTTTGGTATGTGTGTGTTTGGGGGGGGGCTACTCGCATGCGTGCGCACACACACATACTCACACATCTCTGTCTCTCTCTCTGTTTCTCTGTCTATCACTCCTACAGGCTGCCACGCTTCTTTTTTTGGTAGATATACTCTATGGTCTGGACGCAATTGTCCTACATCCTGTTTCGTTTCCCAGTATGAACACGCTAAGTACATTAAAGATGGCTAGTGTGCTTCTGAAGTGCTCAGTTTAAGATAGAGAGCACACTCGTTCACCACAGACTATAAATTCCCACTCATATGTTCTCAAACCACTTCCACCACAACCCATTATTAGCACCATTCAGACCAGCCTGTGTCTCTAAAGCCTGCACTTTGTTCTGCCAGCTGAAACGCTACCTGAAGTGTAAGCAATACTCTCTGGTGTTTTAATCTGAAATACATGGGTTCCGGGCTTGTGTGGTAGTGTCAGCAAATGTCAGCATGATTTAGAAAGAAAACACACAGACTGCTCAGTATGGGTCTTAGCAGCTGGGCCTTTGGGACTTGTGGCTAAGCTGTTAAACACGAGCGCCTTGCCCTTGTGGCTTCTCAACCATGTCTGTTATTCCTGACGTTTTGACCAGCTTGTATAGTTTAACCAATGTTTTCAAGAGCAGAATATTTATTAATAGGGCTGGTAGTTTCCATTTAAGGGCTTGACTTTGTAGGCTTGATTCTGTGTAAAGTGAATGGTTAACAAGTCTTTGTGTTTGTGGGCTCAGGTAACTCAGCTCAGCTAGTGTGACACAGACAAGGAAGTCATGTGTCTTTGTGACCTTGAGGGACGTTGGGGCATGTTTTCTTAAGGCAAAGCAGTGAACACACACAAGTGTTTTAATGTGCTGTTTCAGATAGCAACATTTGAATTAAACTTGATTTTTTTTTATTGTATTTATATAACTATATAAAAGAACAAAAAAACAACAATAACTCAGAAGTGGACCCAAAATGCTGTTCAAAGTGAACAAAACAAGCGACACTACCAATTTAGTAGTGTAAAGTACATTTTATTTTTTAGCGTACTATCACAAAGTTAACCCATTTTATGAAACCTTCGTAGCTCTTCACATGTTGTTTTTTTTTTGTTGTTGTTTGTTTTTTTTTGTCATAGTAGATCATAGTGGTCAGTCAAGGGCAGGAGAATTTGAAGTTGCATGTGTTGTTCAAAAAGGAGTTGTTTCAGTTGTGACTTTGGGTAGGGAAGTCACAGGCCTCAGTTTGTACGTTGAACAGTTGTGGACCTCACAGCTTTTTGATACCGTAAGCTGTCCTGCACTTCCAGGCAGCCAAAACCAAGTTAATCTGTAGATTATCTGTTCAGTGTATGAATGATTAAACGGTTATCTGCCTTTGATGCTTGTCTGAGGATTTGGATGATGGTGCGTGCGTGCGTGCGTGCGTGCATACGTGTTCACCCCTCCCCCCTTCTTACTAAAGCCCACTATGCCTGCCCTGCTCCCCCCTAAAACCCCCTTCAGAGGCCATGCTCCACTTCCAGTGCTCTGGCTAGCGGACCATTAATGGACTGCCTGCTCATCAGCTCTCTCGGCTCAATTGCCCTGACACTGGAGCTGTGTGTGTGTTGTAGGGGGAGGTAGAGTAACACTCTGGGTGGAGTGTAAGAGGACAGTTTGGGGAAGTTTGCTTTGCTCATATTCTTTATCCTCTCCTTTTGTTTTGTGGCAGTAGTGGACTCTTGTCAAGTCATACAGAGCTTGTTTCTTCTCATTAAGCATTGTGCTGAGAGGATGGGCCAGTGCTGAAAGAGGAACGAAATGCAGTTCCTTATGTTTTTTAATGACAGCAGTACACAAGCCAATAAGTAAAAGTAAACTATGCAGTACACTACCTAAGTACAGCCAGGTAGTACAAAACCAGCACATGCAAGTTTAATAGCACGCATCAGTAAATACTGCGGACAGTAAGTACAGAACAATATGCAATAAGGCAAGAGACAAATGTGGAGTCCTTGGCAGCAATGACCGCTGTAGATGTGTTGCACAGCGGTGTAAACCAAGCTGTATTGCCCAGATAGCGATGAGGGGCCATGAAATGCCACGAACAGCCAAATCTGTTGTTTTCTCTGGAGCCCATGTGCCATGGGTTAGTTGGCCTGCTTTGGGAGAGAATAAGAGTGGAAAGAACGTGTTGGGAAGTGGCTGGGGGGGTGGGGGGGGTTCTAGAGAGAGGTTAGTGGAGCTGCCCCTGCTGAGCGAGGGGCCGGTGTGGAGATGGTGGGGGTCGCACTGGCCTGGTGGGGGCTGTGTGCTGTGAACAGCAGCCGGGCGGGCAAGAGGAATTTCTCTGCATTCCAGCTACATACCAGAGCTGGAGCAGTGGGCAGTTCAGACAGCGCAGCACACATGCCCTCCGCTCCCATTCCCACTCCATACACCTGCACCAGTTACCAGCACACACACCTCCACTGACAGCCCAGCTGCTGGAACACACAATTGATGGGAACGGTTCCTATTTGGTATGCAGGATAAGGATTTAAATCCATGTTGCGATTATGCAACTTATTCGTGTGTTTGTGTGTGTTTGTGTGTGT
>JBBIGA010000035.1:4204712-4218023 GCA_037576975.1 Alestes dentex | reverse complement strand
CATAGTGGGAGAGACCCCTCATTGACGTGTGGTTTCACAGCACACCTGTTGTCTCGGTCATACCCAGTGTCAAGTCTTGATGAACATCATCTGTGCCTCTTTGAGGTGATGTTATGTCCCTGTGATTTTCACAGGGACCTGCTTTTGTTTGCTTGCTGGTTTGTATTTAAGAACTTAGGTGTCTGTGTGTGTCTGTGTAGCACTAGTTAGTCCTTCTAAGAATGGAATAGAGCTGCTCCTGCCATTATGTGCAGCGCTCTGCCTCCACTGTCTCCTCCAGCAGAGCGCTGATGATTGTGTGAACCGTAACCTGAGAGATAGGAGCGGTGTGGCCCGTGAGAAAGGGTGTGTGCAGCCAACAGACTGTATGTGTACGCAGTTGTAATTATTTTCGTACTTTTTCAGGACAACCAGAGAATGACTTAAAGAAAAAGCAAGAAAATGGCACCAACTTTGTAAAGTTCTTTTCATCAAGGCTGTATGTTTCCTTTTTTTCAGAACAGCAGGCCAAAACCATGTTTGGTTACTGAGAGTAAGGCCAGGGTAACACACAATAAATTAACACTGATCCTTTAACACTGTTATGCATTTTCTTAGTTTCCCCTCAAGCCATCAATAGTAGTCCTGCTGTTTATGTGCTGTTGCTATTATACAATCATTGCTTGTAAACGGTTTAAAATTTTTTGGGGGGCAAAACCAGGCAGACTACACCAGCTGCATATATGATCTATGAACTCACTGCATAGAACATTTAGCTTATGCTGGTTCTTGGTTGATGCAAAAAAAAAACATGATGCAAGAAAACTGCGTTCTATGGAAATCATGTGTTTATGTTCAGATCCATGTCAACCTTGTGTGAAAAATGGTTACTTTATTAATAAAAGTAATAAATACATTCTGATTATGCTTATTTTGTCCATTTATATACATCACCAATAAGTGTAAAACCACAGGCCTCATATTGTATAGACGCCACCTCTGACCTGTCAGCAGGGACTCCACAAGACCTGCTTCTCAAGGTCTGGCACAAAGATGCCAGCACCTTGAACTCTTTGACCATCAAACCATTCCTAAACAATGTTTGCAGTGTGGCAGGGTGCATTATCCTGCCACAGCAATCCGCAGATACCTTCGCCGTGAAGGGGTGCAACAGTGTTTTAGTATGTGGTACATGTCAAAGCCCAGAGCATCACACTCCCTCTGCCGGCTTGCCTTCTTCCCATAGTGCATACTGCTGCAGGCTGTACACGCGATGTAAAAGAAATTGGACTCATGAGACCAACCAACTTCCTCCAGTGCTCCATGGCCCTGGTCTGATAATCACATGCTCATTGTAGCCACTTTTAGAGGTGGCCAGGGGTCAGCATGGGCACTCTGACTGGTCTGTAGCTACGCAGCCCTGTACACAGTAAGCTGTGATCCAGTGTGTGTTCTGACACATTCGTAATAGCCGGCATGAACTTTTTCCGCATTTTCTGCTACGGTAGCTCTTCTATGGGATCAGAGCAGACAGGCCAGCCATCGTTCCATGCGTGGGTCAGTAGGTCTTGGGCACCCATGACTCTGTTGTTGGTTGTCCATCTTTGACCACTTCTGAAGGTACTAACCACTGGAAATTGGGGACATCTCACAAGGCCTGCAGCTTTCGGAGATGGTGTGACTTGGTTATCTAGCTGTCACAATTTTGCCCATAGTTGGAGCCTTTCAGATCCTTGCATTTGCACATTTTTTTTCTGCTTCCAACACACAAACCTCAAGAACAGACTCTTCTCTTGCTGCCTCCCACTTGACAGAGGCCATTGTAACAAAAAAAGCTCTTGATCTGGACAGTACGCAAAAATCCTACCACAATAAATACACCCAATATTTCATACAACAATTAAAGGGGTGATGTTTATCAGTGTTATTCACTTCACTCTTCAGTGGTTTTAATGCTGTGGCTGATAGTTGTTGCTATAACAAAAAATATATACAGCTTTTTAAATGGGTAGAGAATCTTTCTTCAGAGTCAAATTTAGGACAATCAAGGCGCGTAGTACCAGGCGTAAGTCGTTTAAAATAATTTGTCTGGCCCATCTAATCCCATACCATTAGAATAAATTTAAAGAAGCATTAAATTAATGATAATGAACAAAAATGTCTGGTGTCTTTTTAAAAAAAGGAATTATTTTGAGCTAGTTAGAGTCCATTTAGCTTGCAGATTTCTCCTCAATGCCCCTCTATTTTTTATTAAAAAAAAAAAAAAAAAGGAATTGAATAACCAGGCTATGTATTTGATTTTTTATCCAAATAGCACTGGGTAAAGCCGAAAGAGAAAGAAGAAGATCCAAATAGCACTGGACTTTTTAAAGGAACGGGTTTGGAGATGGTTAAACTAATTGACAAAATCACCACTTGCATTTGTTGTATGAAGTATTGTTTTTACTGTAGTATAGTTTTTGCATACAGCCCAGATCAATGGATTTTAAATGAATTTTCCTCAAACTTTGTCCCAGAACTGGAAATGTAGTGTATGTGACGAGCCCATCTCCTTACAACTTCGAAAAACAAATGTATGTGCATATGATTGTGTATATGTGTGTGCATGCTGTGTTCGTATGGCTGTTAGAGGGTGTGTGTATGTGTGTGCGCACAGTCTCGGCTTACGTGGAGGTTTGAAATGGATTCCCAGCCGCCGGCTCTTCCACGTCCCACCTGCATTCCCACAATGCCCCTTTGTTCCTAGCCCATGGCACTGTGGGATAGCTGTTATTCGAGAGGCGAGGGCTGGTCACCAACTTTTTCTTTCAGAGTAAAGATGGTAAACTCCTGCTATCTGGTTTCGCTGTACCTGAGTCGGGCTCTGGGGAGCGAATGGGAGCGAGAGCGTTCTGTGCTTCTCCACTTTGTGTGCTCGTACTCAGTGCACTGCGGTTAACTCCACACAAACTGCAAGTGAAAGGTGCTGTTTGGTGCAGTGTGCAGAGTTTTAAGTCCCTCATAGTCTCCTCAAACAATCCCACATTGTGCTCAAGTATGAGGTGCTCTATGCAGTCCGGTCAGGCAGCGTTTCTTGCTTTTAGAGATAAACAAGTATAAGTGCTTTGCAAGTGTTTGTTTTCCGAGTAAAGACAAATTCCTTGAGAAAATTAGTGATCTGATTGTTTTTGCAACCCTTTGTGTAAGTGACAAATGTTATGTGATCCACTGAAAAATAAAGAGTTAAGCTGAGAAGTAGAAGAGTTGATGGTTTCTAGTCAACTATAGCTGTTTGCACAGTTGTCAAAACTCGGCTTACTTCCTCCTTGATGCTTCTTAACTTTTCTTCAAACGAGGTTGGGCTGAACAGAGGAAGTGTGGCTTTTCCTGTTCTTTAGTTTATTGTTGCACAGCCCTTTATTGAGTAACTGAAAAGGGCCAAAGGGGCGCACCACCATCGATTCTGCGCTTAATTAAGGATGGACGCTGGCCATGGCTGGCCTTTCCCTGTCCCTGATCAACCTAACACATGTGGGCATTTGGAGCCAAATGGCTGGTGAGGTCTCTTTCTTTATCTGTCTCTCTTTATATCCATTCTCTTTCCCTCTCTCCTTCTCTCCCTCTCTCTCATTAAGCCTCTTGGCTCTTCCCGACGTGGCAGGCTGGCCAGGGGTTTTCCCACCACCAGCTACACAGACATAATTGATTTAATGAGACTTAAAACCTGCAATTTTGATGTTTATCATCTGTAATCCTGAGCATGTAACTTCCATAAGTGTTGTTCTAAATGCCAGTGAGTTGAAAATCACTTTCCCCAGTGATCTTGTACAAAGTTTTTGGCTGTTTAAAAGAGACCAGCAGGATCTCCTGCATCAACCCATATGCTTTTTCTTCAACAGATCAATTTAGTTTCTTTTCCCCCCTGCCTTGTGCTTGTAAGTGATACAGCTCTTTCTGTTTTAGGACAAGCGTCAAGGGATGTGTAAAGTCTGGCTAGCCAAAGTTACAGAAACACTAACTGCACTGTCCCACAGATCTGTCCTTACCCAGTTGAGCCAGTGGAAAAAGCCACCCTGGCTTCGGTGCTCTTGCTGCTGGACTGGCCAGAGTCCTTGGGCTTTCTGGGGCAGATTTTTTTTTTTTTTTTTTTTTGGTCCGTTGTCTTTTAAAACACACTCTGAGTGTTTGTTCCTAAAAAGGCTCATTCACAAAGCCGCAGCGCAGCAAGTGTGCGGGGAACTGTGCTGTCAGGGCTGGTTTGGATGATGTACTGTAAATGTTCGGGGCTCAGACCACTGGGGCTCCTTATCATAACATCCTCTGCTACGAGGCGGACTATTTGTTCTGAAGCTCTTTGACTGCCTTAGACCCGGACAGGGAAGGGAGAGAGTGCTCCATTTGCTTACTCAGCTCTTCACAAGCCTCTCGTGGTGATGCAGTCTTCGGTCCAGTTCAACATTTGAAGATGGAGTGACTTTAAGAATCCTCAGTATCCTCAGAATGCAGGTTCATTTGAATGAATGCAATTTGGATGCACCAGACTTTTGGCCGATATCCTGCAGATTCTAAGGCTCTGGTGCATGAACACTCAGTAAACAGTATCTTTTGGTCTTTGTATATAAAGTAAAAGAGTACATTTGTTTTTCTGGATCTAGTCGTGACATGGAGAATAAGGAGACGCTGCGGGGGCTGCAGAAGATGGAGGACCGGCCAGAGGAGCGAATGATCCGTGAGAAGCTCAAGGCTACCTGCATGCCTACCTGGAAACACGAGTGGCTGGAGAGGAGGAACAGGAGAGGCCCTGTGGTGAGCTGTCTCTCTGTCACTCTGTCTGTCACTCTGTCACTCTGTCTCTAAGATGATTAATAGGCAGCTTTTGAATAGTTATTTAGCTAATCACAAAGCCACATAGCAATCTAACTATCTGACTAATTCCATGTATCTGTAATTAAGTTCAGTTAAGGGTAAAATAACTACTTACATTATTGAAAGTTCAAATGCATTAACTACACTCAGGAGAACGGTGAAAAACAGCCTAATTTCGTTTTATATTATGTAAGCATTAACGTACAACTTATGTGAATAGTGCCAAAAGTGTTCTTAAAGCTATGTTGTAGTTCCCTAAAAGAGACTAATTGTTTTTGTGAATGTGAAGTAACATTAAAATGCTTGAAGAACCTTTAAATAATGCCAAGGGTCCTCCCAAGAACCTTAACATTCAGCTTAACCTTCAGAAACGTTCCTCAAACTCGCTCATCGCATCTATGCGAATGGTTCTTTTCTGTTGACAGATCCTTTACGGAACCCAAGATGGCAACACACAGAAACCCTTTCCTGGCACCCTTGTTATTAATAGTGTAGATAACCAGACTTTGCAAGGCAAAAACCAGCTTTTAATTCTTTATTTCTTGTAACATGGGTCCTATGAGTAGAGCTAGTGGTGAAGTATGTTTTTGTGTGTGGGCGTGTGTGTGTGTGTGCATGCGTATATGTGTTTGTAATCATGTACATCCTGTTCTGCTGCAGGTGGTGAAGCCCATCCCCCTACGGCCGGACGGCAGCGAGGCTGGTCGTCAGGGTCTTGAAGTCGGTAGCGACAGCGCGAGCTCCTCTTCCTCTCAGAACCGGGGCCGCCGCAGCCCCTCCCCTGGACCCTCCTCATCCTCCGCCTCCTCCACATCCTCATCTGCCAAAATCAACAGCAAACCGGAGTCTCCGGGAGTCCGCAGGAAGAGGGCATCCCCAGTTCCTGTGAGGCTCACTTTCACACTTTGCAGAGATGTTCACAAGTCATTTTTCCCAAGTCCAAGTCAAGTCTCAAGTCTTTAGCTGTGTCTGAAATGTGCACTTGTTCACTCGTTCACTACATAGTGCCCTACATAGTGAATGAGTGCACTTTTCGGACTCTGCTGTTTGAGTGGCAATGTTTACAAACAGCGACCCTAAATATGGGATTTTTGAGCTGTAAATGTTGAGCTCTAAATGTTTAGAAGATATGCTAAATGGTCACGCCCCCATGGACAAAAGTAATGGGACACCGGGGTTAGGTGAACGGTTTTCGGCTAATAACTCCTGATTATGGTAAACGAGGGTTCACTGGAAAGAGCGCGAGATATAAATAAATAATTCCATGAAATGAACATTGTTTACGAGTTTATGACTCAGGAGTCACAACGCCCAAGTCCGAGTCAAGTCTCAAGTCATTGAGGCCAAGTCTAAATTCAAGTCACAAGTCTCTGTTTGTGTGACTTAAGTGCGACTCGAGTCCGAGTCTCAGACTCGAGTCCCCATCTCTGACACTTTGTCATAAAACGTGGGTACAAAACTCATACAGTCCTGTGCAAAAGTCTTGAGCATCTACAAAATAATATTTACAAACTTTAGATGAGCAGTGAGTGAATGTTTTTCTCAATAATATTACGGAATATACAACTAAAAAAGAATAAATACAAATTAAACAGTAAATACTGATTGTGCGTACAATACATCAGTGTGTTCCTTGTCGAAGCCCAGTATTACTTGTAGTTTAAATAGATTTACTTTCAGGTAAATAAGTAAACCTTCAGATGTGAACTCATAAAAAGTATTCCAATACATGTGTGTTTGGTCAGAGAATGGAAGATCTCATATGCGGTCATGGCAATGAAGTTAATTCCCAGCCATACAAGTATTACAAATGAATAAAAGAAAGCAACACTTCAGAATATTTATTATGGTGTTTTTTTGCTGATGCAAATGCCCTTTGGTTTCTGTAGTTTCAGAGCGGGAGAGTAACTCCCCCTCGCCGAGCTCCATCACCAGATGGCTTCTCACCTTACAGCCCAGAAGAGACCAATCGCAGGGTCAACAAAGTCATGAGGGCACGCCTGTACCTCCTCCAGCAAATTGGACCCAATTCCTTCTTGATCGGAGGAGATAGCCCCGACAACAAATACCGTGTGTTCATTGGTCCTCAGGTAAGTGTCAGCAGAGTGTGAAAGTGTGAAATAATAGACTTTATCTTAAAACAATGACTGGGTCATTCATCCCGAAATGTAGTCAGTAAGCCAAGATATTTGGTGTCTGAAGTTTGACTCTTTTGGACTGATGATACAATGTTAATGCAGCTTTTATAGAAACAATAACTTATAGATGTTTATAGCATTGTGTACACTGCATGAGTAGTTTAATTAGATTTTTTGACATTTTGTAACATACTGTCTGCAAAAAGCACAGATTAAAGGCTTTGGGATGACTACTACCACTGTTTATATATAAACCTGAGCTTTCTCTTTTTAGTCAAAATTATAAAACAAAATTCTGCATGGACTCAAAAGCTGGTAAGGCATAACTGTACCCATTTTTTTTCCTCAGACATGCAGTTGTGGTCGAGGGGCCTTCTGTATCCATGTTCTTTTCGTCATGCTGCGGGTCTTCCAACTGGAGTCCTCAGACCCACTACTTTGGAGAAAGACCCTCAAAAACTTTGAGGTAAATTAGAAAATCATGTTGTAGCAAGAAAATTGCTTCAATTTAAGTTACAAAAAACAAAAACCCAGCCGTCTCACAGTGGTAGTTGACTTCACAACATGCTATTCATGTCCAGGTGGAGAGCTTGTTTCAGAAGTATCACAATCGGCGGAGCTCGCGGATCAAAGCCCCCTCTCGCAGCACCATCCAGAAGTTTGTTTCTCGTATGTCCAACTCCCACACCAGCTGCGCCTCCAGCTCTTCGCCTTCCAGCAATGAGAGCAGGTCAGTGCACCAGTCTGCTGGCATAGCTGAAAGGTGACAAATCTCAGCAGTGAAGATGGGTGGAGACGCATTTCCTGAGTTTAATGTTCTCTGGCAGGCCCTGTTAAATGTTGTACTTGAGCCTTGCTACTCATTTTTTGTTGTGCTGTTGACTGTTGAAAATCTTCTCTACTTTTCCATCCCATAGATACAATTTATTTGTCCAGGCTATGCATTTATAATTAGGTTGTACCTAAATGTACATCAAACATTTGACCATTCATTCATTGCCGTGTCCTTCACACCTCAAGGGCTTGTATTTTTAATGAAACGTCCACATGAAATCTGTGAAATCGCTTTTGCTCTTTGGGTCTCTATTGCGCTTACAGCAAAGTACAGGCTTCTGTGATGCTTAAAAGTTTGTGGGAATAATATGTGCATTGTTTCAGAAATAGGAAACAGGAGACTTTTCTGTTTTGTGGATGTAGACGTCCCCTGTAGCCAGCCCAACACTTTCTGTTCACTCAGTCACCCTGATAAGCATCTAGGCCAGATCACAGCCAGCAGTCTGAGATCAGTTCCAGAAAACCCAATTTTGTGTAAGAAATATCTGTCTTGTAAGAAAAGACTGGTGATCTGCGTGTGTATCCCATTTGCAGTATGAAGGACGAGGAAGAGCAGATGTGTCCAATCTGTCTGCTGGACATGCTGGACGAGGAAAGTCTGACCGTGTGTGAAGAGGGATGCAGGAATAAGCTGCACCATCACTGCATGTCCATATGTGAGTACCTGTATGGGTACAAAAATGCACAAAACACATTGACAACACAGCAGATTACCAACACAGTACACAGTCACCACACAAGTTTTAGGTTTTATTCTAGAGCAATCCAAAGCACTTTGAGTCATCAAACACTTTGAGTGTTTTAAGGGATTACCTTCTTACATCTGTCCATGAAGGTGTTCACTGTTGACTGGGCTTGTCCCTCTCATCAACTCATTCCAAGCAGCCTTACTGCGGTCGGCGTTTCTAGATCAGTTCGTGCCAAGGAATGGCCTTCTCTTAAACGGCTGTCTAATAGGCGCAGGCCTCTTCTGAGGCTGTATCTTCACTGACGGGCTCTCACAAGCCATCACCTCATGGATGAATGATGTAGAGTGTAGCCCATCTCACTTTTTTTCTGTTTCTTCTTTTTCTTCCAGGGGCAGAAGAATGTCGAAGAAACCATGAACCCTTAATCTGCCCTCTGTGTAGGGCCAAATGGAAGTCCCATGATTTTTACAGGTAAAAACAGTCTGTATTCTTAAAAGTCCAACCCCTTTTGTGGAAGCTGTCCTGCATAGTAATTTGTTTTAAAGGGTGAAGTTTAAAAGGTGTGTCTTACTGGATGCCACTAGTGCTCTTGAACAATAAGAAGTTGTGAATTATGGGTAATTCATGTAGTATAACTTCTTCGAAAGGGTGTACCAGGAATTCAAGCCATTGTTCAGTTTGTGGCGCAGTCACGGACTGCTGTGTTTCCAGTCTGTGCCGGAGGAAGCACCTGCACATGGCTGGGGTGAAAGGGCGTGCATGGCGCGTGGTGAGGCACTGAGATAAGACAATCAGATGAAGTTCAGGAAACGAGACAGAAGTGTCCATTGCGTTCAGAGGTGCAGCAGACAACCGAGTGTAGACACAGGAAGAAAAGGGGCCTGTGGAAAAACAAGTAGATGGAAGGCTTTGATAGCCCCCTCTACCACTGTGGGCTGGAGCATTGTGCCAGGCCACTCACATCAGGCCTAATATGACCCAACAGCCCAGACCACAGTGGGAGCTCAAGAATGCTACTGTCAACAGGCCCAAATTAGACCCCTAGACCACTAGAGCTGGCCCAGTTTAACCAGCAGGCTGCAGTGGCTCTAAACCTCAGTAGCCAAGTGCGTGTTCCGTATGGCACTACGAATGGTCAAATTTTTGTTTATTTATTTGTGCCTTAATACCTAACTACATTATTTGGTAACTATTATTAAATTATGTGATGTACATTCTTCAAAATAAAAGTTCCTGATTGGTTCTTGGTATCCCACACATCTAATTCACAGAAAGAGTTCTCTCAGGAACCCTACTTTTAAAGGTTCTTTAGGGAATGAAAAGTGGGTCTTCTGTGATGTTAAGCAAACATTTTTGGCACCTTTATTACTTTTTATAGTGTACATATGAGAATAGTGAATTGAAAGTTAGGCTTTGATGATGGCTTTGACATATCCAAGTTCTTTCTTATGAGAGAGTGATGAGATTGAGCAGAGCGGGGGTTGTTCAGATGCTGTGTGTTTGGGGGCATCAGGAAGTTGGAATTCAGTGTGCTGGATCTTCTCTCAGTGGTTAGGTGAGCTAGACAGGCCGGCACCACCTGTGTTTTGTGTGTCTGCCCAGTTCTGAAATGCTAGCAGCCAGTCGGGTTCACAGCGACGTCCAACCCCCTCCCACCATGTGAATGCAACGCCAAAGTGGGATTCTCCCCACACAAAAAGGCCTGAAACCATACCCTGTTGTTTTTCTCCTGGAAGCAGCAATTAGTCTGATTTTACCGAATAAATTTTATTTCAAGATGCAGTGCTAAACTAAGAGTGTTCTCTGGATAGAGTACTTACACTGGTTGATGTTGCATTGATCATATTTATGGTACCTTACAATTTTTTAAACTGTGCCAAAAGCAGTTTATTTGTGAAGCACATTATTAATGTCAGCATTCTGTCTTGCATGCCATTATAACTAATGTCTAAGGACCCACAGCTCACCACAGTTTGGTGATTTTCTTAATTGATTTACAAGCTTTTAGTGATCAGTTCATCAACCTGTGGTTTCCATCAGCTTTGTTTGTGGGTAAACCCTTTCTGCCAGTATTTAGTAAAAGTAATGTGTTTGTGTCCAGTCATGAGCCGACAGTAGAGAGCTCCACAAGTCGCACCCAGAGCCAGGTATCTTCATCCACCACCTCGTCATCATCCCCCCACACAGAGGGCCATAGGGCATCCCAGGAGGGAGATTTCTCTCTACCCCACTATGGAGTGCAGCAGATCCCTCAGACATACAAAGAGCTGGCTGAACCTTGGATAAAGGTGAGCAGGAGGCTCTGAGAGATTTGTTTTCGCATATTCAGAGCTCATTTTTCTTTTGGTCTTTCGGATGGCATTTTGTGGTTTTCCTTACATTTAGTTAGGATAATCTCCTTTTCGGATAATAACAAAATTATTATTTGTTGCTTCAAGTGTCTCATCTGTAAGTAGTTTTTATAGTCTGCCAGTGAACGTTCTGAAAAGTAATGCCCTTGTCATGACAGTCCTGATCCAATTGATTTCATTCAAAACTGCTGCAGCGGTGTGTTTTGTGTGCCACCTGTCACGTATTGCTTCTGTAAATGCCCAGGCTATGACCTTTTTCAATTTAAGTAATTTGAGGGGATTTAGATACTGAGACTGATCCAGATCCAGATATTGTAGGAATTGGCCACTAGGGTGAGAGGCCACTCTGGTCTCTTACAAATTAGGCACCATAACCTCGTCCTGGTCACACTAGTCCATAACCAGTAGTGACAGTGTGTGCTAACTTGATGTCTAATTACTCTCCTGCTCGCTTCTCAGGTGTTTGGGATGGAGTTGGTGGGCTGTCTCTTTTCTCGAAACTGGAATATCCGAGAGATGGCCTTGAGACGGCTGTCACATGACGTGAGTGGCGCCCTGCTGCTGGCCAATGGCGAGCGCTCTTTGGCAAGTGCAGGTGCTGGAGCAGGGGCGGGACTAGGAGCAGCAGGAAGTGAAGTCTCAGGGGATGTTGTGGTTGAATGCTGCTGCAGTGTGCTGTCCATGGTCTGTGCAGACCCTGTCTACAAAGTCTATGTGGCTGCACTGGTAAGCACCTTCTACTTCCACACCACTCAGTGGGCACAGAATTGTTAGAGTACTTCTACCAAAACACACTTAAATCGCTAAGTTTAGAGCAAAATGTATAAGACCCATAATAGTGTTTCAAACTAAATACACAGTCTGTGGGATAGTATTTGAATTCTGCCAGCTAAACATTTGCAAGTGGGGTCAGACTTCTTTCCATTCCAAAATGAAATCCCTCTACAGCCAGATGTCTGTGCAAAAGTGCTGAAACCAGCATTAAGGTGCAAAGTTGCTGGAGCCGCATTTGTCTTGACTTGAAAAGACGATTTGTCTTATTGCTAAGTGAGGGTGGTCAATATGCTGGAATTGTCTCAGTAAATTCACACCACAAAGTTTTTCGTGGTTATCCTCTCTTGAACTGGACATGTCAGCTGCATGATCCATCCATCCATCCATGAACTGCAACCATCACTCATTTAGATCCTAAGTGGATCAGTACAGGTCTCACCTTCATATCTTGCTGAGTTTCAGTTCTTTGTTTTGGCCGTAAGGCTTCAGTACATGAGCTTTGAGCTCTCACTCAACCCCTTTAACTGATGCGTGTCAAACCTTCACATGAGCACCAGCCTGCATCACATGCATTTCACCGCCCCATCACATGAATCAGTCACAAGTATGGCAGCTTGTTTATTCTCATGATCACAAAGACGCCTGGGTTTTTTTTTTTTGGTTTTTTTTTTTGTGTTGGCAGGAAGTTGCGCAACACCAGCCCAGCTGATACGCTCACATGTTATGAGATGCCTAAAAAAAAATCATGCCATCTCAGGTTAGGATGAGCCGAAGTTTACAGCTTAAAGACTTTGTAGTCTCAAAATGAAACATGGTACTTCTGGTTGTTTTTATTTATTTGCTCTTTTTTCCCCCCTTTGACTGGTTCCAAAAACATATCTTTGATGGTACACTAGGGCTTCAATTTATTTTGCAAATCATAGACCTATTGGGGGCCTTCTGAGTACATTAAAAGATTTTTGGTTTTACTCTCATTGACTTTAGTTTGAGCTTATCAGATCAGTGCCAAAGTTCGATGCAACAAACCACGTTGGCTAGTTTTAAAGTTCACTTCAAACCAGGAAGTCTACAAAGCTGGAGGGATCTTCAGGCTGGGGCTGAAAGAAAAGGTTTCTTTTTTTCCCACTCTTAACCTATTTCTGCTTCTTGTGAAGAACAATGGCTCTTGGTGGCTGTTCTCAAGGCAGACTTCTGGGAGTTTGACATTTCCCTCAGGCTCTTTGCTCCAGCAAGCTGCAATTTTATGAAAACAAGAAAAGTTCTGTCCTCTTGGGGGCTTTCCAGCATATTTAGCGTAGTCGCATTTTGCTGTAGTCTTCTAACAATGGAAGAGGGGAATGGTGCCTGTGGACTAAAAATACCATGAGCGCTTGTATTCAAGGGAAGGCAGCGTTTGTGTCAAAACTGTGTCGGAAAATCTTTAGCGTTCTGTGACGACTCTTTTTGTAGTGGTGGAGTTTTTATTGGGTGAAAACACGGACTTACTGTATTGGAACAGATCATTTGGTCTTTAGCTGTGTTTGGATATCTACTGACAGAGTTAAAGAGAGCTTTTAAAAAACAGTGGGTGTTGTGCTTTTATCCACTTATTTTTTATTTCTTGTTTCATAGCCTGGGGAAGGTGTAGGAGGGTGTGTGTGTGTGTGTGTGTGTGTGTGTGTGTGTGTGTGTGTGTGTGTGTGTGTGTGTGTGTGTGTGTGT
>JBBIGA010000035.1:4165980-4189918 GCA_037576975.1 Alestes dentex | reverse complement strand
TATATATATAAAACACATGGGGCAGGTTAGGGACCATGCAATCGGAAGATCGTCGGTTTGAATCCCAGGACTACTAGAGGCACCACTGAAATACCCTTCAGCAAGGTACCGCCCCCACACGCTGCACCCCGGTCACTGTATTTCTGGCTGGCCACTGCTTCACTTGGTGAATGGGTTAAATGCAGAGAAAGAATTTCACATTGTGCACACTATGTGCTGTGCAGTGATGTGTTCACACGTGACTACAAGGGACCACTTTACCATATATATATTTTTGGTTATTGGAGAACTGATTTTTTTTTTTATCAGAACAAATTCTGAAAATTATATGAAGCCAAAAAAAATCACATTGTTAGATGTTTGTACTGTTAGATGTCTGTGAAGTATAAAAAAATCAGGAGATGTTTAAACTTCAGGTTGTTCAGAGCAGGTGTTTTGGTGGGTCAGGTTTAGTGTTGAATCTCCACTGAGAGAAGCGTGTTGTACCCAAGTGAACGGAAGTGAGTCCGTCCGCTCTATGCTCCGACTGCGCTCTGACCTTATGATTTGTGAGCAGAAGGGGCAGCAGCTTCTCTCTCCACTCTCAGACTCTCCTACTGCTATATGATTGTAAGGTAAGGGTGGACATACGAGCTAGGATCACAAAACTCAAATTTCAGACTGGCGTGGATGGGTGAGGGTGGATTTTGCTGAGGGAATTTCGCTCAACCGGTGAGTTCTGCTGAACAAACAGCTTAGCCTGCTAACGAGCTAATAAAGCTCATCTCCTCTGACAGGCTCTCCTCACTGCTTTTCCCAGTCTGAGTCGGGTTATAAGCCCTTTAAGACTTTTACACGAATAATTGAATGCTTCGCTGTTCAAAAAGGCCAACATTTCTCTTGTTTTTATTTAGAAACGCATCAGGAGAGGAGTGAAGCACAATCTGACAGCTAGCATCGGTCAAATTCGGATGTTTTCGTTTTATTCCAAGATATTTAAAGGTCAGCATGACATGAGACATCTAAATGTGGTAGCTTAGGAGACGAGGACTGTGTCCCAAACCTCACACTGCCCGACTGATCTGAGTGTCAAAATAATAAATTATTAGTCACAGATGTATTCGTGCAGTGCAGTGGGAATGTGTGATCTTGAACGTAGTGTCTGTAATAGAGACGTATAGTGCCTGTAGTAGAGAGCAGTGTCTATAATAGGGACAAATAGTGTCTATAATAGAGACATGTAGTGTCTATAATAAACAGTCTGTGCGTGCAGATCTGGCTGTTCACCAGTTTATTATCAGGACTTAAAATGGCCTTAAATTGTGCACCACTTAAAGTCAAATAAGAAGCTATGTTTATTGTTCTGGGTGGATTTGACGTATTATTCATTGCTTAATAAATAACAAACATAGATTAAATATAAACGTGTCTGCTTATTTTGGTAAAGCTTGAAATGGGCTTTTCACTTCTGAGTGGGCCTGTAACAGTTATTTAGATTAGCCAAGTTACTGTAAGCCAATTAGGGGAGGGGATGGTCACTCCCCTGCCGAGAAGGTCAACTAATGACCCTAACCGGGACACACACTCAGCCTGCCAGCGACAAACTTAACTCTCTTACTAAGAAGTAGAAGTGATACTGCTGCTCCCTGCATTTCTGTAAGTTGTAGAAAATGCATTATTTTGTAGCATTTTTCAGAGTGAGTCATTTGATGGATTTGTATTCTTCAATTGGAGTGTGTTTGCTCAGTTGTATCTGGGGGAAAAATGTACTTTTTACTCAAATGTATCTGAGTCATGTATTATGTTAGTTTATTTTGTGTGATGCTGAAGATTACTAGTTTAGAATACTGGTAAACTAACAAACTAGCTCTGCTAACGTTTTGGTGATTTCATGTAAAACATTTATTTTATGGTATTGGCTGTTTCCAAGAGAAATGCCTGTTAGTTTTCTTTTTTCCTAAAATTTTATTTATTTGTTTTTTCTTCATTTGTCTCTAAAATTAAATCCATCTTATTTCTAAGTTGCACTTTGGATAGATTGATATGGTGGTGTCTAAGTAGGTAAAAGGTCATTAGGAACCAGCTTTTTGAACTTTACCCCATTAAACATTTAATCCCATTATAGTAGACAAGTGCACTGCAGGCCAGGGCATGTATCTTCCTTCACTGAAGGATCATATACAAACAGGGTTCCTGCTCAGTATTCTGATTAAAGATTTCTGAAGCAGGTTTTACCACCACTGGATTTTTGTGGCTTTGCTGCTACTAGTGATGTGGTTGCATCCGTTATCCCATTATGAGAGCTTATCCGCCCCACCCATCCCGTAAAAAACTGCTGTTTTTTGTAACTTGCTTTGTCATTTTTTTGACCTGCCCACTTACATGTGCAAGTTTTCTAATGTTTGTAATGTTTATTAAAATATATTTTTCTATCTATTTTTATTTCTTAGTTCTAGCCTTTAAATTTCTCTTTAATTATTGTTACTATATTGCACAGTCTCACTGGCAGCACATTTTTTTACTACACGTTGTACATGTATAACTGCATGTGACACATAAGACAATTCTAGAGTCTTGAAGGACGTGTTACTCATGTTATAAGCAGAGATCATCTCTTGATTTTTTTTTTTTCTTCTGCAGTCCATTCACAATGCCTGGATCTCTGCCAGCAAGTTATGTGGCCTCTTGGCCCAAAGATGTGGGTATCATTGCTATGGAGGTCTACATTCCCTCTCAGTATGTAGACCAAGCAGAACTGGAGGAGTTTGATGGCGTTGGGGCTGGAAAGTACACCATCGGGCTCGGCCAGGCGCGGATGGGCTTTTGCTCAGACCGCGAGGACATTAATTCTCTCTGCTTGACTGTGGTGCAGCGACTTATGGAAAGAAACTGCCTGTCATACGACAGCGTGGGAAGACTAGAGGTGGGCACAGAAACAATCATTGACAAGTCAAAGTCTGTGAAGACGGTACTGATGCAACTGTTTGAGGAGTCTGGGAATACAGATGTGGAGGGAATCGATACAACTAATGCGTGCTATGGAGGCACTGCTGCCCTTTTCAATGCAGTCAACTGGGTGGAGTCCAGCTCTTGGGATGGTAAGCATCCTTTGGTGGTACATTCTAGATTTTTGGTTTGAGTTGCACCAACAAAATTAGAACTGGCTGGTATTCACTTCCAACACAGTAGGCAATTTACTAATTTAGTTTTATGTTGTACAACTTTAATAATAAAGAACATGCATTCAAATACATGCATTCAAATACTGTAGCTGTATAATTTAAAAAATGTCAGCTGACCAGTTATATTGTGATATCTGCAATAAAAAAGTTGTTTGCAGAAGAACCACACTGAAGATGTACTGTCTTTGTTGCTGTAGCTTTGAGAAAACAAGGCTAAAATTGGTCAAAGCAATCAGACAATTCTAAATCATCTAAAAATGTTATTTTAAGGATTGCATCACTTAATTGATAGTTTTAAATGCAGTGCTGGCAGAGGTAACTAGATTAAATTGATATCCATAAAGCATGTTTTGCTCTTGGCAGGCTCTTGCAGGATTAGGCCTTTTCTTGGGTGGTGACTGTTTTTTTGCTTCATCATCTAAAGCGTCTTTCCCAAGGTCTAAGCTTATCGAACTGAAATATGGTGCAACCTTCATGTGAGCTTCTCTGTATTTGTCCTTGCATTTGGCCTTATTCTAAGCATGACTCTTGCTGGTTATTTGCTGCAGGTCGCTACGCTCTGGTCGTGGCTGGGGACATCGCTGTGTACGCCACAGGCAATGCCAGACCTACAGGTGGTGCAGGAGCAGTGGCCATGTTAGTAGGTCCCAATGCCCCTCTGGCATTTGATCGAGGTATGTGGTCCTACAAACAGCTGTCATGAACTTTGACACACTTTGTTGCAGGAGCTTATGAAATAGCTGAGGTCAAAGTCGGCACATTGCTGTGACTTACTACTTTGTTTGTATCTAAACACTGATAGCATTCCAGTAAGGTTGGTCAAACCCTTATTTGACCTTATTTAATGTTTAGAAGTCGATTGGCTTTAATAAAAAAGTTGAATTACTCTAAAATTGAGTTACATCATACTGAGGGTTTTTTCCCCCAAATGACAGTTTACGGTGGATTTTATTGTTCACTGATATTAGATGTAAATATTAGTGAACAAAGAATGCTTTGTAATGATGTCTGTCTTTCCTTACAGGTCTACGTGGCACCCATATGCAGCATGCATATGATTTTTATAAGCCTGACATGGTGTCCGAGTATCCCATGGTGGATGGCAAGCTTTCCATCCAGTGCTACCTCAGTGCGTTAGACCGATGCTACTCCGTCTACCGCAACAAGATTCAAGCACAATGGCAAAGAGGTGCGTAATCATACCAGCGTATTCATTGCCTCTGTGAACAGCTTATCTGGCAGTTTGCCTCACACTCTGAACACACTGTAGGCTTCACAATCCTTTCTTAATAATACACCTTTTTTTATACAGCACTTTTTGTTTTAGTTACCAAATTTTAAGGGGGTAACACGGGAAAATACTATGGTCTAAATGAAATTACAGCACAATTCCAAATGTTGGAAATAATGTATTCAAATAACCATTGCTCATTTGCAGAATCTCCTATATGTACAATAGGTGACTCAAGTGTGTTGGGAGGGTCTTTGAGCATTATTTTGATGGCCTCAGCCTGTTGTAGCTAAATTAACTGCAGCTGAACCTGGCATAAATTTTATACATAGTTTATTTGTTCGGTCTTGCTGTGGTTAAACAAAAGTCTTTCTGCTTTCATTTCAGAGGGCCTGGAGAGACGTTTCAGTTTGGATGAATTTGGCTACATGGTTTTCCACTCACCCTATTGTAAACTGGTCCAGAAATCTTTGGCCCGTCTCTTGCTCAATGATTTCTTGTCTCATTCCAATCCCAACACGGAAAGTGGGCCTTTCAGTGGACTGGAAGCCTTCAGGTCAGTATTTTATCTATTGACGAGGGCAGCTCAGTTGACTGAAGTGACATTTCCACTCTCATCCTGTTTACAAGTATGCTAAACATTTCTGGTGCCTGTCATCTGTGTTGCTTTGATGTCTAGCCTACTGTGGTAAAGGACTGCACAATATGTCGTTTGCAAGAGTTACTGTAGTATCCGTCACTATAATACCTATATTGCAGGGCTGTAGTGTGCCTCTAACCAATCGCAGTATTTCTGATCAATCACAGCTCCACATGAGTTTCTGAGAGTTGTGATGACTCAAGGTCTTCATGTAATCCAACAACGGCGTACTTTATAACCATTAAAGGTGTTGGTGAATTGGTGCATGAATGGGCTAAACTGCCGCAGCCAGAATAATTCGATCTATTTTAGAATTTTGGTTTTGTGACATCAAAAAAATGTGATATGAATACAGGCTTTGTTTTTTGTAGCTTATTTTCCATATTTGGTCTGTATGCGTTGGGGGGTGGGTTGTAAACGTACCATCTAAAACAATATTTACAGACTGTAAGCCTTTTTAAGTCCCGAAAAGTGATGATATGGGCCCTTTAATAACGTGAAAGTAATCACATTTGCGATATGTAGCAGTAACATCACAGTACAAATATGTTGCCTGTATCATGCAGCTCTACTGTAGTGGCTTTACTGGAGGTTAGAAATGTGCATCCACAGGCCAGCTTGCATACTTCAAGTGAAAAATAATTACTGTATTTACACTTATCTGTACTATGTCTATTCAAATCTGTTCAGTTTTCCCTCCTGATCAACTGTTATGTATTTATTTTTTTAGGGATGTGAAGATTGAGGACACTTATTTTGACCGTGATGTGGAGAAGGCCTTCATGAAAGCCAGCGCCGAAATGTATGAGCAGAAAACCAAGGCTTCCCTCCTCATATCCAACCAGAATGGCAACATGTACACACCATCTGTGTATGGCTGCCTGGCTTCGGTTCTAGCACAGTATGTACCATAGTTTCTGCTTCTTAGGAAGGCTGCTCAGCATCTTTCCCATGAAAACTGTGTAGTTCATAATCTTCGTAGGTTTTACATATTGTTAACATACAGCTTCTTATGACTGTGCTTTTTACAGACATGCTCCTCAGCAGTTGGCAGGACAGAGAATTGGAGTGTTCTCATATGGCTCAGGCTTTGCTGCAACACTCTACTCAATCAGAGTCACACAGGATGCTACACCTGGTCAGCATGCATATACATCTACAACATACACTGCACTTAACCTCTTGGTTCATGTAACGTACATGATTTAAGGTGCTCAGTTAAGTGATTTTGTTTGTTTGTTTTAGGCTCTGCGCTGGATAAACTTGTTTCCAGTCTGTCCGATCTGCAGGTCCGGCTGGACTCCAGGAGGAAGGTTCCACCTGCTGTCTTTGCTGACAACATGAAACTTAGAGAAGAGACCCATCACTTAGGTATGTTTTTTACCTCTGCATTAGGTTTCAGATTTTGTGGCTGATAGAGGGAGACCTTGTCTGGGTTTTAATGCCAGCTGTCTTTCACATTATGTGAACATAACATGAAGCTATAGACATGCCTCTGTAACCCAAGTCTCTTTTTACAACAGCAGCATTTACTCTGTTTTTGTCACTTATTAAGCCCAGTCTTCAGCTTGGACAGGCTGAAATCCTAGTGCTAGGACTTCAACTGAATTTTGTAAAAGGAAAAGAAAAACAAAAAACAAAAAAGCATCCATGTTTTTTTTTTTTTCCCCTAATGTAAGATTAACACTAGTTAGAAATGTAGTTTGTGGAGGCTGATGACCAATACTGATGGCTGTATTTACGAATCTCTTTCGCTCCAACAGCAAACTACATTCCCCAGGGTCCAGTGGACGAACTCTTCCCAGGAACGTGGTACTTGACCCGTGTGGATGAGAAACATCGCAGGTTCTATGCCAGACACTCGCCAGACGAGGACAGACCCCTGGAGGCAGGCCTGGTTGATCCAGTGACCGCAACAGAGGTAAGATTGAATGGAATTTGCCTTAAATGTGGTGCAAAATTGTGCGTGAAAGTGCCAATTTAGCAACATCAGGTTTGTTTAGCTCTGGATAGAATCTCAATAATATTATTTTCGTTGTCTATATTATCCTACTGCGTAAAGAGTTGCTCCCATAACATTTGTGTGTTCAGTGTATTTTTAACAATAACATTGAACTGTACCAAAATAGTCAAATGAAATTGGAGTGATTTTGACATTTCATGGATCATTTCCTAAAGAATCATGATCGAATTCAGCTGTTGACTGCGAATGCATTTCTTCCCTTTTGCAGCATATCCCCAGCCCACTAAAGAAGATGCCACGCATCCCAGCCTCTGCAGCCTCTGAGGTGGTTGCCATTAGTAACGGGGATCACTGAAACTGACCTCTATGAGGTACACGTACCCACAGGTGATCGTGAGGACGCGATGAGAGCATGGACAAAAACAGGAACGAGCAAAAAGAGAAAAGGACTCAAGGCACGGTGTCTGCCTTGGCCTTAAGGGGTATTAATGAATGTTGAAACACACATAGCTTTTTAAAGTGCTCCTGGTTAGGACTGGTCACTCAGTCACTGTGTTTAAGCTGATTTTGTTTTTTGTTAAGCTGGTTATTTTGGGACATAAACGGTTTGTGGTCTGCACTGTTGTGTCTACACAATATTTGACAAGAATGGAAACAAGCTGACACAGTCTTAGTTAAAATCTGCTGCTCCGAGCTGATGATCTATGCAGAGAGTTTCTCTATCTGATGTCATGATAGATAGTGTTTTCAGATGCTCACTTTATCATTTCTTGTGTTTTTTTTTTTGTTTGCATTAAGGTTTTTGTTTTTTTTCTTTTTTTGTTTGCATTAGGTTTCTTGCTGAATTTTCATACTTGCTGAATTTTCAAGTATGAGATTTTAGAATCTCAGGCCAGCAAAGGAAGGGTTGAGAGTAAAGGGAAGCAGGCCTTTTTTCTTCTTCTTCTTCTTCTTCTTCTTCTTCTTCTTCTTCTTTTTTTTTTTTTGAACTTTTTTCCTGCTGCTTTTACATATTGCTGCTTTTGCCCCACACTGCTGGCATTTTTATAAAATCATACACAAGCATAAGCGATGGCTTTCAAAATACCTCGTAATTCTTTTATAAATCCGTATATGTATAAATCCATAAATGTAGTCCAGGATGTGTCATCATGACCTATGTCATGGAATTATGCTTATGCAAAATTGAGTCAGCTTAGTGAACTTCACTCAAACAATATATATTGTTTTTTTTCAGCCCAGTTGTCAATTTCTAATTTGTGTCACTAGGAAGCCACTTAAGAGGCCTCTTCAATGGAAAAAATTAGCGTAATTAATATTATGCTTAAATGGTGGCAAACATGGAGAAGGTAGTCACAGCCATAGTAATATGTGACCAACAATCGAACAACTGTACAAACACTAATTATCGTTCCAATAATCGTTTAGATCATCGGTGTCATTGGCTGAATCTGTAAATAGCATGTCAGTCAAATGAAATGAGCCTGAATAGTTTTCATTTTTTGTCAAGATGCTTTAATTGAAGTAAGAGATAAAGGGCAAGCTCTGACCATCATCAGAGCATGACTGTAAGCAATATTAGATCTAAAAAAACAAAAAAACAAAAACGAGTTCTAAGCACACAAGGCTATTGAGGTGATGTCGGTAAGTTGTGTTTCTGACATCCTTGGGACCACTAAAGCAGCGAAGGTTTAAGGGAAAAACAGTTTTAGATTTTTCGGGCCAAACGGCCATTCTCTTGTTTTGGAATATGCATAAAATCAAGTGACATGAGGACGACGCGTTTTAGTTTCTCTTTGAGAAAATTTTAGATGAGACCGCGCACAATTCATGTTGTTCCATTTTCAAACTGTGTGTGTGTGTGTGTTTGTGTGTGAGAGAGAGAGAGAGAGAGAGAGAAACTAATCTGTCTGTTGGTCTGTCTGTTCTTGAGCCCCTTGCCTTTGGTTGTGCCAAACTGCCAAAGCGCAGATCGTTTCCCAAAAACCCGTCACAGCTGCAGATATTTAGCAGTTTTAAACAGTTTAGTGTGCCTGGCAGTGGCCGGTTCAGCTCCACATTAACACTGAACTGCCTTTCTGTGTGTGTGGTGTGGCCTGTAGATTCTGTAGTACTAGGATACCACAAAATTAAAGGGCTTACAAAGCATCTTTTTTGCCACAGACCTTGATGAACAATGTGATAATGGTGAGCAGGTTTCATGTGATGAAACTACATTAGAAGAGCGCTTTGGTTTCCGTCCGTCCATTTTACACAACCTGGGTGTCGTTTACAGGCTGTTTAACTGCGACTCCAACCGCTCAGTAATAAACAGATGTCATGAGCGGCTTCTCAGACACCTTATCGGAAACACTTTCAGTCTCTGTGGTCATTTGCATTTCTTCATGAAAATCCTTCTAAACCAGACTGTTGGGCTCAGAGAGAAAGCACTTGTGGTGATGATGCAAACTGCTCAACTTTACAAAGCCTTATTCTAAGCATGTCAAAGACAAACGGGATGAAACTCTGAATAATGTACAGCTAGTTGTCTATTTTTTTTCCATTTTAAATTCACAGTCAAGTCTCGGCCGGCTCCACTTTTAACTTGAAACAGCTCATGTTTACAAGACGTTTCTCGGAGAACAGTCAGTTATGTACAGTACTAACTGTGAGATTATTTATATTTGTAGATGTAAAGGAGACTTGGTGACTTGATCAGGCTTAACTTTTGTAGCGAACAAGCTGTATAAAAAAAGATGTAATATGTCAGAATGTATGCAGAGATGAACTGAAAAATAAATCTGTTCATTTATTCATGTTGACTTCACTCTTTTATTGATTCATTCATTTTCAGACAGAATGGATGGAAAATGGATTTGTCACAGTAATTATATTGTGACTAATGATTCATTCCTAACATGTAATAAATGGTTTTATGTGTAGTTTCTCCAGTACCGTCTGATTCACCACTGAAACTGAACCTGCAGGGTTCTGGAGTAGTTCAAGAATACAGTATGACCTTTTTTTCAGCATATTTTAATACACCTATAAATACCAACTATACAATAACCCTTTTTTCCTTCTTTTCCCATAGTTCTTTTTCCCCAAGCAGTAGAATCCTTTAAAATTTAAGGTCTTGTATGGAAATTGAATTTTATTTTCCTCACTTTCTATAGATAAAAGAAATGTAGTAAAACATTCCATTATTTCCACACTCCATACTGTCCATATCTCGAAACTGAGCTGCACAAATGGCCCATTTTGATTTCCCTGTTCATCTGATGTCACAAAAGCCAGTGTGTTTACATGCATCCACCTCTATTATCCTCCAGCACAGGCGATTTATGTTTCAGCCCTGACTGCAGCCAGCCAGAGCAGAGCTCGTTTACATTTATCGTGAAGGCACAGTAACAAAAGCAGGGTTTCATTCTAAGGGGTAAGAAACGGAAATGTAAAAACCACATTAATATTGTAAGTAGACCTCTAGGGATAAGATAAGATACAAGGCAAATGAAAGAAACTGGCCTTTTAATATTTCTTACTACAGTATGGTTTACAGTCTGAAAGACGTTAAGATGGCTTTTTCTGTCCTTAGTTCCCTTTTGTTTTAAGGCTTACATTTATAATTTAGAATGTTATTTTTTTTTATGAATGCTACTTGTTCTTGAAAGAAAAAAACGAGTAAGTTAAAACTGCACAGATTTTTCAAAACATCTGCATAATTCACTCAGAGTGGGTGGATGTGAAACGGTGCGCGCTATGGAGAAACTTTCCATCTCAGTTTACAAAAGGTCACCACGTCTGTAACACAAATATTGCTGCTTTTTTTGGTGTTTTTCCCCAGATTAGTCATGTCTTGACCCACAGATAGCCGTCTTATTATCACAATACTGTTCTTCTTAGGTTTTATTTATTTATTTTTTTAAATTATTATTATTGTTGTTGTTAGTATTATTATCATCATCATCACAATCATTATTGTTGTCATTATTATTTTTATTATTATTATTTCACCTGTTTTTTCACCAAACTTGGAACAAAAAAATGGTCTTGTTAGATCTAAAGGCACAGCAGGCTCATAAACAGCCTTTAAGACATTAAAGTACAGTTCAGGTGCGAAAAATAACGTGTCACTGTTTGACATAGTTTTAAAAAAAACATTTGTGAACGCTGCTAGCCTGCCAGTTTTGTGGTGAATGGAGTTTTTTTCTCTGATTCTCTGAGCGGTTTTTGTCTACGTGTTCCCTGTGCACTGGAAAGCAATCACCCTTCACGTTTTCTCATGGTAATTAGTTCTAGTTAAAAAGTAGAACAGCCAGTAAACTTGCACATGCTGTTTTTTGTGATCTACTGACGCTGGTGAAAAAACATTAAGCTTTCTTTGAGGGCTGTTCTGCATGTACCTTATTTAAAAATATATATTTTAGGACAAATAAATATTTCACGACAAAACGTCCTTAAAACAACTGTAAAATAATGTCTGAGACATCAGCCATAGTATTCATAACCACTGTCTGGTTCCTATCACCAGCACTGTAAACAGTTGTTTCTTTGCAACTGAGCGTCAAACCACTCTTATGTTTTAGTGATTGGACTGAATGTAGACATTTCAAGAAATACATGAACTTCCCCTTAAAACTGTGAATAGAAACAAATCGGAAATTATTCTAGAATTTACTCAGTGAAGTAATAACTGTCTTTCAGACCATAATGTTAACATATTAACATATTGGGTACTCTTGCTATAAACACAAAGCACATTGGGCCAGAATGAAAAATAAAATAAACCCAAACTGTAGTTTAGATTCTAAAGGGCCCATATTCTACCTTTTTTCAATAATTATTTTTCCCCCAGCAAGATCTACGTATGATGTTTCTGAGTTATGAATCAAAAACTTACAAATCATTTTTATATCAAGTCAGTTAAGTCACGTAGGTTTTATTGTCATTTCTACCATATACACACAGTGAAATGAAACAAGACAATATTCAGGGCAACTGACAACAGCTACAGTGAGGATGAATATAGTATTTTGACAGGTACTGTATTCTAGCAGCAGAGAGTTATGTGACCACATGACCATATTCCAACTGTCTTTGGTCTTTTCTTTAAAAAGCTACCCAGGCTAAGACACTTCAGTGAAAAATGGCGTAGGTGGATGTATGTAAATGGTCCATTTTTGTGGCATCTCAAAAACAGGTTGTTTTACAGCCATGTTTCCAAGTATGGACTGGAGAGTGAATGGTATATTTTGAAACATTAAATACAGAAATAACAATACATTGAACTGCATAAGCATAAACGATTATATATACACTATATGGACAGAAGTATTTTGGATGCATGAGCGTTACACCAACAGGGGCTTTATTGACATTCCATTCAAACACATAGACTTCAACATGGAGTTGGTCCCCCCTTTGCAGCTAGAACAACTTCTGCACTTCCCAGAAGATTTTGGAGATTTTGTGGGAATTTGTGCCCATTCATTATGTAGAGAATTTATGAGGTCACACACTAATGTTGGACGAGAAGTCCTGGCTTGCAGTCTCCGATCCAGTTCATCCCAAAGGTGCTGGATGGGGTTGAGGTCAGGGCTCTGTGCGGCCAGTCAAGTTCTTCCACACTGAACTCACCCAGCCATGTTTTTATGGAGCTCGCTTTATGCACTAGGACACAGTCATGTTGGAATAGAAAAGGTTCCTCCCCAAACTGGGTCCACAAAGTTGGAAGCATGGTGTTGCAGAAGCATTAAGATTGCCCTTCCTTGGAAGTAAGGGACCTAGCCTAAACCCTGAAAATTCAGGTGTGTCACAATACTTTTTTACATATAGTCTAGCTCCAAAACGTGAGTATGGCATTATTTGTTTAAAATGAACCACTCATTCTATTCAGTTTTACCAACACACACCACTAGATGGAGACATTGTGATAGGTCTGTTCTTAAAGGCCAAAACATAAAACTTTTTAAATCAACATTCTATTAGTGTGTCCTGTAGATAATGTTTTAATCACATAAACGTTTTCTTAAAAAAAAAAAGTAATAAAGTTTCTGACAGTGAATGGAGAGAGGTCATCAACTGTGTCCTTTGAGCAAAAAAAGGAAATCTTTAACCCCTACCCCCCACCCCCCCACCCCACCCGCCCCAGCTGCTCTATCAGATCTACAGCAGTCCCTGCGTTGTTGGCTTTTTGTTGTCGAGGAGGAAAAGCATCCGGTTAATGAAATCTGCCATCTCTCTACGCCCTCTCCCTGTCTGCATAGCCCAGAGCTGTGTTTTTTCCTCTCTCCACCCGTTTTCAGGCTGGTCCTGCCTCCTGGATGAGAGTTAGCACCTTAATAGAACAGAAGTCCTTCAGAAAGCTAAAGAGTAAAATTATTTTATTCTTAGAAGATGTTTTTTCTTCTTCAAAGAGATCCACTGATAATCTCTAAGTCTTTACCTTTTTAAAAATGTGTCAGAACCAGTCATTAGGAACGTGATCTCTTTGACATCTCTCCCGAAAGTTATCTTAAACACTATCTGATTTTTTTTCGTGACATATTATTTATTGTCTATTTTCTGTCTTATTATCTTTAAAGAATTTGAAATTTTCTTAAACACTATTATATAAATTATTTTAATCTGTATAACACATATTATTTATGCATCGATTTCTTGAAAAAAAAAATCACAAAAATCTAATTATTCAGCCACGTCCATGTCTGTCTGCACAAACAGCCAATCTCAACTCGAGGAGGGCGGGGCTTGTACGAATACGGGTGCAGAAAGAAATAATAAGCGGCAGGGTGGAGCTTTAACGCGCCTCGAACGAACAAACGGGGGCAAGAAGACCCAGATTCTGACATTTTACCAGCATTTTCGGAACTTAAACACACTTTCTGGCTGGGGAAAGGGGCTGTTTGCATCGTATATAGTCCGAGGGAGGACGACAAGAGGTCTAGGATAGCAGGGAGGTAAGGAAACTAAGTGAAAAACGCCTCGAAAGAAACATTTGGTGAAAACTTTGGTGAAGGGTGGGAAGTTTCCTTCCGACTGGTCTCTCTCACTGCATAGCTTTTTTCCAGTTTATGCAACAAATATACTGTCAGGTATGGAAGTTTGAAGTGTCTGATAAAGCAAGAGGTGTAATAAATCGCTGTAGCTGTAAAATAAATGAGAAGAATGGGAGTAGTCCTGAATATACAGGTAGAACTGTTTAGATCTCAGCTTTTAACTAAATGTAAACACGGAAGGATAACTTGCATACTTTTCAAAAGTCTTTTGAGACCCTGTGATCTGTGCAAGCTTGGTTTAAAGTGTGTTTTGAACGAACAGTCGTAACATGTGTCACCACAGAGTAGGTTATTTCAGCTCCTGAGACTTGTGGCAACTTCTTCAAGTAATGTAACCAAGTTTTGTACCTCGGCCTGTAACGGTCAACGTGTCTGACGTCGCGTAGCTAACTGGAGAGCTACACTATATGGACAAAAGTATTGGGACGCCTAACCAATACACCACCAGTGACTTTAATAGAAGTGGTCCCCCCCTTTGCAGCTAGAACAGCTTCCACTCTTCTCAAAGTGCTTTCCACAAGATTTTGGAGTGTTTCCACGGTTTCTTTGTGATCATTCATTTTACAGAGCATTTGTAAGGTCAGACACTGATGTTGGACGAGAAGGCCTGGCTCGCAACCTCTTGTTCTAGTTCACCACAAAGGTGTTGGATGGGTTTAAGGTCAGGGCTCTGTGCAGGCCAGTCACGTTCTTCCACATCCAACTCATCCAGCCATGTCTTTATGGACCTTGCTTTGTGCACTGGGGCACAGTCATGCTGGAATAGAAAAGAGCCTTCCCCAAACTGTGTCCACAAGGAATGATGATGTCCAAAAATGTCTTGGTATGCTTCATTGGAAGTAAGGGGCCTAGACCAACACTTGAAACAGGAATGACACATTACTTCTGTCCACATGGTGTGTGTCATACTGACTCTCATTCTTGTCATACTTGCTCATAGATTTGTACATTAGTAATCTGTCGGTATGTGTGTTTTGCACCTTTGTGTATCACATACACAGAATGACCTTTCACAGTACACATTAGACCCGGGTTTCTCAACCACTGGGCCGTGGACCACCGATGGGCCGCGAAGGCTTTTGATTGGGCCGCGAATCTAAAATCGAGACAGGCCATTGGTCCGCAATTGGTTATTTAATGTCATCTAATGTGGCCAAGTGGGCCTTGGCAACATGCTGTGATAGATAGGTGGGCCTTAATGTTGAAAAGGTTGAGAACCATTGCACTAGACAACATGCAAAAGTCACAGTGTGTAATTTATATATGAGCTATAGGTCCAGAATTATCAAGGCATCATTCAAGTATTTTAAGGTCGTGAATTAAAACAGGCATTCAACTGCGCACGCACACAGAGCATATATAATTTTCTCTGTAGAATAGTATTGCGAATAGAGTGGGACACACATGAGCAGCCACAATTGATGTTCTGATGCTGGAACATCAATTGTGTTGGGATGTGGAACAGTGTAGCTGTGTGTTTTAGCCTCACTGATGAACTGGAGAGACATTTGTGATCCAGAACTAATCACTCAACATCAGTACCTGACCTCACTAATGCTCATGTGGCTGAAGGGCATTAAATCTTCACAGCAATGTACCCAACATCTAGTATAAACCCGTCCCAGAGGGGCAGTGTCTGTTATTGTCGCAAATGTTGGGGAAACACTACATTGATACCGTTGATTTCAGAAGAAGTGTTAGAAGTGTCTACAAACTTTTGGACATATGTGTTCAAATCACTGCGTCTGTAGTACTTAATTTTAAATTTGTAGATTAGAGATTTATTTATGTACGTAAGTCTGCATTTACTCCATTATGCTAGGAACAGTGACATTTCATGGGACACTAAGAGAATCTCTGTCCTGTTTTAAACACATACAGGTCCCTGGTGTAAACAGGCTTATGGTTCCAGTTAACACTCGAAGCTTTTCTCTCTTCACTTTTTTTTTTTTAAATGTGCTTTCCTGCCTAGGTGTGTGGGAGCTGTGTGACATGCCAGAGAGTGTGTGGGAGCTGTGTGGCATGTCAGACAGATGATATCTGAGGACAAGATGCAGCTAGAGTCACTAAATTTGCCCAGTTGACTGTGGCAAAAGGAGAATTGTGTAAATTTGGTTTAGTTAGATTTGTCATTGCTTGTGTTCTTTTAGCTTTAGAAGATTTAATCTGAATGGGTTCGTGAATGTTTTCTGTTTATGTCGACTAGGTTAAAATGGCTTGGGCAGTATATTTGTTAGTAATTGACTAGTGTCACAGTTTATAAGAATTCCGTTGCTGAATGTTACTAGACTTTGCCTCAACGGTGGCATGTATGTGGCTAACCAGTGTGGTGTTACTATGAGTGTAAACACCCCAGCAGAAATGTCGCTCAGCACACGTCTCTTATTCAGTGTTAGTGGGAGTGTCAATGAAATATTGCTTTGTGACCCAGCAATTAATTTTGTGCAGTATGACCCACATTCTGCAGACAGCGGGCCATGTTTCAGAGTAATCATGCTGCCTTGATGGACGTGCCGAGACTCGGGGCGGTTTTAGCCTGAGACGTTCACTGGCTTCTTGTTTCCCGTTTCTTAGGTGGATGAAAGAGCATTCAGTTCAATTATGTCTCGCAGTGCCCCAGACTTCTTGGTTCATATAAGTTGAACTCATCTGTTGAGAGAAAGCCCATTTGCATGAGCCAAAGAATGGTTGGTAAGCTGGAGTCAGGACTAGTTGATCCATAAATGTGTATTAATGTTTATTCATTCAGAGAGAATTTGTATTTTTGCCCTATTAATTTGTATACTGGGAGGGTTTGCACGGAATGTTGTAGTAGATTTTTGATACAGAAGGAAAACAAGCCTAATTGACATAAATGAGTAAAAAAATTAAACAGTTTAAATACACACCAACTGTAAGTTGGCATGTATTTGTTTACTTATTTTCTTACTTAATTGTCTTCTGCTGTAGGAATATTACAGAGTAAATAATAATCTTATTATCTTTACCTTAAACAAGGTATTTTATTCATATTATCTTTTCTTTTCTTAAAAACATGTTGTATGAATAATACACAGTGGTTTTATAAGAACAGTGGAAACTGTTCCGGTTTATGTCAATACATTAGATATCACACATAGATAGCATAAAGTGTATTAGTATTTGATCCAGGGCTGCTGTTGTAGTCGTGGCGCAGAATCTACGGTTTGTGTGCGCTGATCATTTGGAGTAAGTAATGACCACTCAAGGCCTCACTCTGTACTGCAGACTGATCAATAAAGCTGGAGGGAGGGATTTAGAGTGGATTGTTGAGTGTGTTGACTACAACTTGGTAAACAGCAGCGTTGTGCTCTCGGTGCACATGAACTTGATCCTCTTGGACCTTGTAGTGCACAAAACCTGTGACACACTTTCTGAGAAGGAGACTGTAGCCATTGATTATGATTACCTTTTGTTGTGAAGGCTGAGCCGCTCCTTTCTATGAAACTATTCTTTATTATCTGAGAGCAGCTGTTCAGGATGCTGGCTTGTATCTCTTTCCTGTTATTGGTTACGGCATTGTCCTCTAGAAAACTGTGGAGCAGGTTACTTGTAGTGTGTCGTTGTTGGAGACCCTGTCTTCCTTCTGCCTCTCCAAGATTTCCACAATCTATTGCACATATGCAAACAGAAGCATTTGTGCTTGTTTCACTTGCACACGGATTTATTTGGATGATAACTTGGCAATCTTTATTCTTCTTTTTTGCAGTAAGGGAGTAAGAAAAGGAATCAATAGTAATGCAGATGATAATAGGACAGCCCACCCACCAGCGTTTCAATTTTAAAACCCCATTTAAAAAAAAGTTTTCAGCTTAATGATGAGTTTTGCTCCAGTCTCTACAGAAAATGTCTTTTTTTACTTTTTACTTTTTTTTACGTTGTCTTTTCTCTAATTTCTACAGAACTGCACATATATGTAGTGAGTTAAAGGGGACATATTTTGCAAAACTCACTTTTTGCATCCTTTTGTATTTCCATTTGGGTCTCTACTGCTCCTGTAAACACTCCAAGCGCGAAAAAACCCCCCAAAACATCCATCCGTTTTATGTGAATCAGTTGAAAGACTTTGGTGTCAGGAATCCACCCACTAGATTAGTTGAAGATCCGCCATTTTTGTCTGCTGGTTTTATGAGCATGCGCATAAGGCGCTGAGCGCTACGGCTACAGGCAAAGGCAAGTCACACATGAAGTGTTGTGTTGTTCGCTGCAAAGAACAACACAAATCCGAACATATTTCATGTGTGTTAAATGCGCAGCATAAGCGTGGGATGGGTGGGGCGTGGCCAGCAACAGCTTATTTGCATAAAAGTGACAGAGCCCTTAAACGACTCATTTTGAAAGGGACTGAAACTGTCAAAAATAGAACTGGTGAGACTCTTTATGTGAGAGTGATTTTGTGCAAAGAACTTCATGAACATGTTTTGTAGCCCATAGACCTATTATCACTAAAGTGAGTTTTGCATAATGCGTCCCTTTTAAGAAATTTGCCACTTATGTTGTCACATTTGTTTGTATACACTTATGTGCAAAACTCAGTTTTGTACAGTTTTTATCACTGTAATAAAAAATAAATTTTGGTTTATCACGCTAGTGTCAGTAATCGATATTAACCAGTTGCTGGCTGTATACATCGTAACAACACTGACCTTTTCACAGAAATCTAGCCCCTGGCTTGAAAAAGTAATTGTATATTACTTTGTTTCATGATCTGTTTCTGTCGTAGAGTTTTGTTAACTGCTAGCTACTACAGCTCATCAACAGCTAGTGGTCGGTAATTTTTAAGTTGCCAAACAGCCCAACTGTATACATGTTTTCAAGTTCCAGTTTCTTTTCTGAGGTCAAGATTTAATTTGAAGCCCACCAGATCTTTCAGAGAATGATATAAACAATGTGAATGTAGCCTGTACCTAAAGCAAGTCCAATTCGGTAAAAAGTGTCTGCCTCCGCCCGCTGCTGCAGGCAACAAGGTTGCCATTGATGGTACACTGTGTGGTATTGTAGCAGGATGGTGGAGACTGAAGGCTCTCTTTGTCTGTTTGAGAGGGGCTCAGCAGGCGAATCCTGCTGAGACAAGAGGAGAGAGGTGCAGCACTGGAGGACGACCTGCTCTCCACTCATGGCCCTCACCAGGAGCCCCTACCAGCCACTCCAGATTACTTGACAGCCAGGCAGTGAGGTCAACCTCCATGTGTGTGTGTGTGCACGAGCTCTCCACCATCACATGGAACTTTTTTCAAGTTAAAAGGCTTATTTTCACCCTGGTTCAAATTAATGCCCGTGACAGTTTACATTTTTAAGGTTTGTTTTCTGTAATTTACCTACCTTCTATTTCTGATTTCCATCCATTTCTAATGGTGTGAACTGTTTGTGTTTTGACCCGTACCTCTGAAACTCCTAGAATGGTTCATTCGCAAGCATGATATTTGATATTCACTTAAAAGACAAGAGGTGTTATTGAATGATAATAGATGATTATGGATGTTTGTACATGGCCGCACTAGTTTTCACATTTCTGTGGTCTAGTTCTTGCACTAGCTCACATCTATCTGCATTGGCCATTAAATGAAGAGAAGTAACTTGTCTGTGTTGTATGTGTATGTCCCATGGACTGCTGCCTCAGTGTGATAAATGTTCCCTTTTCTTATTACTCTGTCAAGTTTAAGACTTCCGTTTAGTGGAACTCTTTATGCTGGGAAGTATGATAAGCTTTTCCATTTGCTTGCTCATCAGTATCAGCTCTACTTCACACTGGGTCTCAGAACATTTCCTGAGGAACAGTCTTTCTGGATATCCCCTCGGGAAGCAGACACACCATAAAACTGAAACAGGCAGCTCACAAATTTGGATGTTTTTAACTTGCAGGCAGACACAGTCAACATTTGGTTTGCTGCTTATGGCCATGGCACACTATTCTAATGTCGCCAGTAGGGCCGCATTTAACTACCGGTTTCATAGTAGAACAGTCTATGATTTACATTAATCAACACAATTGAGTGACTTCAATAAAAAAATCTGTTTTTAAACATAATGCCGATCCTGTCTTCCAAGCCATATTTACAAAAAAAAGGTGCATAAATAACAAAGGCATGCAAAGTCTATATATTAGACATACAAGTCCTCAAGCTTAACAAAACAAAACTGCACTGATCCTGCATTAAGGCTAGTTACCATTTACCCGTTGACACAAAAGCAGGGTGGAAAACATTGTTAAATGAGCTAGCTAAGACCGGCTCATGACCTGCTTTGTTTTTTTCCTTTTGACCAGGATTTTGATTATTTATGATGTTGAATTTGTGCTGATGCAATATGCTTTACAGGAAACTTTTCAGATTATGTTAAAGTGACATGTTTCCACATTTTTTTGTAGTTTTCTGAGCCATGCATGACCCACTGCTCCAGTATTTGATGTAATGTTTGATGGGAAGCATAAGCTTTTCAGGTCAACTGATCAATACCAACTTGCAGACTATTTTTGACAACTGACATTGACATTATTTGTTTCAGCCTCAGGTGGTACTTTACAGTAAATTGTTGCAGTATAAGAACTGATAGGCCATATGAACCAGTGTGAATGATGGAAAAAAAAAACTGTCTGCGGTGTCATCTTTTGGGTTTGTTGGTGTTTGTTAGATAAAGTTGGGTTGCTGTGCTCTGACTTTTTCTCAGCATGCTAAGTTTTTGAGTAAGACAAGTTTACTAGTACCCAATTTACTACTCTTTCACCAGTTGCTCCTTCAACCACTAGGGCAGCTGGTGGCCTAAGGATTAGGGCATTGCCCCTGCAGTTAGAAAGTTGTGGGTTCGGATCCCTGCTGGTGTCATCACCGATGTACCCTTGAGCAAGGTGCCATCCCCACACACTGCTGCCTGGGCGCCCCTCACTGGTAGCCCACTGCTCTACTTGGTGAATGGGTTAAATGCAGAGAAAGAATTTCACACTGTGTGCTGTGCTGTGGTGTGTTCACGCATGACTACAAGGGGCCACTTTACTTTACTTTACTTCATGGCTAGTAGAATTGTGTTAAGCCACACAAACTCTCATCATGGGAGCCCTACTGTGGTGGAACAGCTGTTGCTAGCGTTAGGAAAATGATGACTAGCGCTGGATATATGCCTGGAGTGTACAATGAGTGGCCCACACTCTCTCCCCTTTAGGAGATGTAGACTTGTGGTTTGTTTCAAGGTGCAGGAGGCTGTCTGCTGCCAGTGTTTGGAACCAGCCATATTTGGTCAGAGCAACATGTACTGTTAGCTAAACTGAGAGAGAAATCTTTCATTCTGGTGGCCAGTTGGATTCTCTCAGCCTCTAATAGGTCATAGTTTATTGGAGCTCCGGTCCACTGTTCATTGCACTGTAATCTCTTTGGTAAATTATTTATTTGATGGTTTTGTCAATCATACTTTTTAACAGCAACTTCAATTTTAAAATAATGTACATAATGAGAGATTTTGTTTTCTTTGTTCTATGGTTCATTTATTTTTTTACTTATCGGTTTTAGTGCGTCTGAAATTGGCTGTTTGTACTGTACATGCAGACGACTTCTTAGCAAATACAATAATAGTCTTTTACAAATGTTATTATGAGCGAGTTCCATTTCCATTGTCAGAAGTGTCTCTGAATGGTGTTAGTTAAGGCACTGGAGTTGCAAGAGGTATTAGTCACTCAACAGTCTGAGCATATGATTGCCAAATGTCTAGATCAAAGGTCATTATAAGTCAACAAAGCAAAAGGAAATGTCTCATTAAAAAGGGGTTGGAGCTTTAACAAATAATAACCACACACGTACGTACACACACACACACACACACACACACACACACACACTGTGTTCAGCTGGAATCCACTGCCTACTGTATTTCCTATTTCCACAAAACCTATTTTTAACTAGACATTGTCTTTACTTTGCTAGCATCAGCAGCAGCCTGTGGAGAAAGTTCAGAGAGGCACCCAGCCGTCTCTGCTGGTTTACATTATTGGACATATCCGAGGTGTACCAAACTGTCATCTGCAACATTTGGTGGAGGGCGGTGTACATTTAGCAACAGATATCTGGGATAGCTGGACTATTGTGTCATAACCAGAGCTGGAGTGTGTCTTAACTGAGACAGTTTACCACAGGGCCTTAGATTGCTTGAGGCCCATGTGTGTGAATGAAAATGCTCTTCAGTACCAGCCTTTTATGTCAAAATAAGTATCAGGAAGGCACTCCTTAACTTTAAAATGAGTTATGGACTGTTCATTGGCCTGTGTGCAGTTCTGGACATCTATAACTCTGGCGCTATGGTGAAGCCTGCTGTTTGATGTGGATGGTGATGAACATTTTTACCTTTCCCTCACCTAAATTTCACCTTTGAGGCTTTAGAAAAGACTTAACCAGCGAAGGCTCCTCTCGTTATCTCAATTTGTTGAATAATGCCTTCAGTTTTGGAACAATATATAATTTGCAAAAGGGCAAAAGCAATCTTATGAAAAAGTACTGAAGCTCTCAACAGCAGTAGTGCAGTACTGATTCATGTTTACCAGCCACCACCCAAAAGATGGAATCCTACATTCTCTCTCATTCTTTGTTGTTTTCTTGTTGTGGCCCTTTGATTGGTTAGACTGTGGAGCATAATTGTGGTTCAGTGTTGGGTGTTTGAATAGAAATTTGAAGCAAATGGTCTTCAGTTTTGGCTGAGGGCAACAGCTGCATTTTGGGAACATGTATGCGGATGAGCAAATGACGGGAGGCTTGAAGTTTTACTTCCTGTCTTGTGCGGGAATGCTACCAAAGGAATGTGAAGACCATGTCACTGGCCGTCACTGGCCATGTCTTGTCAGGATGTATAGAGTGTCCTGCCTTCAAATAATCATTCATTGTTCTGTTTGTTTTATCTGAAGTTTGACAGGATCAGCTTTTATACTAATTATCCCATATTCGGACATTGCTCACCAGATACCAAGGTCATGCCCAGTCTGCCTGGCCTTAAAGGGGACATATTATACCTCAACTAATCTCAACTGATCTTCAACTAATCTAGTGGGTGGAGGCTCGACAGGTGAGGGGTGGTTCTGTGCAGATTTCCTTATTCTGACATCAGGATAAGGGAGCTGTCCAAACGGCTCATAGAAGCATATGATTCCTGACACCAAAATCTTTCAGTTGACTCAGAAAATGGATGGTTGTTTTTTTTCTTCCGCTTGGAATGTTTATAGGAGCGGTAGAGACCCAAGAGGAAATGCAAAAAGTGAGTTTTGCATAATATGTCTCCTTAAAAGGCTAGTGGTGTTTGGATATTTAAGCACCTTCATTGGTTTTGCCAGGAATTGAAACCATGATTTTTTTTTTTACAGACTGCTTACTTGATGGCTCAGCAAAGCTAAAACACAGACTTGACCCTCCAAGGGTCTCTGGTTAGTTGAGAATGAATGTGGAAGTCCCCTGAAAGAGGAAATGAGGAAAGGCTGGCAAATTTATCCTCTCAACCAAGAGTACAAATCGCAACACTTTTCTCACAGGAGACAGAGCTGCATCCTATTTCCTGTACTGCATTTCTGAATCATTTAATACCGCTGATATCTTTTTCACTGAAAAAGACAAGGAGTTTCTTACCTATTTACATAGGTGCTTGTCTTCAATGGTCCCGTAGTTACAAATTGTGAGCTTTATGCCTTTATTTTAATCAGAGAGCTCTTTGTTCTCAGAAAGTTGCATTTGCTATTTTTGTTGCTTTAGTCTCATGTTTCATACTTATTTTGTTTTTTGGCAATTAGTAATTCAATGAATGGCTTGCATTATTACATGATTAGATTTCTGTATTAATCAGGGACACTCTGTCTCTCTCTCTCTCTCTCTCTCTCTCTCTCTCTCTCTCTCTCTCTCTCTCTCTCTCTCTCTCTCTCTCTCT
>JBBIGA010000035.1:4109793-4127291 GCA_037576975.1 Alestes dentex | reverse complement strand
CTCTCTCTCTCTCTCTCTCTCTCTCTCTCTCTCTCTCTCTCTCTCTTTCTCTCTTTCTCTCTCTCTCTCTCTCTCTCACTCACTCTAGCTCCTACTCTTTCTGTCCATCGCCTGTTTCTTACTCTCTTTCTTGACAGTTTAATGTCGTGAATTATTACTGAACAGAGATTTACAGTGTGTGTTTACAAAATAGTGAAACTATTCTAATTCAATCCCCAAAAAATGTTTGAATATGTAGTCTACTTGTTGCTCTATGTTTGGCTTTGGCCAAACGGCTGAGAACTCAAGTAGGGCAGTCACAATGAACCGATTCAGTATATTGTCTTGATGAATAAGCAGTGATTAGTTTGCAGTTTGCATTGTGATGTATATTTTGCACTGTCCTAATGATCTCACTTCCAATAACAAATAGAGCCTGACATAGACATCCATTTTTTGTCCACATAGTGTATATATATTTTTTGAATGGTTAAAGTTCTAGTTTAGGATTGACAATGTCCATGTGCTCTGTCTTCCCGTCACTTCTATTAGATCAGTACCTACACTAATTAGACACGAGCTGTATTGATGAGGATTGGTATTAGGCCGATGTTAGCAGAAAATTTCACGCTGTGGGATTGTAGAATGTTAGAGTAGGTAAAGAATGATACTCTTAGATACTCAAAGTGCCTCAATAAGAAAAATGGCTTTTTAAATTTGGGTGTCTGTATAGGTGGTATGTATGTTTTCTGCTTGTGTGTATATCCTAACTGTGTGTGCGTGTGTGTGTGTGAGAGTGTGTGTGTGAGTGTGTGTGTGTGTGTGTGAGTGTGTGTGTGTGTAGACGGTGCGAGGCATGCTGGAGAACCCCACGGAGGCAGTGAATGACATGGGTTACTTTGACTGTATCGACAGTGTGATGGAAAACTCAAAGGTGCGCACCCAACCTTCACACATTTCTAACTTACTGTCTTTCTTCATGCGTTCACCAATTTGGATCATGTGTGTTATCTTGTGCAGGTCTTGGGTGAAGCTATGGCTGGCATCTCCCACAATGCGAAGAACAGTAATCTGCCTGAGTTTGGAGAGGCAGTCAGCTCAGCCTCCAAAGCCCTCTGTGGCCTTACTGAAGCGGCTGCCCAGGTAAACATGAGCTAATGCGTTTATGTATGTGTACACAAGTGTGTAAGTTTGTGTTTTTGCTGTTAGGTTTGTCCCTCCCCTTGATAATTTCCATCCCATTTCATCAACCTAATTAGACCAGTGTGGAGTGAAGTGTGTCAGTCTCCCGGTGTCTAAAACATCTGGAGTTAGGGAAGCGGAAAAAACAGCCTCCTAATCCACCCGCTTTATATCTCTTTTGCACTAGAACTCTTTTTTTTTTTTTTTTTTTGCTGGCCCTCCTTTTCTGACATTTTGATTCTTTTTTCTTTATTTTATTTTATGTATTTATTTTATCAGTATTTTCTTTTGTTTCAGGGATATGCCTTTCACAAATGGATAGCATCCACCAAATAGCTCTACCTATTTGCTTTTTGCTGTCTCTTCTTTTTTTTCTTTCTGATTTTCTTTTGTTCCCTCTTGTTTTTTTTTTTTCTTTTTTTACCTTTTGTACCTACACACACACAATGTTATTTTTGTGTTTCTTACCTTTTCCCCACACACACATACTGTCGAAGTTTATAATGGGTTTGATGGAGGATGGTGAGTCATGTTTATACACTCTCTCACGCTCTCTCTCGCTCTCTCTCTTCTGTAAAAGCTTTCAGTATCTTGCTGTGGCTCAGTATCTCAAACTCTCATTAGAGCATGATTGCTAGTTGTACTGTACAGAGAACAGTGATTTTTGGTGATGTGTGTATGTATGTTACTGCACATGTGTGCAGGGACTTGAGGCCACAGCAGATGGTGCGAGAGCGGGATAGACAAATGAAAACTGATTCTGTAAACATAATTTGAAAAATATTTCTGCTTATGAAAGAAGGTGGTGATTCGGTGGCAAAAGCTTAGAAATGCTAAACAATGCACTTAATATTTTGGACATTAAAGCTCTTTTTTATTATCTACTATGTAAATAGTTCCTCCAAGCATGATTGTGTGTATGTTCTTTTAAATATGACCCTCCAATCAAATTAAAATGGGATGAAAGAGATTTTATGTTGCATTCATCTCAATGTTCATGAGGTCAGAGATGAACTCCTTCCACTGGTAACAGATCAGGAAAAACTACAGTATCGTGTTAAAATCTCTCAGTGCACTAAGCAGCGTTTGATCCAGCAACTCCGTCTGTTGTTGATATGGAGCCCATAACCACGAATCCACTGTCTCAGCTGACCTGACGGATTTGACCAAACTCCTTATATATTGCAGGGTGCCTATCTGGTGGGTGTCTCTGACCCAAACAGTCATGCTGGACAGAAGGGCCTGGTGGATCCAGCTCAGTTTGCCAAAGCAAAACAGTCCATTCAGATGGCCTGCCAGAACCTGGTGGACCCAGCCTGCACCCAGTCCCAGGTAACAGCTGTCGTCTCTACATATACATATATAGGGAAGTTTATTGTTCTGTTATCCTTTTTTATTTCCGTGTTTGTCTTTTTTTTTTTTTCGTCCTTGAAGCAAACAAAGTGCAGACCTGTTGATACAGAATGTGTCTTGGATCAATTGCATAAGAGACCACTACTATTTATTATGTAATTAAAGTTAAATACTACAGCAAAACAGTAACAACACTGGAATTCTAAGGATTAAGCATATACAGCAAATTTTTATGTTTGTCTTGCTAGCTCACCTTGGGACATGCCCCTCTTTGTCCTCAGAGGCAACATTCCATTACAACAGTAGATAGGAGTTGTGATGCGCGTGACAAGAGGATTGGTTTTCTCTTATCTTATGACACAATGTCAGCTATTCAGTCTAAAACCTTTTCCTGCTCTCAGCAGCAAGCAGCTCTGTTCATACAAGGATCTGACCTCTCTGGACAAGGAGCTGACAAACACTACCTGTGCTAGACAGACATGCTGCACTCCTTAATTAACATCTTGGCGATGGGGAAAACACCCCTTCACCACAGAGGATGATAAAGCTCAAAGGCATGAGCTTGTGGAAACAAAATTTGAAGTATGCACACACTGAGTGTGCTGCATGTTTACGGCTGCAGACACAGGCTTGCAGGGAAAGCTAACCTGACCCCATGATGGTAGCAGTTCTCCCTCTGCCAGACTCAACAGAACCCATTGGTCCTTAAGGAGCTAGCTAAGCCTGCCATCTTGGCACTATTTCTCAGTTAATGGAGGAAACGGACATTAGCCTCACCACTGAACTCTGCATGGCTGCTGATGATGGCTCTGATTTAGGCGACAAGTTTGCTGGTCTTATCTCTAAAGAGAAAGAATATGTGACGAATCCCTCATGAGTTACACAGCTAAAGATCTATCTTTACACACCGACAACATGAACTTGTTTATAAGAAGACGGCTGAAAAGCTTGGCACCCTTTGGCTGGACGCTTTTTAAGGAGACCACCACGTCTCAGTGTGAGAATAAGCGGCTATCGAAGTACTCAGCTAGACAGCTGCTTTTATTCTTCTTGAAGGGCCTAGAGGAAGCCATGTGCTTGTAGAATAATGACAGAGCTCTTCATCCCCAATGTAAGGCAGAGAGGCTATCCTACCCCTTCTGCCAGTCAGTGGGGGAAAGAGGAAGAGGTGTTTCACTTAGCCTAATTACCTCAGCCTACTTAATTAAGAAAGGCAAATGGTCAGAAGGAGCTCCGTTTCTGAGCTTTTCCAAAGGGCTCTTTGTGCTGACGCTCCCCGTTCACTAGCAGACAAAAGGAAGGGAGTTCAGTACTTGAAGGGGCAGTTGCAGAACCCACTGAATTATATGAGCACATACAGTAGCCTTTGAGGAAAAAGTTCTCTTCTTGTGCATCCAGTCTAAGATCTAAGAGCGCAACCAAGAAACTATCCGGTTGAAAGTCACGTACAGTTGATTTCCACATGCATATACACACACTAGCCAGTACAGCTGAGGGTGGAGCTCTAACTCTGCCTGTAATGATGCCCACAATATGGGCAGTACAGCAAGTGTAGCCTGGGTTGCAAGCCCCATTCAGGTCACCAGAGGGCATGCTGACACAGGCAAAACGCCCCAAGGGTCTTCTCTCCGAGAGGATTCCATGACATTACACTAGATTTTGAAAACCGCAACCAGGGGGACGACTGGCTTTGGACAGCTCAGTTGCGCCAGGAAGCTCTTTATCTCACTGGTTTGCTCATCTGCATCTGATGACATTAAGCTAAACTGTTAAACTGAGAAAAGAGCATCTTGAACCCAACGCAGAGCATACTGTCAGTTTTGCTTAGAGCTAGCCTATCAGTAGAGAGTCTTTTCAAACCTTTCTGTCTTTTTCACAGGGGAGTGTCTGTGAAACACAGAGCACGCCTCAGACTTTGGGTTTAATGGCAGCAGTCCCACTGGGTTGTTTGAATATGAGGGCTTTCCAACATTCTGTTGCCTCCCTCAAAATGAATCCACTATGCTTTGCTATATAATCCTTGCTATGTCATCTGTTGTCCTACAAACATGGAAACGTCCCAAATATCTGGTCTGAAGCCTAACCTTGCCTTTATTCCCAAGGTTGTCGGTCTGTCACTCACATCTACCAGTCAAAAGATTTGCCTTATATCATCCCCCGGGTTATGTTTATATCTTAAACAGGACTTTAACACAGTCTGCCTGTTTCATGTGCTATAAAAGTTTAGAATATTTGATCAGTTGTTCAAGTCATGGGCCACACCTCACTTGGGGAAATCCTTAATGAAAGAGTACTTTATAATGGAAGCTATCATTTGGGTGCATTCCAACAAGGGATCAAAGCCTCCTACCGGTCTGTTTACTTATTCTAATGGAGGAATGGCTACCTTGAACTTTGTTAAGGGGATATTCCGTCGAGGAAATATGTTTAAGGTTCTACAAACTTGATGTGACTACACCTACACAGGTGTGTTCTTTCTTAGGTGCAGGTTCTTCTACTGTATTTTTCACAATATTCCTTAATGAGATACCAAAACGAATGCTTGAAAGAGAACTTTAGGTTACGAAACCTCCCTCATGCTTTCAGAGAAACAGGGATGCATTGGTCACCTAAAGTTCAGTAGCTCTAAAACTAATCTTAAATTTGCTTAAATAAATAAATAAATGAATAAAATAAATAATGTTTCATGAAGGCCAGCTAACTCATCTGACATGTTTTGACATCTCCATATTTCCCTAGGTCCTCTCTGCTGCCACTATTGTTGCCAAACACACCTCCGCCCTCTGCAATGCCTGCCGCCTCGCCTCCTCCAAAACATCCAACCCTGTTGCTAAGAGACAGTTTGTCCAGAGTGCCAAAGAGGTGGCAAACAGCACAGCCAACCTTGTCAAGTCGATCAAAGTGAGTGTTCTCTCTAAATTTCCCTGTAGCTGCAGTCATGGGCGGTTCACACAAAGGCCAACAGAATATTTTCGTTTATCCCTTAAGAAAAAAAAAAATTATGAAAATATCAAAATTTTCTACTAAATTTTGTTTGCTTGTATTTTATGGGAGATCTGAGGGAGTTCACATAAGTGTTTTGTGGACTTTGTTTGTCTTTGGAGTGTTTGTACAGGATTTCATAATGTGTACACATTTGTGAGTGTCTATTTGTTATTGTCTCTCTGTGGAATATGAGCACCATGTGTGCAGTGTGTGGACAAGTGTGCCAATTACTTGCAGTAAATAGAGATTAACAGATTATATAACTGAGGAAGTGTGAAAGTGAATGCTGTGCTTGTTTTTACTCAGGCCCTAGATGGAGCTTTTAACCAGGAGAACAGGCAGAAATGCAAGGCCGCGACAGGGCCATTGATCGAGGCTGTGGATAACCTCACTGCCTTTGCCTCCAACCCAGAGTTTGCCAGTGTGCCTGCACAGATCAGCCCAGAGGTAATTCCCACTACAAGCACCACCTACACTTTTGCTATTTTTACATTGTGCCCACTGTTGTCAAAAAGTCATTCAGCTACATGTTTATTAAAAATCTCTTCGTTGGTAAAAAGAGTGGCTTTTACTCTTTTTGCCCATTTTAAAATGCTAGGGTCACAATCATTTGACAGACAGCACATATTTCTGTTTTCATGCAATACTTTTGATGATATAATGAGTTTCATTGATTTGAACGCAGTTTTGATTGTGGTTTTTGATAGTTGGATGGACATTTATGTTATTGATTTTTGTTTTCAAAGGCAAACATCTGGGGTAATTCAGTTACTGAATTATGTAACATTAGGCTGGTTTTCCAGACAAAGATTAAGTCTTAGATTAAGCAAAGATTAAGTTTCAGATGAAATACTCCATGCCTTAAAGTCGTAGATTAACTTGATTATCATACATTTGTTTGTTCGTGTGTAGGGTCTGGCCGCCATGGAGCCCATAGTGGCAGCAGCCAAAACCATGCTGGAGAGCTCAACAGGCATGATCCAGACAGCTCGCTCATTGGCTGTTAACCCCAAAGATCCACCCAAGTGGTCAGTGCTAGCCGGCCACTCCAGGACCGTATCAGACTCCATCAAGAAACTTATCACCAACATGAGGTACTTTTACAAGTCCTGACTTGGCAGGATAGGCAGTATCACTGCTAGATCGACAGCTGGGCAAACAAATACTTGTCTAGAGTAACGAACTGAAATTCAGATGTGACTGATCCACATTTGACAATGCTTTTTAGTCATGGCTGTTTTATAAATTGGCAAAAACAATATTTAAATAAGACCTCTAATAACCAATTAAACACAAGAAATTTAGACTATGGCAATGTCCACTATGGTACAATGGTCTTATGTTTATGTACTTTGTTGCTAGAGGAGAACTGCGTGCAGTACTGGCTGATAACATGAGTTCAGATATTGGAATTGTTATTCGTAGCATCTCCAGTCTGGTGTCAAAACACTACTTGTTTAGTAGTTCTATGAGTAGTACTATCTAGCTGTTTGGGGTGGTCCATCTAGCTGTCTGGGGTGGTGGTGGCCTATTGGGTAGGATACTTGCCTCTGGACCAAGAGGTCATGGGTTTGAATCTTACCTTCAGCAAACCCCCACTGGGTTCCTGAGCAATCCCCAAGTTGCTCCAGGGAGACTGTCCCCTGTAGTTAGGGAATGGAATACTTTGGAATACTTCGTCGTATGCCATAAATGTAAATAAATGTAAATGTTCAGTCATTGGTATTCAATCAGTGGAGTGCTCCTGGAGTCACTGGTATTAATGCTTGGCTCCATGTTGAACACCAACAGAGATAAAGCTCCTGGCCAGAGGGAATGTGATGAGGCTATTGAGGTTCTCAATAACTGCATCCGTGAGGTGGATCAAGCCTCACTGGCTGCCATCAGCCAGCAGCTCACGCCCAGAGACGATATTTCACACGAGGTGTGTATCTGCCCTGCATCGGGTGCATGCAAACACATGCACTCCATATACACTCAGAGAATTAAGAACAAAGAGGTTCTACGCTTTAATGATCTTGAACAAAGCCTTAAACATTGGGAATCATACAAGACAGCTTCGGTCTCATCACAGTCATTATCTGAGACAAATGGAAAAAAGTTACAAATTAACATCTGTTGTTGCTGTTAGCTGTAATTTACACTCACTGGCAGTTGCTGGTAGTTATTTGAAAGTCAAAATGCTCTTGTATGCTGTTTCTCAGGCTCTGCATGAGCAGATGGCAGCCTCAGTACAGGAGATCAGCCATCTGATTGATCCGGTGGCCATTGCAGCCCGCTCTGATGCCTCACAGTTGGGACACAAGGTACGATATAACCTGCGTGCTCAAATACTCAATACACTTTCATTAGTAGTCTCCACTCCTCTAAGCATAATAGCTAGAAGAGACCTTAAGCATCTAGTGTTGTCACAACACTTAAATGTTCAACTTAAAAAAAAAAATTGGTAAACATTTCAATACCAGGGGAAGATGAACATATCTACAATAACAGAATTCTCTTAAGAGAATTTGACCGCTTGCCTTCACATCTCTTAGCCCAAGAATAGGACAATAGATGTTTTATCACAGTATTTTAATAAGACACCTTGTTAAATATTTTAGTTATACTGACCATTGTACAGGTCAGTGTGCTGCTTTTGTTGTTATGTGACAGTTGTATTGATGCCAGGTTGGAAAAGCAGTTAAATTATGTCTTTGAAACATATGCCCCGAATTAACTGAAGGAATTTGAGTGATTATGTAGTGTAAAGAAAAATGTAAAATGATCTCATATTAAATATCGCATTGTAGCATTCTGGTGTTTTTGCAATAGTAGACCACAAGCTATAGTGTCTTGGAGTGGAAAGTCAGCTTCTAGCATGCGTAGAATAGCAGATTTTATCCCAGTCACTGTAGTTTGTCTGTGCTGCTTAAATTATTTGAGATTATTTGAATTTTGTGTGTAGGTCTCTCAGATGGCGAGCTACTTTGAGCCACTCATAATGGCAGCCATTGGCACTGCCTCAAAGATCCTGAATAGTCAGCAGCAGATGAGTGTGCTGGACCAGACCAAGACTCTGGCAGAGTCTGCCTTACAGATCCTCTACACAGCCAAAGAAGCCGGCGGCAACCCGAAGGTAAAAATGTGTTTTCTTTTTTTTTAAGGATTTGTAAGAGCCCTGACCTCCCTGAATCTTCAAGAATAAAATAACAGCTGAATTAATGTTTGGTTTTAATTCGACAACTAGAAAGCGTAGGTGCACATAACAGAACACTCCCGATTCCACTTCATACAGTTGATTATACATTTTAATCACAGATGTTTCACTCTAGTTGAAAAAGTTAACAGTGCAGAAAGAGTTTTATGCTTATTTTAATGCCTCACAGGCAGCCCATACCCAGGATGCGCTGGAGGAAGCCGTACAGATGATGAAGGAGGCTGTGGACGACCTGGGCGGGACACTGGCCGAAGCAGCCAGCGCAGCAGGGGCTGTAGGTGGTATGGTGGACTCCATTAGCAAAGCCATCAACAGGATGGAGGACTCTGGAGTGGAGCCCGAGGGAAGCTTTGTGGATTACCAGACCACCATGGTGAAGACTGCTAAGGCTATCGCTGTTACCGTGCAGGAGATGGTATGACCTTAACTTTTATTAACATCTTGAACTGCAGGCTTAGTGTTCGAGTTCATATTAAACATATTCTTCAATGTATTCTATAAATTATTCTATAACTACTACGGGAATGAGGAGTTAACACATATGGGTCATTGCAGTTTATGTGGCTGACCTTTAAACACTACCCTATATGCTTTGTAAGAATAATGTTTTGGGATTATTTTTATATTGTTATTCTGTACATCAAATATTTCTACAGTTTTATGTTCTTGATCGTCTGGGTTTCTGATATTAATTTGCTGTCACCAGGTAACCAAATCAAACACCAATCCTGATGAGCTGGGAGGTCTGGCCAATCAGTTGACCACCGAGTTCGGAGACCTCGCGTCAGAGGCCAAATGTGCTGTCATCACTGCTGAGAACGATGAGGTAAACTTCTATTTATGTCTCTGATGAACCTTTACTGTTTTCAGTGGATACTGTCACAGAATGTTTTGCCAGTGTCAGGTCATCTGTAGTATTTGTGTATGAGTGGTTCTTCTTCTGCTCTTACAGATCGGCTCCCACATTAAGAAGCAGGTGACAGAGCTGGGCTACAGCTGCACTGGTCTTGTCACTAAGGCTGGAGCACTGCAATGCAGTCCCAACGATTCCATCACCAAAAAGGAACTTATTGACAGCGCTCGCAAAGTCTCAGAAAAAGTGAGTGGATGGCTGCTGTTTGTTGGTTTTAATTCTTCCTTAAAATTTCTCAGGAAATCTTAACAGGTTGACTCGATGTCTTTAAGACTCTTCATCACGTTTCTCATCACTCTCACTTGTTCTCAGGTGTCTCATGTGCTGGCAGCCCTGCAGGCCGGGAACCGTGGTACTCAGGCCTGCATCACAGCTGCCAGTGCTGTGGCTGGCATCATTGCTGATCTTGATACCACCATCATGTTCGCCACAGCAGGAACGCTTAATCGGGAGAACGCAGAGACCTTTGCTGACCACAGGTGTCTAAATGTTCCAGGGTTTCTGCACCACATTCATTTTTCTTCAAAACAAATTGATACACTTTGCTTATTGATCTTGTGACTTGGAGAACCCGATAGGCAGTTAAAGATAAAATAATATTGTATCTCCACTAAAAAAAAAAATCATGCTGTCCACACCACCTACATTTCAGTGTTTTAATTAATTTAGGGCTTTTCTGTTGGTGTGAGTTTTCAGCCTCATTTTCATAAAAAATAATGCTATGGAATGATCACAAGAGACATGTAGCCATTCAGATAGATCTCTATACATGTTACAGCATAAAACAAGAAACAGCTTGTCATACAGACAGAACTTTGAATGTGGCAAATGTGTAGAAAGATTACTCAGTCAAATAAAAAGTTGATCTATCAATTGTTTGAAATAAAAATAGTTACAGCGTTATCATTTCCCCGCCTGTCTTCCAGAGAGAACATTCTAAAGACAGCTAAAGTTCTTGTTGAGAACACAAAGCATTTGGTGTCTGGAGCAGGAGCCAGTCAGGAACAACTGGCCCAGGCAGCCCAGTCCTCTGTCAACACCATCACCAAACTGGCCGACGTGGTTAAGCTTGGGGCAGCCAGCCTGGGATCTGAGGACCCTGAAACACAGGTATGTTTATCTGTCTGAAAAAAGACATTCCTTATCCTGCTCTTAAGTGTATAGCTTTTTTGTTGATATTAATGGCCTTGCTGTGTTCACTAGCTGTAAAAAAATATGCCATTATTTCATGTTCTTTTGGCTCCATACTCTGTGTCCTCCAGGGCATGTCTGCAGAATTTCTTTTGATATCTGCAGGCTCTATGTGGCTCTTGTCATTGTTGTGATGTTCTTGATGCTGTCGCTAAAATGAGTTTGACCATCGCTGTAGCATTCATAAAAGCCTGTCTTCTCTAGAATACATTACTCCCATGGCAGACTGTGTTGTTGCACTCAGTTGCACTCTCTCTTTCTTTCCTCCTTTTTGCTCTGCTCTCCTCTGGGCGTACAAGGCACTTTATTCTTCCTGTGGCTTTCCTCTTGGTCGGGATGTGGGTACTGTTTGTGTCTGGAAATGAAGTCAAAAAGTGTGTTTTTGTCTGTCCGTCTGTGTTCATCACCACTGAGAAATGGACGTACAGTTGTGAGAGAAAGGCTGGTTTACATCATAATTTAAAAAAAGTCATAATAGAGGCAGTCAAAAAAAGGCGGTCTTCAAACATTTTGCTGTATCTCTTTAATATATATTTATTGGTTTAAATTATGATCATGGCCATGTGAATGCTGTGTTACACCTTAAATTAGTAATGAAACCTCTTCTTCCTGTATTTTCTGATTAGTCTCACACAGCAGTAAGGTGGCTCATTCTTCTCCCAAATCTTCGCATGTTTTCAAGTCGTGCATAATTTTAGGGCGTATTGCTTTTTCCTCAGATCGCACCAGCACTTTACTGGAACTGAGGACAGGACTCTCACTTGGCTGATCTAAAATACAGATTTTTCTGTTTGCCCACTCAATTTAGAATAATTTGGAAATCCTTTTGAAACACTTTCTGATCTTTTTTTGAGGTTTCTGAGCTTTTGTTCTGTTTTATTTCAAATAATGTCAATAGCCTTTCTTTCAAAGGGAAATTATTATAGAAGTTCACATACTGCAGGATTTTTATTTTTTTTTTTCAGATTACATTTCAGGAGCCTTTCATGCAGGATTATAAGGGATTTTAAAGGGTTCACACACTTTAGCTTATAACTGTATTTGTGTGTGGGCAGGTGCGTTTGTGTACATGTTTATCCTAAAACTACACTAGCATTAAAAAGACTCACACGCTGGCCAGAATGCACACAAGCAGCACACACTGTCAGACTCCTCACAACAAAATCTGCTACCTCTTGTTCCCATAGCAACACTTAATAATTCATTGGGGGGAAAGACGGAAATAGTTGTTTACTGTGGTGAGGAGCAGAATCAGTCCCTGGGGCAAAACTATATCCACTAAAATATATGGTGGTCCAAATTTTGTCTTTATAACATCCGGCCAATTATATTTGGTCTTTGTTCATTCTGAAATTGACTTTTCTACACTGAAGCTTTCGTACAACTGTCCTCAGACACACAGTTCACCCTCAGTACGGTTGTGCTGTTAAATTTTAAAATTAACTCCATTAAACTGGGTGTATTTCTTCACCACATGAGACTCTGCATTGATTTCAGTGCTTTTTCCACTAATCATTAACACAATACTGTGCTGTGTGGTAAATTGTCCCATTTAAAATGGCCTTGGTTCACAGCATGAAGGTCAGTGTACATGCAGAACATCTAATAATAAGTAATTAAGTATAGATGCAATATTTCGAACTGGATTTTTCCTTCATGGGTCTAAGTATGTTTTCCACAACAAATTTAAGTCTTATTTTTAATCTGCAGTTTCTAACATTCTAACATTTTAGAATTTGCAACACTCCATTTGTAGCAATTAAAATGTTCCCTCTATAAAGGCTTGCAGTTATGCGCAGATGATTATACTCTTTAATACTGCTCACTTTTTAAAGTCTTTTTTATAAGACCTACAGCAGAGTAGTGTTTGCCCCCCTCCTCCGCCATAATTAGCTCATGTTTGTGCCTTAATAGTATCAATGCCACCACTCCCATACTTCATTTGTTTGTTTGTGCAATCATTCATTGAGTTTCATTTAAATGTTCTGTGTTTGTGTGTGTGTGTTTGTGTATGTGGACACTAGATGCCAGTATTGGTCTTTTCAGTGGCAGTAACAAGGCTATGCTTTTGTTACAGGTTGTTCTGATCAACGCAGTCAAAGACGTGGCTAAAGCTCTGGGTGACCTCATCAGAGCCACCAAGGCAGCGGCTGGTAAACCTCACGATGACCCTGCCATGCTGCAGCTCAAAAACTCAGCCAAGGTAGGACATAGTGAAAGTGTCATCAGTTTCCCTTTTTCTATAAGATTCTATTAAGCATATGTGCTTTGTTATTTTACATAAAACAGACAGATACATTTAGTCCTGAATCAACAGCTGACATTACATTTGCACACTTCGCGCTCTTTCCTATTTCAGTAGTCTTTTTTTCTGTTTGCATATAATATGTATGCATCATGTAGAGAGATGATTTGCATAGATCAAATGCGCTCTTAATGTATTCTTAATTATTGAATTGATAATTCAACCAAGCATTTTCTCTACCACTACCACTTCAAAGTTTAGGCTTTTCTCTAGGGGTGAACCGAAATGATTTTTTGGACCGAAACCGAAAATCGAAAATGAGGAAACACTTGGCCGAAAACCGAAAGAAATTATTATTAGATTATTAAAAGAATAAATCTGTTACAAAACTATGAAAATATTTATTTAGCATTCAAACAATGCACAATATAAAATAACATTTGAAATAAAATATTTTACTTGGCCCCACTCATGAATAGCCTAAAAGCAAGATAGCTGAAATATTATACATTTAAATATCTTCTCTCATAGAACTAACAAATTCAAGTGCATTTTAATATTCTGAACAAAGTGCATGAACAAATTGCATTCAGAACAAGTGCTTTAAAAAATGTTGAAAGATATACAGCATTCTCTGTAGGCCTACAACAAAATAGTGTATTAAAACAAAGACTGACAGCCCATATATTAACTGTAATCACAGGAAAACTTTCTTTCCTTTTCAAAAACACAGACGGAAAGTGACCATTCTGTCGTACGTGAACACGCCACAGCACACAGTGTGAACAACACGAATTTCAACCTCTGTATTTAACCCATTCACCCAGTGAAGCAGGGGGCAGGAACACGGCGCCCGGGGAGCAGTGTGTGGGGGAGCAGTGTGTGAGGACGGAACCTTACTCAGGGTACCTCAGAGGTGTCTAGTGGTCTAGGGAATCGAACCCACGACTTCCTGATCGCAGGGCAAACGCCCTAACCACTACCAGCTGCCCTTCGAGTGGGTGTGCTCGAAGGGTCTTGCCTCTTCTGTGCTTCATACTCTGCATGGCAATCGGGATGTTTTGATTTTATATGATAAATGAATCCCGATGTTGAGAAAGTCTTTGTAGATGCACCCCCTCTAGAAATTACGGCATTGTGTGCTTTACAAACGGTTTTCCGCGTGTCTTTCGTAGATATATCGAAACACGCCTACACGGCAGACATGCCGACTCTAATCCAGTCTGGCGCGTGCAGGCTGCGCTTGCGTCATCATTGCGTCATCACTGTTTCGGTGATATATTCATATTTTCGGTGGCTGAATATTCGGTGCATCCCTACTTTTTACCACTACCACTTCAGAGTTCTTTTTGTAGCAGCTGCAGATCAACATGAAATGATTAGTCACAAAACAGACTCATCCGACAGACTTTAAGTAACCTTAAATATGCAATGGATGGTTTAAGCAAAAGCATAGAGAACACTGACCAAAGAAACAGCAGCTTTCACAAGCTTTTGGAACCTAGAATCCTCTTACCCCATTCACACTGCTCTATTATACTATTCCTTAGCTCTTTTCATTTCAGTTCTTTTTCTGGCCATTCTCAAGACAAGTGCACACATTAGAATATGTGATCAGGGGGCTCCTGGATTTTGACATGCAGTAGTTGATTCTCTGGACTTATTGGCACCGTAATGTTTCTTATGATGATGTGTTCTCACAAAATTGATTGAATGAGCTGACTTGGTGATATTTGATAGTAACATCTCCCTTTACAGTTTCGCATTTAACCAGTGAAGGTGAAAAATAGACAGGCTGTCATCTAAAATGGAAAGATTGTTGTCATATATCAGTGTTTGATAGAAAACGATACATCTGTCATCAGCATTTCCAAGCAGTGAGGCCCAAGTTGAACATAGAGTGTAAAGGGACACTTTTTATGTTTTGTTTACTTGCACTGTTTTGTCACCTCATAAATAGTGTGTGTGAGTGTATGTGTCTGCCATCATAGATCACAGAACTGTGCATGATCCACAGTTTCCTTTTTGAGTCAGTCATGTTTTTTGCAAATCTTTTCAATGTGAGGGCAGTGGACAGTTATCAGCATATTGGACGCTGAGGCGTTTGTCAACAGCTGAGAGGGGTAATTCGAACCTAATCCACCTACTGCAATCTTCTTACGGCCACATACACACTTACTTACTTTTCCCTCTTTGCGCCTCTGCATTTAGTGCTAGTGGGAAATCCCTTGCATGGTAAGTGAGCTGAGCAGAGAGGATTGTTGCCATGTCTCAGAAGAAGAGAGGAAAGAGGTCATGGTGTGGGAAACCTGAACGTGTCAAACATTCGACCAGTCAGAAAGAAGTGATGCACAAAAGCAATGTTGTACAGTAGGCAGTGTAGAATCTTCTACTCCACTATTTATGCGTTGTATAACATGTCTGCATACTTTATGGTAGTGTAGCATGAAGTGTCATGCTAAACTGTGGCAATGGCTTTCTTTAGGTGATGGTTACGAACGTGACATCCCTGCTGAAGACTGTGAAGGCGGTGGAGGACGAAGCCACTAAAGGCACAAGGGCTCTGGAGGCGACCATCGAGCACATCAAACAGGAACTAGCTGTGAGGAAATCATTAACCTGACACTCCCTCATTTAAGCTATAACTCTCAAAGTCTATAGATAAGCTTCACAGTATGAATGTGCTAAAACAAGGCAAGGATTGAGCTGCATAATGGGGATGGGGATCAATGAAAATTGACAAATGATGTCACACTGATCCTAGACAGATGATAACTGCTCATATCAAAAAGGAAAACTGGTAGAAAATCAAATTGGCTTTACTGAATGTTAGAGGTTAAGAAATATTGCACTAAATTGTTATTTACCAAGGGCTATCAGTAAACAGTGACACTGCATTAATAGCCATTAGGCTATACGGCCACAGTAGAGGACATTTCCTGTTGTCACATAAGTAGTGCTATAATTGTTAATCCTGAATTTTCTTTCTTTGGAGTCTTTCTACAAGGTTGAATACCAGAGATTTCATTTATGTTTATCAGTTTACCATTATTTCTCAGGTGTTTAGCAGTCCAGATCCTCCTCCCAAGACGGCTACTCCCGAGGAGTTTATCCGCATGACCAAAGGCATCACGCTGGCCACAGCAAAGGCAGTGGCTGCTGGGAACTCGTGCCGTCAGGAGGATGTGATTGCTACGGCTAACCTGAGCAGAAGAGCCATTGCTGACATGTTGCACTCCTGCAAGGTGACAAAGTCATGTACCCAGTCATTACCACAGTTTAAAGTGTTTATTTTGTGTTCATTTTACCATCCTGCTCTTCTGTCTCTGTCTCTTGTTTTTCTAATTTTTTTTTCTTTTCTCTTTTTTTTGGTTTCTGCAGCAAGCAGCCTACCACCCTGAGGTGAGCAATGAGGTCCGGACGCGTGCTCTGCGCTTTGGGACGGAGTGCGCCCATGGCTATCTGGGACTCCTGGAACATGTGCTTGTGGTGAGTTTGAATTGGCGCCCCCTATCTGTCAGCTTGTTTACTGCTGCTGCAGTCAAGGAGGTCCTTTTACCCTGACACACACACACACTTCTTAAGACCCCCAGAGGTGTCATTAAGGGTAAACCCTGTGTGAAATGCTTTGGGTGTCATTTGACCTTGAGCTGCTTGTTATTTCAGCGTGGCAGTAAAAGGCAATTGCGAGCCCATGTGTCTGTCCTTCCCCATACTGATCTGTTCTTAGCATAAACCAGCACTGTTACTGCATTAGGTATGATTTAGAGTTGCACCCTTGAAATAGTGATATTACAGAAAATGTGCATGAGCTATCTTGCATATTTTCTTTTGTGCTGCAAGCATCTTGATCAAGCTCATATTCCATAGATACAGCAAGTCTTCTGATGAATATAAATGTGGTTCAGATAATGCAGGCCAGTCTTTAACCAGGTCACATCAAGTGTTTACCATAGTGTAGGCATATCACTATCACAGCATGTAACAATTCGGTCACAACGGTGTTGTGTACTTACTATGCTGCCTTACTCTTATTTATGCCAACTGATTAACATGCTCAACTGAATGGAGTATTTCCTGATCAGGTTCAGTGAAATAATCTCTGTTCTGTTTATGTAATGAGTATCACTTTTGAGTTTCTTCAGTTGTCTTCAGTGGTGTATCACTAATTGTGAGTATAGTGATCTTAAAGTAACGGTCCAAATCCAGAGTGAATGCAGTTGCCTGCTCAGATTATCTTGTAGTCCCGGTTCTGGACAGGCTGGGCACTTCAGAAGGTTTACTCACAATCCTGTGTAAAGTATGCCTGCCGTATTTTCACATGAACCAGAGCAATATGTTCCTGACCTATTTACCTTCCTCCTTTCTCCTTTTTGTGTGTGTGTATGTGTGTGTATGTGTGTGTATGTGTGTGTATGTGTGTGTATGTGTGTGTATGTGTGTGTATGTGT
>JBBIGA010000035.1:4077332-4098737 GCA_037576975.1 Alestes dentex | reverse complement strand
ACACACACACACACACACACACACACACACACACACACACACACACACACACACACACACAAACATACACTCACACACACAAACATACACTCACTCACACACACACACAAACACACTTCAGGGAAATCACTCAAACACACACACACACACACACACACACTTCAGGGAAATCACTCACACACACTCACACACACACACACACACACACACACACAAACATACACTCACTCACACACACACACACACACACACACACCAGGGAAATCACTCACACACACACACACACACACAAACATACACTCACTCACACACACACAAACACACACACACACTTCAGGGAAATCACTCACACACACACACAAACACACTTCAGGGAAATCACTCAAACACACACACACACACACACACACAAACATACACTCACTCACACACACACACACACACACACACACACACACTTCAGGGAAATCACTCACACACACACACACACACACACACACACACACACACACACACACACACTTCCGCTAACGGTTGACCTTTGAGTGTGGAACATTAGTATTTTTTGTGAGCTGAGTGACTAGATGCAAAGAAGCAAATGGTTGTGGGTTAAGGGCATCCACTAACAGTTTTGCAGATACAAATATAGAGGACCCCCCGGATTAACCAAAGTGAGGGGTAAAAGAAACTTGAGCAGCGTCATTGAGTAAAGTGGGCGGGGGTATTTTTTTAAACAGTGTTTATAATGTTTCCAAAGAAGACATGGTTGGTTTGAATGTGTAGGTTGTAATGGCTATCAGGTAAGCCTTCTACTGGTCATCTGAACCAGGCACAGTCGACTGCATATTTTGTGACAATTGGACCATGGGTGCAATGATTAACTTTTGCGATGAAACAATTCATAGAGAGAAAACATATCATTTTTTAAGAAAAGAAAATAATAAAGCTATGAAAATGTGTTACAAATGGTATCTTCTATTAAATTTATATGTTAATACATGTTTGTCAGTGTTTTGTCTGTATGAACAGTTAAGCAGTTCTGTCAAATTTTTGTTGTGGAGTACAAAAGCCATATTTTTTTTTCCCTATTTTTATTCAAATCATGAATATTGTTGATCTGTTTGGTGATCAACAAAAATGTTTGATTCCACATTAACCGATGGCATCAAATAACGAATTGTAACAGTAAACTGAAAGAGTTAACACGGATAACAGTGTGTTATTTGCAGAATAATTTGAGAAGATTCTGATGGCATAATCACATTGAAGTGTTTGGTATGAACCGCAAAAAAATGTTAATAGCCAGGCATGATCATAAGTTATGTTGCATTCAATGCATTTAAACTGTGCCTGCACATGTTTTTATAAGTGTGTATACATAACTGTTAACATTTCCCCATTTTAAGTGCACTTAGTTCTTTGTCTAACTTAAATCATATAAATTCACTTTTTTCCAAAGACATCTGGTTGCCTTTATTGTGTTTTCTTTCTTCATTTTTACATTGATTCTGGGTTTTCTAATGAGAGTCTGGGAAAAGGACAGGTGTTTTCAAGGTCTGGCTGCTTATTAAATAGGTTTCGTACAGATTTGAAGTATTTTTTCTCAGAGCCGGTCATTTTGTCTGCTTCATTATAGAGCAAAACATTTAACTCAAACAACATGCTGTACTTTTGGATCACACTGATTTATTAGTGCCTAATCTTTAAGTGTATGAGGGAATGACTGCCAGACTAGTACATTTCAGAGTCCCTACAACAAATGTCATTTGAGCCCACTGCATTATTAGACACACGTGTGTGTGTGTGTGTGTATATATATATATATATATATATAACAAAATGTATGTGTGTGTATATGTGTGTATATATGTATGTATATGTATACACCTTATACACACACACATATATATATATATATGTGTGTGTGTGTGTGTGTGTGTGTGTGTGTATTGGGACAAACTTGTTTTTCAAGACATTCTGGACAACGCCATGCTTCCAACTTTGTGGACACAGTTTGGGGAAGAACCTTTTCTATTCCAGCAGGACTGTGTCCCAGTGCACAAACCACAATCCCAGACCTTTGTGATGAACTAGAGTGGAGATTGCAAGCCAGGCATTCTCGTCCAACATCAGTGTCTGACCTCATAAATGCTCTACAGCAGTAGCCCCCAACGGTTATGTGGTACCGGTCCGCGAGCTGCACAGAAAAAATAAAAAAAAAAACCTTACAATATTTCCGTTTTATTTACTATCAGAATCTAAATGTTTTATTTTGAAAAATGACCTTAGTCTATAACTCACTCTTGACACGTCAGTTATAGTCCCACAAAATAGCAAAATGGATAAAAAGCATTATTGAAAAGCAGACATCTTCGATATCTGTCACTAGACAGACAGTCCCTGTTGGTGTAATGTTCAAGGTCTCCTAATACTTTTGTCCAAAAGTGTAGAATTTCAAGGATACTAAAAGTGTGGCTGTCTTCTTTTGCTGCAGCTAACAGACCTTACATGTTTGGGAAGAATTTAGGAACGTTATTAGGATTTGATTGTATCTACCCACAAGAGCAACAGTGAGATGCTGATGTTGGCTGATTAGGGTGGTGGAGGCCTAGTGGGTAGGATACTTGCCTCTGGACCAAGAGGTCATGGGTTCGAATCCTACTTTCAGCCTACCACCACTGTGTTGCTGAGCAAGACCCTTAACCTGGGGAGACGGTCCCCTGTAGTTAGGGAATGGAAGTCGCTGCCCCATACATGTATGTAATGTATGGGGCAGCTGGTAGCCTAGTGGTTAGGGCCCTGCGATCAGGAAGCCGTGGGTTCGAATCCCAAGATTCGCTAAACACGTCTGAGGTGCTCTTGAGTAAGGTACCGCCAGTGCTGGATATATATATATATGTGTGTGTGTGTGTGTGTGTGTGTGTGTGTGTGTGTACACACTTTTGTCAATAATTCAATAAGTCCACCACTTCACACAAAACAGAAAAAAATACGTTTTTTCTCCACATTAAAATTATTTGCGATATTTAAAATAAGTTTAAATAATGACGTTTTAACAAGCACTTCCAGCTGAAAAACGTTTTCCCCCTCAGCACTTAACAGAAGCGTCCTGTTCGTTTGGTATCACTCTTTAGAAGCACTGTGGTTTAAACCTGAGAGGAATGTATGGGACAATAAAGGAGAGGGTTTAACATGCAGCTGATGGATAAACGTTATGCATATGGCTGGGATGACAATAAAGCTCTACTTGACTTGACTAAAACTACTTGACTTGTCTGGTATTCTGGTGTGTCCAGGCTGGAACTCCGTGTAAACGCACCCGAACGGGCAGTCAGAGAAATCAGCACCAGCCAAACATGGACATAAAACCTCAACATGGACATAAACCTCTCCGGAGTGACGTCTCCCACTCTCCTGGAGGGGCTTCGCAGCTCAGCCTTCCAAAAAAAGTCTCGAGTTCCTTCTGAGATGAGTGAGACCACGCCCCCTCGCTTGTACACCACGCCCCCGTCCTTTATTGCTCCGCCCCCTTGTCTGAGCAGGCTGCTCTGAGCCTCCTGTCTCCTCTGCTGAGCTTCTGTCTCCTCACTTCAGCCTCACAGTCCTGAGCAGCCGCTCCACGTCCCTTACACAGCAGGAGAGACCCCAGAGGAAGCAGCCATGGAGGCCATCAAGAAGAAGATGCAGATGCTGAAGCTGGATAAGGAGAATGCCATAGACCGGGCTGAGCAAGCAGAGGTGGACAAGAAGGGGGCAGAGGACAAATGCAAACAGGTACTGTAGTGGAGTCACTGGATTTGAGTCACTTAGAGTCAGTAATGGGGCACCAGGTCATATAGGGCACCGTGACATGGACTTGAATGGGTTGTGACCCAGTTCTAAATTGAATTTCCCATTTAAATCATGTGTGTTATAGTATTTGTAATTATTTATACACCAGTGAGCATCATCTGAAATGAACAGAATGAACAGAAGTGTTACCTGAAGGCCCAGGATATGGACTCCAGCCAAAGTGTTAGTTCATGGACAAATAAGACGAGACCACCCATTTAGACCTAGGTTTAGGTTGAGACGCCCATGACTGGCTGGGCATTCCACACAGAATTTGAATGTAAGGCCAATAAGAGCAATAATCAATACACTGGACTAAGGTAGGGTCTGTAGTATCTGAACTGAAACTCAACTACAATGATTTCACTTAACCTTTAGATACGATGCACACCATATTGGCCAGCATCTAGCATGGACATTATTCCACTTATTTTTAAATTTTAATATGACTATTACTGATTTTTAGTGTTGCTTCAGCCCATGAGGCCAATCGACCATGAAAGACTAGAGCAATAAACAGCCAATATAGAGGTGAATGGGAGTCCATGCCTGCAGTATTTCTGTGATTAAGTGGCCCGCTAGTTAGACTCGAGTGACGTTCTCAGTTATTTGACTAAATACGACTCATAATATCAAGTGGCACAGCTGAGGGGGCCAACCAGTTTGAGTTTTATTATAGACGGTGTCGGATTCTTGGTGTGAATGAGTTACAAGTCACCAGCATAATCCATAAATCTGTACTTAGATTAGAAAGCTAATGAGACGGCTCATTTCTGCTCATGTCTTATTTGATATTACATGTCCACTTTCTTGTCCACTTTGATATTACACTCTTTTTATTTTTAGGAAGCCTAAAGTGAGACGTTTGTGTGGACTGTTAGGTTCCTTCGCATCTGGCTCAGTCAGAGCTAAAACTGCTATTGGAAAACTGGAAGAAAGTTAAGGTTGTTTAAGAATAATTAACATATTTGAATCAAAACATGCCCATGGATGAAGTTGAGGGTGGTATTACATGCCAAGAATGGCACTTTAATTTTCAGTTTAATTTTCCCACATTTTATGTGAAGAAATAACAGTTTATAGTTCAGGTTCACCTGGGTCAGTGAGATATTTTTTGCTGAATAGTTAAAATAATTGAATTGAAACAGGCCCCTGTGGATGGATTTGAGGATGGTACCATGTGCCAAGAATAGCACTGTGAAATTAAATTTCCCAGCTATTCTATGAAGTGCCTTCTATAAGATCAAACTATTTACATTATTTTATGTAAGTAGATTTCATTGCGCTGTTAGAACGAGACATTCTTTTATCAAATCACATGAAGAAAGGACGTTTTGTTGCTACAAGAAGAAGATGCCAAAGACGCCGTCCGTGCTTGGGCTGTTATGTCTTCTCTTTCCTTTTACAAGTCCCGGGTATCCAAGTTCTTCCTTGGGTAGCAAGAAAACTCTTGACCCCATAACCTTTTATTTTTCTTGCTCTCTTCAGTAAAGAGCGAATCCTGGCTCCAGATCACTTGCGCAGCTCAGTGAAGAATGCCTCTTTCCCCTCATACTTTCCCGTTGTTTCATTCCTTCGCTCTTTCAACACCACAGACATTTCTCTGCGGCTTGCACTGAATCATGCACGTCCAGCGAGGGGCCTGCATCTCAGCCCGCGGCCGAGGCCTCCAAATTACCCGTTCTTTTTTATGGCTTCGTGTCAGTCAGCAGGCGATGTTATCTGCTCCTGATTTTTAGGTATTTCCTTTCTTTAAGAGGCATTAATTCCTCTGAGGCTTTTGGGGGTTTGGACGTCCTCTCCTCTTTTCTCTGTAAGAAGAGCTGGCTGCAGTATATACACAGAAGCATGTGTCCTTGAGCATTTGCCAGTCCTTGGATATGTGTGCGTGTGTAATACAATACAATGTTCCAACATGGTGTCCGCCAGCTAATGGATGGCCACTTATTTGGAGCTCAGCATCGGATCAAAAGATTATAACCTATGATTTTTTCCTCCTCTTGATTTTCTTCATTTCATCCAATTCGGGGACAAGCAAGGGATGAACTCTGTTCTTCATCTTATTTAGCTTTATTCTGACCAGAATACGTTCCTTCATTCTAATTCAAGGCTCATACTTAGAGGTATTCGATGATATCATGCTTGTAGCCGAGGTATTCTCTGCTCTTCCCTCCTGGAATTGTTCTGCACAATGGGATCGGGGCTGTGTGAGGGGTCGGATGTTACCCCAGATGCATTGGGATGCAGAGGCCCAGGCCACAAGTGACGTCCAGGCAGGGATGCTTCACATAACTGGAGCCCAAATCAGGCAAACTCTGTCTGTTCATCCATCAGGAGCACATAGCATTCACAGTAGCTTTGGCACTGTCACTCTCTACAGGCTTTTTATAGCCTTTTTATGTCTGCCTTATGGCCTATTGTGTCTCTCCTCACTCTGGGGAGAGGAGGAGCCGCAGGTGGCACTTGAAAAAGCCACGTCAGGCCCAGTTTTACTGACAAAGATCGGCTAAGACATGATTAGCTCATAAAAGTTCGCTTCTTTGGTTTTGTGCTTGTGCTACGAGGCTAAAATAAAAAAGTAATGGAAATCTGTATCACAAAAAAAAAAATCCCTTTATATTACTCTGTGAGAGTTGAAAATCTTGGCTTCTATAGCTAAATAGTGCTCTATATGTCTGCACTGTAAGTTAAATTTACTTTAGGAAAGTTTGGATACGGGAGTCAGGGATTTGGCCAGAGTTCCACAGTTTTGGCCTCATAGCTCGACTGGTAAAATACAGAAGCAAACACTCAATTTGGAGCAGGGCAACAACTAGAAAATCAGATTTTAAATGTATTTATATTTTGATTAACAGTTTCTTTAATCAATGCCAGGAAAGCCGCCCTGTTTTTCCCTATAATCGGGGACCCTCAGTTCCTCACACATCAAAGTGGCGGGTTTCGGTTCGTTGAGGAATGCGCGTCTCCTGAGTTTAGCCGCGGAGCTTTAATCATGGCCGCGTGGTCTATTTTCATAGCCAGAGTTGTGGTTTCCACTCCCATATACAGTAGCTGGCCATCTCCAAGGCCCAGAAGAACACAGAAAATAGAAGCTGTTTTTATGAGGGCCTCGCTAGCTGTGTGCTATGCTACGGCCGCCTGGCTTCCGGCTAATGTGATGGGGAGTTTATTTAACGTGTGCTGAAAGGGGAGAGTGAGCATCACCAGCTGCAGGCCCGGTGAAGGCCTTCACCATGGAGGCTGTGGCTACATTCCCTTTATAAACCTGTCCCCATGCCATCTTCACATCATCCTCAGCCTGCCTGACCTTCAGCACGGCACTGCATGGATTTATACCCCTCCATCAGACAGAATAACGTTTGTACAGCTTTCCTTTACAGGGAAACCTTAACAGCCACCAGAAGTTATGGTGATGGTTCTGACAAAGTGCAATGAAAAAATACAACAATGTTCACATTATCTTTCAAAACATAGTTTGCACAGTAGGCTATGGTTGCCAACCAACATAAGAGTTCAATATTATTCCATGTACAGCAGTTCTAGGTTCTGTTAATGACCTTAATGAGTGAAACAGTGAACAAGGCCAGACCAACCAGGGCTGTCTGTTTTTAAAGCTCTTAAATTAAGGCCGACATTTAAAGAGCGGTCTACGAGACTGCTTGTATGTTGTCCTTTCAGCCAGTTTTCTTCAGGCTTACCTTTCAGCTAGAGGTAGGTGTGAAAAATGATGGAAAATGTAACCAATTGAGAGCAAATTTGAAAGAAAAGCCTGTAGGCTCACTGTGATAGTTCGGTGAATACCTGAAATTGTGTTCCACAGAGAAAACAAAACCAGAAAAACTACAACTAAAACATTTAAATAATATAGGTATTCTATGTCAAGTGTTGGAATTGTTTTTTTTGTTTGAGTTTCTGAGCACTATCAAAGCTAATGCTTCTCTTTGAAGGACTGACCGATGTACTGAAACAATCAAGCCATGAAACTTGAGCCTAAAGTTGTAACTGTGGTGGTTTGTTTGTGTGTGTGTGTGTGTGTGTGTGTGTGTGTGTGTGTGTGTCTCAGCTGGAAGAGGAGCTGCTGGGTCTGCAGAAGAAGCTGAAGGGAGTGGAGGACGAGCTGGATAAATACTCAGAGTCACTCAAGGATGCACAGGAGAAGCTGGAACAGGCCGAGAAGAAGACTACAGATGTGAGGCAATACACTTCATAGCACACGCACACACACACACACACACACACACACACACACACACACACACACACATGTCTATTCAGCCCACAGCGATTTAGTCCCACACATTCACACTGCCCTACTCACAGGGCCAGTCAGAACAGAGGACATTTATTTATGTAAAATCCCACAAACATCATAAATGGACCTTTACAAGAAAAATATAGGACACTGGCCCTTTAAGAAATACAGTATATTAAAATAAACATGCTTGTTGGGCCATATTTTAAACACCTTTCCACTGCTGTGACACCATGTGAACACATAAACTGCCCAACATGCCTGACCATAAATTACCACCCCATCTCAGTGGCTTCCTCTGTCGCCCCCCTGTGGTCTCACGCGGTATTGCACCAGTCTGGGGTGCCTGTGCCTGTCAGTCACTCTGACTTGAGCCTGCGCTCCTTACCACGCCATGATTCCCTGCCAGGACCGACTGAGCAGCAATCTTGCTGTTGACAGCTGCACTGGAGAAAGTGCCAACCACTCCCCACTATCACATTCTGTAAACACTTCATAAAGCCTGTCACCACCTCCAGCTCAGCCGCATGTGGTCTAATCATTCAGACAAGATAGCAGGACGGCAAAAGTGGGACTGTATTCGACTCCGGCTTACAGGATGCTCTCTGGTTTCTTGTATTTTTATAACTGTCTTCGTGCTCTCGTCCCAACAAGATTGCTTACAGTGAGAATGAGGTAATCGTGGTAGGAAAGATTAGACTGGACCAGATTTGTGGTCATTAGTGTCCTTTGGGGTAAGCTTTCAATAAACGCTACCACAGACATCGTGTTCCCATAATCTGAGACAACCAGACCATGATATTACTGACAGTAGCAATATGGTTATTATATAGTTATACTAATAAAATAAATATATTTAGAAAGTTGTATTACTGCTCTTTGTGTGTATGTGTCTGTGTGTGTGTGTGTGCACATATATATGTGGTGTTTGTGTGTGTGTATCTAAGTAGCAGAATGAACTTGAACAGAGCTGAGAAATAATTCTAAAATGATTGAGAAAGCTGTATAGCATCAAGCATAACGTTCAGAATTCATAAGAATTTAGAAGTAAGATCAAATTTCCCATCAGAAAAAATCATGTAGATAATTACTGTATTATTTGTATATTATTTATGATAGAAGTACTGAATAAGTTCTATAAGTGTTAAACCACATGCTGTTATTATTGTATACAAAATAACATACATTGTTAATAGAGCCAGCTTCTGAACGGTAGTGTACACCGCAGAATACAGCTGTTAGTCAGTGGCGAACAGATTCGGTGGTGAACTGGTAAACCCGTCCTCTTTAGAAACGCGGTGAGTGTAAGTGAGTTGGCCTTATTGCTGAAATCTAATCAGTGTCTGTCAGCATCACCTCCCTTTCCTGCTAATGTTCCATGACAACACCCTTTCCAAAGTTGTTCTCGCCCAGTATGTAATCCTCATGGTCTGACCCTCAGTGTTATTCTAGTTAAAGCCTTTCCTGCTGTTAAAGACTGCAGGGGACGCAAACCAGTCAGTCCATCAGGTTCATCAAACTCATCAGAGCTCAAACAGCTGCAGAGCCACCTCTTCACCCCGGTGGGATCAAATTCATACAGTTTTACAAATTTATATACAGTATAATTGTATTTTCTGAGTGGTGCCACATTTAAATGATGCTATCAAAGACGTTGAACGCATTGATTTTTATTATTCAAACACTACTCTGTAAGTCCAATTAAACATGACTCTCTGTGTTTTAAAACTCCATAAAGGATATCCAGTCTCTGCCCACAGTCAATGTGCTCTAAAGCATCTTTTCTTTGTTTGTTTTCTTTCCTGCCGTGGTTATAAAGTGCTGAACCACTGAAATTGCAAGCCTTGCAATTACGAATAAGCTAATAACTGATAAATAACAATAAATAACAATTATGAGGTTTTCAGTGACACCACTCATTAAACGGTGGCATTTAAAAAACTTGGCTAACAGTGTAGCTGTTCTTAAAGGAACATAAGGACAAACTCTGCTCACCCTGTCTGCGTTATTTACCCCTTTACCTACTTCATATTTTTACAAAAATCATTTAGTTCTGTTCCTTTTGTCCGAACTCAGTGAATCAATTGGTGAATTGGTGAATAGTGGTGGCTAGCATCATTAGATTAGATTAGATCATAGACAGAACTACAAAAACTGATCTGTGAAGCCTAAGCTATACAACAGAGTGACTATTTAAATTAAAATGATTCTTACTCTAAAACATGTAATCAAGATCATTTTGGGCCTCTGTATTAAATTAAAAGGAAAAATGTCCTTCCAGAAAGCAGAACACAGAACAAAAGGAGCAGTGAGCCAAACATGACCACCATAAATGATCATGACACACCTTTAAGGCCACGACCAGCGAAGAGACAGATGAGTCAGTACAGACTGCGGGGGGGGGGGGGGGATCAGGCCAGTAATATATGGGATTGTTTGAGTGTGGCTAAGAGTAATGGATATCCCCCATGAGCTTTTGCATTATTGTTATGTGACCAAAGAAGGAAAAGAATTGAAAGAATGCAGAATCCATTTGTTTACAGTGAAGTAAGTAATGCTTTCCAGCTCTCGTGCGCCTTTTCCAGACAGCAGTGTGAAACAGGCAAAGACATGCGTGAATCACATTTAGTGCTTTTCTCACACAGACACAAAACGTACCGCTCCAAACATCCAGCAGCGCAGATTTTGACCGCATCGGAGTGAAATGTGGGCAAACCGCCTACAAGGCAAATTATAACTGCAGAGCAGTTTTGTTTCTTTGTGAATTTTCTGTGATGAGCATAAGAATAAACTGAGGCATGTCTTTCATTCCTGTAGTGCCATAGTCAGATCTAATTGTGTACATCATGCCAAAAGTATTTAGTATGTATTAAATGTCCAAAAGTATTCAGACACCTCTTCGAATTAGTAAATGATTTAAGATGCGCACACACAATTTATATAATCTTTAAAGAAGAGCACTGGGGCAGCTGGTGGCCTAGTGGTTGGGGAGTTGCCCCTGCGATCAGAAGGTTGTGGGTTCGAGTCCCAAAACTGTGTGTGGCACCACTGAGGCATCTTGAGCAAGCTACACTCCACACACTGCTCCCTGGGCGCTTCGTTGCTGGCAGCCCACTGCCTCACTTGCTGAATGGGTTAAATACACTGTGTGTGGTGTGGTGTGTTCACGAGTGACTATACGGGGCCACTTTACTTTCCATGGAATGTGATGCGCGGGAGACTAAGGGGCTAAGCATCAGCTAGAGGAGTTACTGGACCTCCCAGCAGTGAACTGTGGAGCAGCTGCATTCTCTTAAGTGATGGAGCACCATCCAATACCTTTGAGATGAACTGGAATGTTGCATTTGGTCCAAAATGAATCATCCAACATCCAACAATACCTGACCTCACTCTTGCTCTTCTTCACAACAGTGTATCTAAATCCTTTCCATAGATGTAAGCAACTGCAGCAAACGGGGACACAAACTCGCTTTTAATAGCCTTGAAAGTCTGCTGAAATGGGATTGGGTAAAGTATTGGCACCCCTAACCACTACACCAACAGGGACTGTAATGATATTGGATTCAAATATATAGACTTTAATATGGAGTGGGTCCCCCTTTACAGCTAGAACAGCTTCCACTCTACTTGGAAGGCTTCCTACAGTATCTTTCTCTGTGTAGTTTGTGCCCATTCATTCTGTAGAGTATTTATGAGGTCAGGCACTGATGTTGGACGAGAAGGCCTGGCTCGCAGCCTCATCCCAAAGGTGTAGGATCGGGTGGAGATCAGGGCTCTGTGTTGGCCAGTCGAGTTCTTCCACACTGAACTCATCCTACTGTGTCTTTATGGAGCTTGCTTTGTGCACTGGGGCACGGTCATGCTGGAATAGAAAGTCCAGCATGGCATTGTCCAAAATGTCTCCAACATGTAGCATTGTTTTACCTGTGACAACTGGATAAGCCTCACTGTTTGACTATAAAATATGAGACAGTACTTCCCTGGTTGCGCCACAGTGTTGTGTTTGAATCTGCTGCTCCCCTTCTGTCCTGGTAGGCTGCTCTTCAGTGTCTCTTTATTGTTATACAACAGGTATGTCCCAATACTTTTGTCCATATTGTGAATCTTCAAAACGTGAGAGGCCCGTGACTCGTGACGTCACGGTAGATAAGAAGGGGGCGGAGTCTGGGGGGCTCCGCAGAGGGTAACTTTTCTACGGGGCGGTTTATTGTAGGATAAGGGCAGCAGACAGACGGTCGTCTGAAAAAAATAGTAAATGGCATGGTTTTAAATCGTGCGTGGAGGAAAAATAATCCGTGTGCACCGATCGATAGGCTTGTAGGAGGGTCTGGTTCCTCACGGTCCGGTCTGAGGTGTCCCACCGTAGCTCAGAGTAAAAAATATTTTTAAAAAAGCTGAAGACCAAGACTTGCTTCCACAATGGCTGGAATAACCTCCATCGAGGCTGTGAAGAGGAAGATCCAGTCTCTGCAGCAGCAGGCCGACGAGGCAGAGGACCGTGCAGAAGCTCTCCAGAGGGAGGTGGACTCAGAGAGACATGCCAGGGAAAGAGTAAGACATGATGGACCTTGAGGGAGGGGGCGAATTTATTTATCTCTAGCTTCTTTATCGACTTTTCCTTTCCACCTTAAAACACTGCGGCAGCTAAACTGGCGTCCGATCAAGAGCTGGGGCGTTTAAGGTGGAAAACAGACCATTAATAAATACTATAAATAATATAGATACCATAGGGTATAAATACTATAGATATAAAGAATATAAATATATAGGGTATAAATACTATAGATAAGTAAAAATGCTGTTGATACCGTAGGATATACATATATACTATGGATAAAAAATACTATAAATATTATAGGCTATAACTACTGTAGATTAGTAAAAATACTATAGATACTATAGGGTATAAATGCTATTTATATAAGGGTATAAATATATAAGTAATGAAATCTATAGATAAGTAACTTACAGTTAAATTATTAACGACAGAATCAGAAAGCTTTATTGATCCCGGAGGAAATTGCTTATGTTATGACTGCACAGACACTCAAGAGACTCAAAGACAAGACAAATATAAAGTATAAATAAATCCAATTGAAATCTGCAGAAAAAAAAATACTCAATATGAAGTTCACAAATACACAAATGCTGGGTATAAATACTAAATTACAGTTAAATGAATTACCAGTGTCACAGATAGTGGTTAAGAGTATGTTTTGCATGTAATAGTAAGTAGTGGTATTTCATATGATAAGACTGTTGCACATACTATTCAAGCAAAAAGTGAAGTTTAGCTTCATGGAAGGGAGATGGGGTGGTCTTTGTGTGCTATCCTCCTGCCCCTTAATTTACACTTGAAAATGCGAGGAAGTGTCCATAAGGGCCGCTCCGTTATGAATGAATTTGCAGACTTTTGTTCGTGGGTTTCAGGACAGAGCTGGTGGCTCGTACAGATCGAGTTTCCTTGTTGCTATAGTGATTTAACGACAGGCTGGTTACGGGCTGAGTTCTTACCGGTCAGCTGTTTAACCCACTAATGTCCAAAAATGAACATTTTTCATGTTCCAGGGGTCAATAAATTCTCTCAGACTGCCTTTTTTTTTTTTTTAGCAGACTGGTCAAGCCAGGATCATTTAATGTAAGGTAGTAAATCTAGTCTTTTGGTCGCACGGACTGCATTTAACAAAACAACAGAAAAGACATGGAAATTGCATGTGATAATAAAAAACAACCAAAAGATCTTTGTCCAAAGTATATTCGAAATGCTTTTGACCATTCGGACTAAATTCAGTGGTATTTTTCTGAGGTTGGTGGACATTAATCGGATAGTGTATTTCACTATGAAAGTTTTGCCTTTCAATCTAGTCAAAGAACAACATAACTAACAGGAAAGCAATAATGCAAAATTTGAGAGCTTGGGCAACGCTTTGGTAACCTATTGCTGATTTTTTGGCCACAGTCCTTTGGTTACTGATGTTCCTCTTTTAATTTGGCCCAAATCAACAGGTTGGTGTTGAAACTATTCCTTTAATTTGGTAGCTTTGATGTCGCTCCTTTAATTTAGCCATTGTGACCGGTGTTGCCACTCTTATTTCAATTTGACCTCAGTCATTAGGCTAGAGTGGAACTACTTCTGTCATTTGATTACAGTTATCAGTGTATTTTTAGACCTTCCATTTAATCGGACCATAGTTAGTGTCATACCATTCCTTGATGTGAAAATGCATTGACAAGTAGGCCCAGTTTTACCTTTATATTTACCACCCCTGTTGATTACTATGGCAAGGTGAGGTGCTGTAAGCTGTTCCATCTGATCCCAGCACATTCTGTTGCCACAGATGCAGTCTGGGTATTTAACATGATTAAATTAGCTCTGTCATTCACAGCCTGGCCTTATGGTTATTTTATTGAGCGATCTTTTTGATACAGACATCACATTCCAGGCCTTAGAAGCTCAAAAGAGCTAAAAGCCTGCTCTTGGTGTGGTGGGAGTCATGACGGTTTGACCCAGCGAGTAGTGAACTGTTTAGTCAACCTGCTCCCACTTCCTGTGTCCCCTCCCAGTCTTCTTTTCTATTGGCTTGAGTCAACCTGGCCCAGGTCCCAGAGAGCAGAAGGTTAATCATTTCCTGTGCTCTCTTCACTGCCTCAAAGCAAAAAAGACCTTGGCAATGTCCAAACCTCTCATATGTCGCATACCTACTGCTTGCCTTTTCTTCAGAAAGATCTCAGGAAAATGTGACTCGGGAGGAATGTCAGAGTAATTGACTTTTTTTTTAAAGGCAGTCTTTTATTTATTAAAGGATTCAGATTTTATTTAAGGATTCCTGTAGCAGACGTCTCACAGTGCTTTACCATAGGCCTACAAGTGGAGATTATCTTTTAGTGAAAGTGAAATTAAGGATTTAAAAATTGACCTTTACCAGTAGTGAGAGAAATATCAAGGACAGTAAAGAGCAAATCCCTAAACTAACCCCAAAAGTGAGTGCCAGCACTTTAAGTTTGGTTTAAGTTTGTCATGAAAAAGGAGCAGGTATTTCATCACTTTCTTTGGAACGTCTGGAATTACAAAACAGAATTTCCATGGCACTTTTCTAGAACATGTAGAGCTGTATTGCACCATGACTGTGGTCAAAGGGTTAAAAAGGTTTCCCAACATATTTCAGTAAAGCCATGGAAATTATTTGTCATATATTTTGATACTAGGGTCATCATGATTCCAGGGTTTACATTCCAATACTGATACAAAGAGTAGTATCACAGCACTACAATAGTAAAGTGCAATACAATAGTAAAAGGCTAAAAACACTCATCCCTGTCTGAATGCAAAATTCTCTCAATAGACCTTAATTAACATGTCTTTTTTTTGTTCAGTCTGCTTTTTTTCTGTCAAAATGTGTCAGTAAAATACACTGGTGCAAATGGACTTGAACAAATAATTCAAGGTTGGCCTTCCGCTATTGATTATACTGCTAATCAGCAAACAATAAGCATTTCATTTTACTGTAAAAGCATAAAATGTGTAATTATAAGCATGCATATTTGTGAGATCCTGCTGGTGTGGGTTTCATCTCTTTCAGTCATGATCATTTTTACCAGTTAATTACCGTTACCCAGTTAATCAGACAAAGAGTTTTAATGTGAATTATTCATTTCGGCGATAGGGAATATTTTGAATGCCATTTGTTGCATTCCCCGGCTGCCCTGGTGAATCTGACTGGAATTGGCTCGGGCTGAGAGGGTTTGAGAGAGCGGGGGTTTGATTTGCTGTCTTCTGCTAGGGAGTGAGGAACACTGGCTCTTTTATGCTGATTGGACCACTCCCCACGTTTCAGTGGGACACTTGGAATTCTGGAATTTGAACTCCGTGCTCGGCCATCGTCATCTCTCTCTGGGTCTGCTGCTTCTGTCTGTCCACACCTGGAGCAGGGGCTCGTTTGAGGGATTTTTACAGTGTAGAGCTGTACTTTGGGGCATGTGGTTTTTCAGTTATTATATCATATTAAGCCTAGACGAAACTTTAGAAATACCTAGCGAAATTGATTTTGATCGTATTTGCCATCAATGAAAGCCCCTGGCATTGGAACAGTTAAATGTCTGTTATCGAGGCCTACTTTCGCAGGGCAAACAATGTGTTGCTCCAACAAAACCATTTGGTCTACAAGGCCGTACTGTGTGGGATTCACAGCGTGTTCAGTGTCTTTGCTTCTGAGACAGTGGCCGTAACACAGCCAGCACAGAATGTGTCTGCAACTCTCTGAGGACACAGAGCTTTGAAAGATGTAGTCTCGGCCATGACAATGTGCCACAAACCCAGATGCTCCAGTGCTCTTTTACTTCTCCATTCATTTCCTTCTAGCCTTTCTTCTGGGTTATTGTATCTTTCCTGTCCCCCCAAAGACATTAGGGGATTAGCCCTGAAAGCCCCAAGCACATAATATTAAAGCTAAAGAAGCTCTTTGATCTTGCAGTGTAACAAGTAGGGAGTTGGTCTCCTTTTTCCTGTTAAAATGAACTTTACATTTTGAGGTTTATCTAAAAAGTAATCAAAAGCTTCTGAAGAAAACATTCTTCGGTGTCCCATGAGAGGATGTCTTGTGGTATATAGCTTCAGAACCACTGGTTCCCAAGATGTATGTCTACCTAATGATTTAATGATTGCTTTGGTAACATCCCAAGGGTCAATCTGTTCTGAGGAAAGATCTTTAGGAAAACCGTTACGTTTTTAACCGCTCAAATGCTGCCTTCTGAAACAGGCAAGCAGCCAGTCCAGCATGAGATGTATCATACACTCCCCATATTTCACTCTCAGACTGAATGGTGCTGTTTTTAATGTTTTGCTGAGTGTGATTAACTCTGGCTGTTCTGTCCTTGCAGGCCGAGGCTGAGGTAGCGTCCCTGAACAGACGTATCCAGCTGGTTGAGGAGGAGTTGGACAGGGCCCAGGAGAGACTGGCCACCGCACTGCAGAAACTCGAGGAAGCAGAAAAGGCTGCAGATGAGAGCGAGAGGTGACTTCAGTTCACACACTAGTTGTAACTGATGAGTATGACGGCGTTTTATCATTTAAATAATATAAATGCCTGGCTTTGATGGTGGGTAGTTAGATGTAAGACTTATTTAATTAAAAAAATAACCATATAGTGACATGTCTTTTTTGTATACTGTGCATTACGTGTCCAAACACTAAAATTAAGCAGAAAACATTTTTGACAATTTTCACCTTGTTGCAAATGCTTGTGACACATGTCATAAATAAAAGCTAAAGTTAAAACTAAAGCTGAAGTCCTAAGTAAAACTTACGTGGCCTTTTTGCATCCTTGCTTTACAGAGGAATGAAGGTCATAGAGAACAGAGCAACAAAAGACGAGGAGAAGATGGAGCTTCAAGAGATGCAGCTGAAGGAGGCCAAACACATCGCTGAAGAGGCGGACCGCAAATACGAGGAGGTGTGTGCTTTAGTGCTAAGTGTTAAATACACAGAGATGGAAGCCAGTTTGGGTTCTTTATTACAGAAATGAGATGTATGTTTATGTTCTGAAGTGACCTAAAAAGCTTTGAGGAATTGTAGTTTTTTTCTAAATGTTGTTTTGTTTTAGATAATTTGATTCAGAAATAATCTTTAATGGGGCTGTTAATTTTCTTTCGCTTTTAGCTCTCTCCTCTATTCTTAGCACTTAGCTGTTTTCCGATCGAATATGGAAGATTTCCTGCCCTCCTTCGTACATTTAATTGGACTAATATGATTTCATTTCATTTCAATGGAGTTCCAGTTCAAATCCTTTGAGCTGACGCTTAATGGCCGCTGATTTATTAAATGAATGCTGTTCAATATTCACACAATTAATCATAATATGAAAATCTAGAACCCAATCATTTGGATACTGTCAGACATTTGAAACACATAAGGAGTCTTTGAGGTCAAATGTAAACAAATTGTAGCTCGCTGTTAGTAGTTAAATCTCCCAATCTGTCCATCCACTGCTGTAGGCTTAAGGAGCATGTTGTCTAGATGTGACAGGGGCTTAAGCCTGGTGTCGCAGAGAGGGCCCTCACACTACTGACCAGTGGATTACACTGGCAGGATTCACTCTGTTTAAGAACATTAAGGCTGTCAATGACTGCCTGCCTGCAGCCACAGAGTTCAGAGTCTAGCCTCTGCACCAGCTGCACTGTCCATGTTTGTTAACAGTTTAGTGAACAGGTTCGCGTGTGACCCATAATCTCTCTTGGCTCTCTGAAGAGTCAACACCACATTCACTTTTGGACTCAAACGGTTACGCTTACATACAGCACGGCTAGTTTTTACTGTACGTGTTCTATACCCTCATTTAAAAAGTGCTTGAAGGCTTTTATTAGATGTGGGAGACAACACAATCTTGTCCTGTTTATGTAGTGCTTGCTTGAGATCTCATGAGTCCTAAAGCATTTAATCAATATTCAAGTGCCATTAAGTCTGTGTTGTTCCCGATGGTTTAAACTAGAAGCAGTACTCACTTCTGTTTCTGTCATGCTGCTTGTGTTTAAGAGGTTGTTTGGTGTTACCTGCAGGTGGCCCGTAAGCTGGTGATCCTTGAGGGCGACTTGGAGCGTTCTGAAGAGCGTGCTGAGGTGGCTGAGGCGTGAGTATTAATTACCGTCAACAACAGAGCACATGTCGGCAGCTCAGCTGCTGCTTGTACCTATCAGGTCAAGTTACCATATCATTTGTGCTGGTGTTGTTTTATTACACACTATTACATCCATTATTACTGTATTTTAAACACAAGTAGAAAGTTTTTTGACTTCATTCCATTTTATGTTGGTGCATATGGATATTAAATTCTTTGAATGTCTCCAGTCCTTACTAAATATGTATCCATGAATATGTCATGTGTTCACAGTAATGGTTATATATTGCATGAACAGTTACCCAATATGATGCATGCCTGTGGTGTCTAAAAGGACTGCCAAAGCAACAGGCAGTGTAGATTCTATTAAATACTTTTCATTTGAGTGAATTGCAAGAATGTGGAATTAGGTACAATTGGAACAAAGCAGAATCTGCGTAACCTCAGTTAACCTGATTTTATCGCATTGTTTACCCACTGTCAGTGGTCCTTTAGCCACCAAGCTCCCTGTGTTGAGAAAAAGAAGTCAAAGTGTGAACAGCTCTGGGGTGCACTAACCACAGTCTCCCTTTGTTTTCCAAATGCATGCACCAATGCACCCCACCCTGGGACACACCACATTTGTGGCTCCCCCCTCCCTGTCTCCCGTCCCCACTTCCCCCATTCCATGCCCATATTGGACTAACCCAGTCGAGTCAGGCAGCTGGAGGAGGAGCTTAGACTCATGGATCAGAATTTGAAGTCCATGATGTGCGGGGAGGAAGAGGTACTGCAGAGTTACTGTTGCTCCAGCACCCTAAATGCTAACGCTAACTCTTTCTCTCCTCCTTTCCTGCCAAAACTCGCTAACCGCCTTCGCTGCTTTGGTTAGCTCGGCTGCTGTGCTTCGAGTGGCTCTCTTTGTCTCAGCAAAGTGCTTATAGGTGAACCATCTCCTGCCTAGCAAAGGTGGCCCCCACCAAAGCCTTAGGAAAGAAAATCTTAATAATTAAGAAAAAAGAAGGGAAAGCTAAAATATACTGTAGTTCCCATAGTAAACCAGGTATATAACTAAAGTGTAACATTTATTGAATTTCTTGACAATGTCATTTTCCTAAGGCTTTTTTGGTAAGCACTGTTATAATGTCTGGCACATGCAGTTGTGTTAAAGGGGTTGTGAAACCTTTGGAATGATCCGAACTAGTAGTATTTTGGCCCATTGCTCTGTAGAAAACTGGGGTCTTTTTTGAGCGCTCAGTTTCAGGTCATTAGACACTTTAGCAGGACTGAGGTCAGGACTGAATGGAGATTTTAAATCTTCTCTGTGAGAGTAACATAAACTTTTTTTTTAAGTTTTAGATCACAAGGCCTTAAATTGTTCTCTCAATTATTGCAAGCTGTCCAGGCTCTGAGGCAGCAAGGCCACACCATTAGACCTCCACCATACTTCACAGTTTTTGGTGCTTTTATGTTTTTGTCCAAACATAACGTTCAAACATAACATAGTTACTTTTACTCTGTTTTTCTGTGGTGTAACCTCCACAGGGTAGACTTATGAACACAGATGGTATCAAGTGCAAGAAATCCTTAGGTGTCACTCTATGGGTTTTTGTATATGGAGACTGTGTTGTTTTAGGGTTCTACATTAGGTTGTTGCACTGATCGTTGTAGGAGCTCTACACTGGAATGTCTAAAGCCCAAGTAATTTAATAATTTCTAGGTTTATGAACTTCAAAAACATTTTTCTTGTTTGAGCCATATCATATATGAACAAAACTCTCTTGTGTGAAAAGTCTGTGTTTTTTATAGTAGTACAGGTCAAACCCACCATAACAAGAACATCGGAGATGAATCACAGTTTTTGAGAGGTCACAGGTTGACATACTTTTATATCATTGACCTAGAGTGCTTAGCCCACTTATTCACTAAAATTGGACACTGTTAAAAGGGGTTACACTGTCTGTTTCTGAAGGTCTTGCACACTTCTTTCTCACAACTGTATGTTTTTATGCCTAACGGTATCTAGATTGTCTCTTGGTATTTGCAGAAATACCTCTTCTCCCTCTTCAGGTTGGGGTCTCCTTAGCTGACATTTCTGCTCTCTCCATCTTCTTAAAGTGCTTTCTTTCTCTGTCTTTCTCTCTCTCCCCCCTTTCCCCCTTTCTCAAATTTTCCCCTCCTCTTCTGCTATGGCATAGCAAATCTGGTGACCTTGAAGAAGAGTTGAAAAATGTCACCAACAACTTGAAGTCTTTGGAGGCGCAGGCAGAGAAGGTAGGAGGAGAAGCAGCTGTTGGCTATGTTATTATCAAAAGCCAACATGGCCTCTAAATTACAGCCCATGCACATACTCACAGGCCCAGATGATTGAGGAAGCACAGCGAAGTGTGACGTAGGGGAAGCAAATGGCCTTTTTTTCATCAATAAGTCTTTACTATGGTAAACTCTGGGGGCTGTTTTCTCTGCTTAGATTATTGTAATGTTAGCAGTAAATTTGATGTATGAGTATTAACATATACACTCAATGGACAAAAGTATCCTTGACCATGACACCAACAGGGAGTCCAGATGCATTGCATTCAAACGCATAGACTTTAAAATAGATCTATAAGGTCAGGCACTGATGTTGGACGAGAAGTCCCAGCTCACAATCTCATAAAGGTGCTGGATGGGGTTGAGGTCAGGGCTCTGTGTGGCCAGTCAAGTTCTTCCACACTGAACTCCTCCAGCCAT
>JBBIGA010000035.1:4065887-4077232 GCA_037576975.1 Alestes dentex | reverse complement strand
TCAAGTTCTTCCACACTGAACTCCTCCAGCCACGTCTTTATGGAGCTCGCTTTGTGCACTGGGACACCGTCATGCTGAAATAGAAAAGGTTCTTCCCCAAACTGGGTCCACAAAGTTGGAAGCATGGCGTTGTCCAATGGTATGCTGAAACATTAAGAGTGTCCTTCTCTGGAAGTAAGGGGCCACATGAATTCAATAATTAAGAGGTGTGTCCCAATACTTTTGTCCATATAGTGTAGCTTAAAGCAGTTTGGACGTTAGATTCCAAATGAAAGCTTTACAAGAAGAATCCTAACATTTTAAACTCAAAGGAACTGTAAGCTGTTCCAAATTCATTCCTCACTCTTGTACCAGAATGTCTCCTACATGTTGGATTGTTTTCCATGTAACAACAGGATAAGCTTCACTGTTTAGGCATGTAGAAGAACATAAAAGGTTAGACAGTCCTTCCTTGGTTGCGCAAGTGTTTTTGATGCTACTGTTCCCTATCTGTCCAAGTACGCTGCACTACAGTGCCTCTTTATTGTCAGAAATCATGCAGTGCAACTCTATTATTCTTTGGCTTCAAGCTATTCTAGTCATGTCTTTGATTATACCACCGCTCTTTAATCTCTAGTACTCCACAAAAGAAGACAAATATGAAGAGGAAATCAAAGTACTCACTGAAAAACTGAAAGAGGTGAGCAGTTAAAGCATTTGTAATACATTAATGGACCTCTCTCTTTAATGATTAATGAGATTTCCCTTTTCGTTATTTATTATATGTGTGTATATATATATTCTTAATTGTGTTCTTTTTTGTTGCCTGGTTTCTGTTTTTTAGGCTGAGACTCGTGCTGAGTTTGCTGAGAGGTCTGTGGCTAAGCTTGAGAAGACCATCGATGATTTGGAAGGTACGTTCAAAGCAACTTACCTAATAACTTCCTATGTTCTGCGCATGAATTGCATCTTAGTTGGGAATGTCCTTTCCATTTTTATTTATTTCCATTTTTCTGTTGCATTTTGTACTGCATTCTCATCTTTACTCAAATAACCGCAGTATATTAACATAGAATTGCAGACGGTGCAGTGGGTCGAGTTAAAGAATGCTGCATGTACTAAGTGCGAATAGGTGATACAGAGTAGTTCAAACGTAATTCAAACATACAGTCAATTGCCGTACATTAACTTACAAAGTTAAGAAGGTTTTTTTTTCCTTCTCCTGTAAAGTTTCTATTGTTGAAGAGACAAGTTTTTTTTTCCTGACTGCAGCGATATGCAGTGCTCCCAGAAATCTTTTTCCTTCATTTTGGTTGGTAACATCGTGGATATTTTACACGAACAAAGATGTGTGCATGTTAACCTGGCACTCACTGGTGACAACCATTAAGAGGAGAGATAAACCATACACATCTCAGCATGGAAATGTTATGGGTTAACTTTAAACATTTCAGAATCAGAAACCCGTATTGAGGAAACTGCTTTGAGTTGAATAAAATTGCTTTGAGCTGAATTAATTGAGCAGCACTAACAAGATCTTCAAGTGGCATGCAGATGTTTTGTGAGTAACCATTTGGTCTAGCATAGATTACTGCAGAGTGTGAGCGTGCTGGGTGGAGTTCCTTAATTTAGGTCCATTTACGGGAAACTTTGTTGCTGTAAATATATGTTCTGCCCATTGGTTTTGATGGACACTGTATAAACCCCTGTGGTACATTAGTCAGATCAGGCTGAATTATGTCAAGTTTCCATAATCGCTTTACTGACTAATTAAATAGATTTATTGTGTGTGCGTTTTGAGAAAGGATGGCACAGACCCCAGTTCTCTGTCTGACCTTCTGTTCTTTTTCCACTCTCTGTTTCGTTCTGTCCATCTCATGTGTCTGTTTCACTTGCTGTGCGTCTGATCTGTGTCTGGTGCCGAAATGCAGATGAGGTGTACGCTCAGAAGCTGAAGGGTAAAGCCCTCAGTGAGGAGCTGGATCTGGCTCTCAACGACATGACTACTCTCTAGACGCGCTGTCTCCTCCTCTCTCTCTCCACTCCCGCCTTCCTCATCATCCCTGTCTCCTCAGTTGTTCTTCCTTGGCGCTTCCTACATCCTGGCTCACCTGGGGTTCACTCATGGACATCCTCCCCTCCATTCTGCTGTTACGTAAAATCCTAGTCTCACATATTTAAATCTAAAGTCTATTTATATACAGGATTTAAAAATATATGTCATTAAATATCCCTGAGATGGGTTTGATACGGCGTGCCCCAGGGAGCCATCCTGTGTCCTTTACTTTCCCTTTGCTGCACCTGGAGGCATCAACACTGTTCCTTTCCCTGACTTGTTTTTATTTCTACCCCTGAGCTTTGTCAGTCTCTCAGTGTTTTGTTTTTTTGGTGCAGTTCACTCGTTCCCTATCTGTTCTATGTGTCTCTGTAGTGCTTTACTTTCTCCCTCTGTAATAAAAGGCAAATACACCTTTTCATTTTCCCACTTTATTTTTCCCATTTCCATTTTTTGTTCTTGTGAATGTACTGTTAATTTATTTCTAGCTTTGGATGGAATTGTGCCGTCAGGAATATTCAAGATACACTTTATTTATTTGATGAGTGACATAATTATTTGTCCCATTACTAAAGAGAGGCTATCGTGGAGCCAAAAGCTGATGAATGTTCATTAGTAAATTTGTCTATGATAATAAATATACTCAAACCTTATTTTGTTTTTGAACAATTATAGTGCCACTCATACTTTCCTTTCTTCAGATCAGCAAGTTTGAGAAATCAGAGGAATAGAAAAGTATTTTTCACATTTTCACATTTTGTGTGTTTGTGTGTGTTAATGTGTGTGTGTGTGTGTGTGTGTGTGTGTGTGTGTGTATTTGTCTGTATGTTGCATATAGCTGTTCACTTATTATTTTAGTTCAGATTAGTTCAGGTTTCCAAATTGTAAACAGATCAGCAATTATGAATCCATAAAAAACAAAGCTGGAACAACATATACCTTATGTTTCTAATGTTATCATAGGTAAGTAATAAGAGTCTAAATACAGAAAGAATCATTTTCCATGATATTTTTCTACCGGTACACTATGAAGAGTGCTGACTCTGAGGGTGATCATATGTCTTCGTTCTGATCTCATGCGGGATTGTTGTTATGTACAGTCATATGCAAAAACACTCAAATTGTTGAATGAGTTTATGTGCCCTGAAGTTCCCTTTCCCAGAGTCTTCAGTAGCTGTGCCCTCACTCCTGCTGTACTCTCCAGAGCCTTCTGCTTTTCAACTGTACTAACCCCTCCCTCCCTCTCTTTCTTTCTTTCTTTCTTTCTCTCCTTCTTTCTGTCCCTCCATACTCTTGGCTCTCCTTCTGTACTCGTCTCTCGATGATGCTGTGGCCGCAGATTGCTTCCAAAAGACGACGGAGAAAAACCACGTTCTCAGTAACGAGCTGAGAGTAGTTCTTAATGAGCTCAGCAGCTGAGCCTCTCCAGATGAAAACATCTCTTCATTTTTCCTTTTGTATGCTGTATGTTGCCTAAGATGACTAACTGTGATAAGCGGAAACTAGGAATTATGGCTGTTGTGCTATTCTAATCTATATGTAGCAGCAGGAACTAACCTCAGCTTTGGTAAACTACACATTGCTGAAAATGCAGTAAAATATGCTGTAGCGGAATCATCAACTGTCAGAAGAGGCTGTAGGTCAGTGCATACCTTAGTTGGCCCAAATATCTGTGCATTGAGATACTCATACTCTGGAAATCTGTGAGAACCTTTTTTGTAATTCATCTCACAGGTGCAAAATTTAGTAGCAACTGGTAAAAATAGTAGGTTAAGGCCTTTGGTTGCAAAGGCAATAAGTTCAAGTTTACTTATATAGAACATTATGATACACAGAAATGTCATTCAGTGTGCTTTACAGAGATAGAAAGTAAACTAAAATAAAATAGAAACAGATAATGGGATAGATAAAAGAATACGTGAAAGAAAATTGAAAGTGCAGCAGAAGTGCAAGTGTTCTTTTTTTTTTTTTTTAGTCAGTAAGTTCATTTCAGTAAAAATCTATTTTTACCAGGTTTTCAGCCTCTATATGCGATTATCACTTTTGAAATATATTCTAATAATGTATTATGGATATTTATTTTATTATGCCTGCAACCAGCCCTCTGCAGCTCTGTTCATCATTTTTCATCAAACATCAGAAATTATAAGAAATTCAAAATTTTTTTACATTAATTTTTTTACAGAATTATCCAACTTTTTACTTTTATTATACAACATTTATATCTTTAAAAACATTGATTTAGGTTGGCAATTCGAAATTTTTGATCAGTAGTGTGTACCTAAAAACTTAATATTTGTTGACTCTATAGGAAGCTTATAAAAATAAAATTTTATTCTACTTTATTTCTGTTACGAGGGATTCCAAACGGGTGTTCCAAACCAGATTTACTGCTGGAAGTGACTTAGTCTCAAGAATGTGGGATCTTTCCTCTCCTGACCTTTATCAGTAAAGCTGATGCAAACTATATGAATATTTATATCCAGAGGCTTGTCGAGCTTTACATGTTAAGCTTCATTATGTGTTGTGAAAGAAGCTTGTCAAGTACTGTTAAGCTACAAAGATCTAAACATCTACTACATTTTTTTTAAATTTCTGACTCTTTCTGAGTGCGTTTTAGTGTCCTAATGATTATTACATGTACGTTATCATCAGAATGCTTTAAAAAAATTCTGACCTGAAGGGCCGCTTTCAGAGACATTTTGAACCTTATAGGTCATAAAAGAAGTTTATAGTCTGCTCTTTTATGTTCCATTCATATGTCAGTCACATTTAGTTAAAAAGTGAATTTTGACATCAATTATGTTTACATTCTGTATCGACAAACTATTTCAGCTGTAAAGAAATTACATGTTTTTTTCATAAAGCAAGGCTATGGGCAGCAACGGCTATTTGTCAAATAATCATATTAATAAGAAACAAATGTTTGGTTTTAACATAATTTGTTGTAAGTTTGAAATAATCAATAGAAAAAGACACAGTGCTTTTGTTGTCCCTGATGAGAACTGTGACATCCAGAGGTAAAAGCAGTCAAGACTCCGGTCCCATGAATCGTGCCTGAACGTTTTTGGATAAACAGCTCTGTGCTGCCGATGCGCCAAGCCTTTGTTTTTGCTGAAACCCAAACCTGAGCTGACATTTTCTTCAAACAGTGTTACTCTCACTGCTGAGAGCGTCAGGGATGCACCTGGAATAGGAATCCCCTTTCTGCTCACAGTCATGTGTGGTAGAAACAAACACTTACTGTCTGTCTGTACTGATGTGTGGATGTGTATTTTACTCTATAAAATTGAAGTGCATTATATACATTTAATGTTATGTGAAATATAACTAGAATAGATGCTAATATAAATTTAAATACAGTGGTATTTAAATTTATATACCCTGGCCTAGGAGGCCCTTTTACCAAGCACTTACTTCAGCTCAGAAAAAAGCTTATTTATTAGCTGCTTAGTATGTTTGGTGTAAAGCATAGGGACCATATATATTATTATTATTATAATTATTATGATTATTATTATTGTTTAATTGTAATAACAACAACAATAATAATTAGGTTCATTTTCCGTAAGAAAATGCAATGTGTGATTGCATGGTTGCTATAAACCAGTGTTTGGAGACGCCCAAACATTGTTTTTTGGGCAAAAAAAGTTCTTCGTATTCTCTTCGTTCAGTGCCTGGCGTCCCACTGTTGAACCATCGAGAGGCAGTTCGCTCCGTGTCTCTTACCAAGCCATTTATGGTTAAGGATGACTGAACATCCTTAACCATGTGTTTTGCTTCGCGTTTGTGTTTCTCTGTGTTTTGTTGCTTTCCGGCCACCGTAGCCATGATATCTCAGACTCTCCGACACACATTTTAAAGGTGACACGACCATTCTCTCGCTCTCCCCATCTATAATGACTATATATATGGGGACCCCCTTTGAAATTCAACGATTGAAATTCGGCTCCTGATCAACCGATCCAAAATCTGAACACGCGCTGCTGCACTGGATATTAACTGACATTTTGACACTGGAATTTTGGCTCTAAAATGAGTGGAATAAAAAATTATGAAAGTTGAGATGAACAATAATGATGGTAATAGTAAAACACTCCTATATTAGCAAAAGTTGTTAAGGTGTATAATTCGAGCTGTGATACGGATGCATTTTGAACTTGAACTGGAAAGTCCCAAACTTTTTTCTTGCCTTCGGCAGTGTAATAAGAGCCTTGTTTTCACACTTTATCCTTTTGTGTTCCCCTCCACCACCAGAGAAACTAGCCCAGGCTAAAGAGGAGAACCTAGGCATGCACCAAGTGCTGGACCAGACTCTAATGGAGCTGAACAATTTATAAAACACGAACGCAAACAAGAGTCTTACACGGCATAGAGCTTTCCAGTGGGGCCCAAAGCACCTCCCCTCGGCCTCTGTGCACACATCCCTCGCAGGGGTAAGGTCTTAGTAGCTTCAGTTTGATAGATGAAGATATCCTAAAATTACACTTTGCCATTTTATACACATAGTTAGACGTCCCGTGTGATTTTTATTTCATTTTGTTTTTGTTTTTCAGACACAAGCCCCTTGTAAGAGCTTTTATTGGTAGTCATAAAATAAGTTGTACATCCGTTAGTATCATTAAAGTGAAGGAGTTCAGTCTTGGAGTAGGTTCACTGCAGTAACCTATCAGATATATGACCAAAGTTAATTATTCATTTATTTACTAACAAGTGTTACATTCAGGGAGCTGTTTGCTCTTCCGGTTTAGAATAGTGCTTTAACTGCTCCACTGTTTAAGCCTGAATATTTTAACCCTTTTAATGTTTTATGAGAACAAAATTTATCCAAAACAGTAGAGAGATTTTTGTGGGTTTTTTTTTTTTTTTTGGAAGGTAAATGGATTTTTATATGTAACGTTAACGTGGACTGATTTCATGTGTGTAAATGCAGCACAGAATTATTGGTGATCATTTTGTATTAATTAACGCAGAAAATCAAGAGCTTTTAGAGCTGTTTTAGGCACTTAATATAAATATATCTTCAGATAAATATATCCTCAGATAGCACTTCTGCCTAATGATAATGGACCAAAGGTCAGCAGAGATGACGCACCAAGGTGGGCTCAAGTGCTTATTTACAGACGTGAAATTGGTCCGTTGATTTCTTCTCCAAAAATGACTGTGATGGCCAAAGCATCAATGTTGATTCTCTAGCAATTTATTTTTCACCACAAATGAAGTTGACCTCTGAATGTGAATGTATTTGTATTTGACAATTCCAGATGCTTGTGAAGAAACGGTTCCTATTTTACTGTATGCTTCAGATTTTTACCGAGATGTATTACATCTAAGGTTAACTGGTAAACCTGCCACTCAGTAAACATAAAAACATCGTTCTTGTATTTTTAAGAATTGTCATTTGAAAATGACTGTTTCACGAGAAAACAGAATAATACCACAATCACTTATTCATTAACAAATCCTTAATTACTGATTACAGCCTGTTTTAATGCATCACCTACCTATGCAGTAAGCTCTTTGTCAAAGATGATTAAAATGTTGAATACGAGTGTCTGTTCTGAGTCATTTCTTTTTCATTTTGCGTCGTTAGTGTGTCTGTCTATTATGTCTTCCTAAACACTTTGTGTGTTTAAGCTCACAACATCATTTGTATTCTTTCCTAATAAATAGGTAAGTACATCATTCAGTATTTCAAGGTCCAAAGTGAATTAAGAGCTCAATTTCTACACTATCATGAGTCTCAGCACTAGACAGGAGGATTACAGTACAGTTTGGTGGTGCTGTATTGAGTATCAGCAAGTTTCAGTGGGTGGGTTTAATGGTGCAAGGACGTTTAAAGTTTTTGCATATTAGCTCCTCTGCCACATGGTGCTGTGTCCAGTATAACATGACCTCATCATGTAGGAGCAATTTGATATAATTAGTTCAACTGTATAGGCCAAAAAAAAGAAAAATATGGTAATTTGCTCTTAAATCAAGATGTTGAGGCAGAAATGGGAATTTTGTTCTTGCTAACCATTCATTTTGAATTATCTTAATCTATAACATCTCTTCCTAAACTTCACTCAAATAATGTAAAAACAAGACAGGAATGTGTTTATTTCAGAGTGTTTAAGTTTAATTCAAGTCTATTTTCCAAACTTTAATGCTTTAATTTCTTGTGTCACTGATTATGGTGCTTGAAGACCAAGACTGACTTCTTAAATAAGTGAAATCAACTTAAATCTTTGGAAGGAAAACCTGCAGCCACATTGGTCCTTTCCGTATAAGACTGATGATCCCTCTACATGAATACTATGAAAAACTTCTCAAATTATCTATAATACTTCCACCTCTATATAATGTCCCTGACTTATAGTAATCTTAACACTTTAGTTGTATTCTGTATTGCTCTATGGCAGGGGTGGGGAACGCTGGTCCTGGAGGTCCAGCACAGTCTGATGATGAGGTGTGTAAGAAAATCAACTATCTGTGCAGGAATCCAGCCCTCCAGAACCAGGGTTCCTCACTCCTGCACTGTCATCATTTTACTGTAGGACTCTGTAGTATTTGTGGCAAAACCACTGACAGCAAGCTTTCATCCAGTGTGAATAACTAGATTCCATGTTAGTTTACTCCAGGGGTTCCCAATCCTAGTCTTGTGCTGTCTTGAATATTGCTCCCTATTACAGAGATTACACTCTGCAGCATGGTGTCAGTCTTGTATTACTGTTAAAAATAACTTCAGATCTCTTACTTGTTTTATTGGGTTCTCCTGTCAAACCTGTCATACAGTGAATGAGTGAACAGGTGAAACATTCCGAATGCAGTTCTGGCAAACCCATGTCCATTTATGTGTTTTCCCTGCCCGAGAGGCTAATTAATGGATTGGTTATTGTGCTGAATTAGGTGCTATATGAAAAAATGTTCATGTGTTCACGTATGACAGAACTAGGATGACAAGCAGGTCCAGTTTTACTTTTCAAGTGGGCTGGTCTACTGATGCACTTCAAGTTATTTGCATTTTAACTCCCCTACCAAAAGGCGTGTCTCGTACTAGATTATCTCATCATTTAGAGGCCCTGTAGTGTTGGATTTGGAACATGACCCAGTATTATGCCCTTTAGAGGGAGCATAGTAAGTGCCCCTTATAGGGGAACAGGAACACAGCGCAGCACACAGTGTGAACAATGTGAAATTCTTCAGCATTTATCCCATTCACCAAGTGAAGCAGTGGGCAGCCAGCGACGCAGTGCCTGGGGAGCAGTGTGTGGGCATGGTTCCTTGCTCAAGGGCACCTCGGTGGTGCCACTAGCAGTCCTGGGTTTTAGACTCATAACCTTATAAACACAATGGCAACTCCCTAACCACTAGGCCACCAGCCACCCCATAAAGTCGAAGTTTAATTCAAGCTGGCCCAAATGGGGATCAAACCCATGACCTTGGCATTGTTAGCACTCTAACCAGCTGAGCTAACCAGCCTCCAGCAGTAGGAGCCCAGTGCAGCATAGTGGATCCAGTTTTACTTTTTAAATGGTCTGGTTTATTGGTGCACTTACATTTAAATTTGTTTGCAGTTTAAATTCCACAATGTGCTGTTGGTGGAATAAGACGGTCTCATCGTTTATAGCAGTGGTCCCCAACCATTTTTGCACCACGGACCAGGGGTGGGGGGATGGTTCATTGAAGTGCATAATACATAATTTGACTATTACATTTACCAGATGCTTTTTATCCAAAGCGACTTCCATTCCTTGACTACAGGGGACAATCTCCCTGGAGCAACTTGGGGTTAAGGGTCTTGCTCAGGAACTCAGTGGTGGTAAGCTGAGAGTAGGATTTGAACCCATGACCTCTTGGTCCAGAGGCCAGTATCCTACCCACTGAGCTACCACCACCATTACACATTACATTGACTATACAAAATATAATGTAAACGCAAAGACATGGACAAGAAGATGCTTCTCCATATAATGTGGTATAGGCTGTAGATTTGGAGCACACCCACTATAGTGCCCTGTGGTATGGGGCTGTAGATTTGGAACACACCCACTATAGTGCCCTGTGGTATGGGCTGTAGATTTGGAACACATCCACTATAGTGCCCTGTGGTAAAGGCTGTAGATTTGGAACACACCCACTATAGTGCCCTGTGGTATGGGGCTTTAGATTTGGAACATACCCACTATAGTGCCCTGTGGTTTAGGCTGTAGATTTGGAACACACCCACTATAGTGCCCTGTGGTATGGGGCTGTAGATTTGGAACACACCCACTATAGTGCCCTGTTGTATAGGCTGTCGAGTGGTATAGAATTGTGCTCTGTATAGTGGACTATTTAGGGAGCAGGGAGCAGGGAGCAAGGAGCAAGGAGCAAGTGAGCATTGGAGACGAAGTGGAACGACCTCAGTGCAGCTGGCGCCGTACCTCCGGAAACACAAACGTGTGATTTGAAACAAACAAAAGCCCCACGCGTTGAGACCGAGAAAAGGGGGAACTGGAGGCTGATAAATGAAGATGACAGACAAGATAGAAAAGAAGGGAAAGAGGGTTTAATTTTTTGTAGAATAATCCACACCGAGGGCTTTAACGGTCGCTGGGGCGCGCGCGGTTGTTAGGGATCTGGTTGCTGTGGCTGCTTTAGCACTAGCCGGCCAAACAAAACAACACTTTTTAGTATGCTGTGAGCTTTGTAACTGCGTTTCGGGCGAGTTTAAGAACCCTAAAGTGTACGAGGTTAGCTTGGCGTTGTAGGGTTTCCAACAGCTCGGAAATAACGTGTTTTTTCAGTGTTCTCTCTCAGTCTCGGACAGCTGGGTGTAGCTGTTGTAGCCGTTCCCTCTTGCTAGCTGAAGATTTGTGCTGAAGTTTGTCTTCAGCATGACTGCTGCCGTGTTCTTCGGCTGTGCTTTCATAGCGTTTGGCCCTGCCTTCGCCCTCTTCATCTTCACCATCGCCAGAGATCCTCTGCGAGTCATCATCCTCATCGCAGGGTGAGTACAAGAGTATGTGAAGTGCACAGCTTAACTGAACTAGATCCTCAGGTGGCAGCATTCTGTTACTGCTCCGTCCAGTGTTGTGACCACACTCACCAGCATTTACTCTCAGCCTATTACTACACACACACACTTTTTCTCAGCCTAAAGTCAAAAGTGATACGCAGCCATTAGTGCTTTCACTTTCTATACTATTGTTTTTCAGGGCCTCTTACTTCCACTGAAGGGCAGCCCTAATGCTTCAGCATACCAGTGCAATGTTATTAAAGTCCCTGTTGGTGTAATGGTCAGGCGTCCCAATACTTTTGTCCCTGTCGTGTATGTATATATATA
>JBBIGA010000035.1:4040412-4065787 GCA_037576975.1 Alestes dentex | reverse complement strand
TTATTGATGTAAAAATTATTGGTGATTACCCCTACATTTTACTCTATTTTTATTACTAAAATTACACTAATTTATTACAGTATTTACCTGTTTATACCAAAGAAAATAACAGCGCATACCAAAGAAAATGCCTGTGCATGAATTACAGTACAGTCTGTATGGGCTTACCTTTATATTTTCTTGTATATATATATATATATATAATATATATATATATATATACGCACACAATCTCACACTTCTGATTTTTTATATATATATGTATGTACAAATGAGTATCTGTTTTGTATCTGCAGTGGCTGGACTTGGCTTTGGGATAATAAGTGGGGCTTTTTCCATGATCAACATCCTCTCTGACTCCTTGGGACCAGGCACCGTGGGCATCTTTGGAGACTCTCAGTATTACTTCATCACATCAGGTTGGCCTAGTTGCATGTTCTCTTATTACATGTCTTGTGTGTGTAGATGTAGATGTAGAGTGGATTTTTATTAACCATAGTTAATAAATAAACCCATTTTAATTCTTACTTCCCTGCAGCTTTGATGACTCTTGCCATGACGCTTCTGCAAACTTTCTGGGGTGTGGTGTTCTTTGAGGGTTGTGAGAAAAGGCGCTGGTGGGTCATTGGCGTGGTTGTGTGTCTCCACCTGTTGGTCTCTGGCCTGGTAAGCAGCCAAACAGTGTATGCAGTCTCCTCTTTTTGTGTGTGGGAAAGGCTCTTGGTTGGTCAATTAAAATGTTTTTCACTCAACCAGATTCAAAGCAATGGTTTGGCCAAAAATCAAATTTACAATATGTTACTATTTACCAGATATAGTCTCTCAGCCAAAACGAAAGCTCAGGTAACTTATCGCCCCCTTTTAACACAGGGAAAACGTTGTGCCTCAATCGTCAAACACTTCTCTCAAACCATGGCAGGTTGTTCAGTTATCTAAGATAATCCTGCTTATATCATTATTGACATTGAATGACATTATATGAAGTGGACAAAGCTAAATGCAGTAGTAGCAACAATTCCAGTTTATTTGACCTGTAAGATGCATAGCAGGATAGCTCTGTGGCCACAGGAGGGAAACCCTGCTCAACTTTCACGTTTCCAGCTTAGGTTACCGGGCTTAGCTCAGTCAACAGTGTCTGATTACCCACACAATTTTTAAAGAATACTTTAAAGCATCTGTTTTATTCAGCTATATACCTATACATGGTGCTAAAAAGTCAAGCAAGTAGTAGTTTCCTCTCCAGTTTATATTTGAGTAAGACATTCTAATGTTTACTTAGACCAAAGCATGAGGTGTGAGTGATGAGATCAGGTGGAAATGTGTAGGTGAGAATATCATTTGGAAGTCAGTAGGATGAAACTGCAAACAATATTTTTTATTCAGCTTTTCTTTCTCCAAGACAACAGTCATCGTAACCCCCAAAGGGATTCTGTGTAGACTCCTCTAAAGCAAAGTATTCTTTAAAATTAATGGAAACCTTGCTCAAGGTGGTTGAAATGGCTTCTAAAAAAGCACTTTCAGTTATTATCTTATATAGCTAAAGGTGTCTTAAATTTATTAAACCGTATGTTTATTCTGAGACTTTTACACTATTAACCATTAGTGGGGGGAAAAAAATTTAGAATAGAATCACATCACAATTATTTGCACTGCAAGACATTTGAAAGCAGGAAATATAAATGAAGTATGAACTCATTTTAAGTTTCCCCTGTTTGGGAAATTTTAACAAGTCATCAGTGATTTCCTGTTTCACTGACGTATAAAAATGAGGTAACACAGGGCCCAAATCCCTTATTCATCCTTCATGGCAGGATTCAAGAGCATTCCATTGCAATACGACTGACTTGCACAAATCAGGGAAGGGTATCGGAAACTGCTTCTTGAGCTAAAATGCTCATATCAATCATTAAAAAGTTTAGGAATTCAAAACTATCAGGAACCAGCCTGTAAGAGGATACAAGGCTGTTTTGTCAGCAGTAACCGTGAGGAGGATGGTCAGAAAAGTGAAATAAAAAACCCTGAAGACCACTATTTCAGAACTACACTTCAATGCCGGCAAACTGCTAGGGAGGTAACAAAAGAACTAGGAGTCTGCTAAATGTTTCTACAACTTTAAGTGGAACAGGGTGCTGTTGTCAGATATAATAAAAAAGTGAGCTTTTTGGCTCTAAATGCTCAGGGTGGGTTTGGTGTAGAAATAAACTTCAGAGGAAAGCACCTTATACCAAGCATTAAATATGGCAGAGGATCTGTGATGCTGTGGGTCTGTTTTCCAGAAGCCTTGGCAGTATTGTATGGCATTACGCTCACTTGGAGTCCATAAAATACCAGATTTAATCAAAATCTGGCTGTCTCTACCAAAAATTAAGACTTGGTCATTGTTGGATCTTCCAAGCAGCGCAGTGATCTAAAGCACACATCAAAATCCACTCAGAAATGGTTAAATAGACACAAAATCAAGCTTTTGATTGAGCTCAAGAAGAGAAAAGAGAAAACTCCAGACATCTAGAGAGATTTTACACAGAGGAATGGACAAAAATTACAAGAGGAAATATTTTATGATCATGTATTGTGTCCTTATGGGCTTATATGAAATGTATAGATTTTATTTATTTGGCAAGTGAAGATCTTTCATAAACATCAAGGGGGATCTTTGCATAGCTTTACAATGTAAGAAGATAAAAGCATGAAAGTGGGCATGTGTGTCAGGGTTTTGGGGGTTTTTTTTGGTTTTTTTTTTTGGCCTTTGCAGCAGAACGCACCATGTATGTAGCACAAACGCCAACACAGACGCAGGTCCACTTAATACATACTGCTGCATCTAAGATAGTTCAGTAGAAGAATTTATTAGTAATTTTTTTATTAAGCAAATTGCATGATTGTCTTTGCAGATTTGTGGTAAAGGTAAATTTTTAAGCCTCTGTTCCGTTTACGTTTATGGCATTTAGCAGACGCTTTTATCCAAAGCAACTTCCATTCCCTAACTACAGGGGGCAATCTCCCTGGAGCAACTTGGGTTAAGAGTCTTACTCAGGGACCCAGTGGTGGTCTGCTGAAGGTTGTATTTGAACCCATGACCTCTTGGTCCAGAGGCAAGTATTCTACCCACTAGGCCTCCACCACCCCACTTTTGTTCTTTTAACCTTACATTCCTGTGCATATTTTCAAGCAGTCAGGGTAACATGACCTCCCCTCTCACTTGCTCCCATCAAATGTCTAAGTGATGAAGAGAGGATGTTACAGAGAAGCGCTCCCTTCTGTTTTAAGGAATGTAAATACATGGTGTTGATGGTTGAGCAGTGTACGTGATATGTTGATAAGGAAGGCACCGCAGTTATGGGAGTGATTTCTCTGACCTGTTCGAGATACATGGGGAGTTGAGAGGCGCCTGCTAATCTGATGTTTGTCTCACATTTTGCCCCAGTGGCCCAAAGCAGGAACAGAAAGCAGTGTTTGGGTATAGGAAAGAGTGTCAGTTTTAAATGTATTTATTTATTTTTCCTGTTGATCAGTTTTTAAATGGCCTGTGAACACTTTTTAAATGTTCACTTTATCCACATTTTTTCTAATCTTTTCTCCTATAACTAAATTGATCTTTAAATTCTCTATCCAAATAAATCCAGAACTAATCAGTGATATGGATTTTACTGCAAATAGAAATAACATGATCATCTACTCTTTCTAATCTTTTCTCATGTAACTGACTACAACCTTTAGTTCTGCTTTATCTGAATAGAGAATGTAATCAGTATTATGGATTTTACTGCAAATAGAAATAACATGATCTCTCTGTCTCTGTATCTGTCTCTCTCTCTCTGACTCACAGTCTCTGTTGAACCCACTGTATGAGGGTAGTCTGCCTTCTGTGTATGTCATCACTGTGCTGATGGCTGTGTGGGCTTTCTTCTCCTCAGGGGGCTCCCTGCACAACGTGTCACTACTATTTACTCGTAAGACCCTCCCCTTTTTTGCCCAATTTAACTGGTCATTAAAATGCAGTGTAGTTTGTCTAGATTTAAAGTAGACTCAATTGTGATAACAATTCTGAGGAACCTAGAAGACTGGAGGACATTTCTACTGGTGCTGCAAATGTTATAAGGTGTGAAAGTATTCATTTTTAAAATGTTTAAATGAATATTGTAGATGGGCTGTTTACCTGACATCATACACTTATCCTCATTGTCCAACAACAACTTTGTCCTTGTTATTTGCATATAATAGCATTATTATTATTATTATTATTATTAAATGGCCCATATTATGGTTATTTTGTGTTTTGTATTATTTATCTAATTTATTTAGCTTTTTAATGAAGCATTATTACAGTCCTGCTGGATAAAATGTCACTGATACAGCTAGCTAGCATGTTCATTTATTCTTGGGAACTGGGAATGCTGGCTAGCAATCCAAAGGAATTGGAAACCTATTTGAGCTGCACCAGGCATTAAAACCAATAAGGGAGCCTCACAAATTATCCATAGAATCTGGTGTACAGAGCTGGCAGCAGTGTGCTTAAATGTTAAAGATTTGATTATCAGGAAAATGTAAAATGTAAATATTGGTGTCAGTAAATCATTAGAAGCCGGTTTAGGATAGTACACGTTACTAACTGACCATATTAACCTTGAGACATTCCGCTTCCACCAGTATGTTTATATGTACCGTTCAGGGTTTTGACATGGTCACATGTCAGCTAATGGTGTAATGTGCCGTGAGTTTGGTCCACCTCCAGTTTCTTGTTAGTAAGGGTTTTGTATTACACTGGCCAGTATGTACGCAATGGGGACACATTACTTTAGTGTTGATTACACTAAATCACTGTACCTGTACCTCTGTTTGCACTTCACTGCAGGTAAGAGAAGCGAGGTGGAGTCCTCATAAGTCCTGACCTCTCAGTGAGAGTGAGACCCAGGCGGTTGAAAGGCTGCGTTTGCTGCTCGCAGCGTCTGAAGCAACCAGTGGAAGAACAGACACAGCAGCCGTCTCTGCAGAAGCTAGGCTGGAGTTCACCTTGGGCCCCCAACAACATGACTGCCCTCACTCCAGCCTAACAGGTTATAGGACTCTCACATCATGCTCATTGTAAAATGCTGTACATAGCTTCTATTATGTAAAAAACATAGTTTGTTTTTGTTTTTGTGGGTTTTTTTGTTTTTTTTTGTTTTGTTTTGTTTTTTGGGGTTTTTTGCATTAAGGACTTCCGACTTTCCTCATAATTGCTTTGCTTCTGCTCCTCAGTCATTTCAAAGTATTATTTTATATTCAAGTGTGTTCTTTTGCTGAAACACAAATTGTATTGAAAAAATGTAATCATGAAAATGTAAATGATGAACTAAAGCCTTAGTAAGGCACTTGATAGGAAAGGGTGAGGTGGCCTGGGGTCAGACGGTACCTGCTTTACAATCTGTTGTCCCATTCAAACTTTATTCATGATAAAGATAGACCTTGATTTATGATAAAGGTGGGACTGAGCAAGAATATCTTTTGTTAGATTTGAGGCCAACCAGAAACCCGGGTGCGAGAGCTGGCAATTGATTGGCCAGTTATTAAAAAAAAAAAAAACAAGACTCTGAGGTTGGAGTAAAATGACTGGACCAATTTCGTCTGACCCCAGGCAAGTGCCGAGACACTTCAGCTGCTAAAATGTCCCCATTATAAAAGAAAAAAAAAACAACAAACAACACCCATCACAGTGGATAAGCGGTCCATCAAGTACCGTTTCACACATTAATGGCTAAAAATGTCTTTTGAACAGAGGCCCCAATGCTTTTTCACATCACACACCACATGAGCAGACATTCTGTTGAGTCGTACTGTGGGACAAATGTATTGTGAATGTTCAAAATTTGTTCTGTCCTTAGAGACAGTCCACTGGCAAAGATGTTGAGTCATCTACTGTGTGTAAATATGTATTATGCAGAATTTTCATTTAAAAATAATTTTCTCCCCCCCCCCCCCCCTTCATTTCTTCTGAGGCGTTTTATGCTTAGTTTAGTGGCAGTGGCTTTTTGTGTTGGAATTGCCACTGTCACATTAAAAAAACTTTTTGGTTTTGTTTTTTTTTACATTGCCAGCTGTCCCTTACATTATGTGAACATTTCATGATGAATGGTCCAGAATTACAATTTCTGCTGGCGTGTTCCTCATGAAGATCAACTTGTCGCTTTAACTTTCATTCAAGGTGAAGAAGGTTTGAATCCTCTTCCTTACAGTGGACATTTCAGATATATAGGGTTTTTCTTATGACAGCGGCAATATCAGTTTTGAATATTTGACTGACATGCAGTTCATGTTCATTTCTGTGTGAATAATCGGTCAGTACCATAGCTGAGTACGGCTCCGCCCTGATGTAGCAGCTACCTGCATCTGCTATTGATGCTGTTCCCCATTTCTACAACTGACTGTTGAGGGCTCCATTTTCAAGATCAAACAGTTTTTTATTCACTTTTATCTTGCGTGATTTGGACGCAAACATTCTTGTACACAACAAGCAATACGTGGATATCACAGCTCTTTTTAGTGATGTCTGTTCTACTGCTTTGAACACTGGTGCTGGCCTGTATCATTTTGGGAGTGAAATTCTTCGGTTGTGTTTTCATTGCCATGAAAGCTTAGTCATGTGTAGGACGGCGCTTTTTATGCAATCGTGTGGTTATTTGACCAACATGATGCTGCTCTACTCTCTTTGTGATCTTATTTGTTCAAACTGTTTGACTTTCCACTGATTTGAGTTGCCATGCAGCAAACCTTGCGCTGCTGCCCAGCTTCAGTTTCTCATCCATATGTCCATAATTCAGTATGCAGGGGTTGTTGAAGTAGCCCACACCATACCCATGTATTGTTACTTTATTGAAATAAGAACTTGGGTAGTCCTTTCAAAGTGTATCTTTTCCAAAAACAGATTTGTGTAGCAATACAGAAGTACCACTCTAGAGGAACGTCTTAGTAAATATAGCATCATTTAACAGAAACTAAAGTTTTCAGTGACATGGGCTTTGTTTTGATAAACTCTAGATGTAAATTAAAATGATAAACCTTAAAAGTCACCCACAAAGCAGTCTAAACATCATCACCTAGAAAATACAATCAAACTCCTAAGTAATTTGGAACAGAATGTGTCTAAAAAAAGATACTCCTTTCCAGTGCAACTGTAATTTGAAAATTCTCAGGAAAGTGCGAATCAGTAACATCGCATTTGACTGCATCTAACTGACTAAAGAACTAGATGCTACCCCACCTCTGCCAGTATGTTGCGATTATACTCCACATCTGTCTGTTAAGAGGAAGTTTCTTTCATTGCACATTTATTAAGGTACTTCATGAGTCTGACATGAGCGATTGTACCTGTCTTGTTTTGGCACAGCCTTGTACAGCATCATATGACCATACAGCCTTTGTCTCAGGACACACTGTGTGATATAAATAATGAGCAACCCGATGTTCAAGACTTGCCCAAGGCAGCTCCCTTTAGAGGCATGGCTGAACTTGGCTTTGTTAGAGCTCAAACTGGAACATATCTTCTCCTTGGACAATGCACTGCCCTTAATAAACAGCCACATTCAGTATGCACCACGTTCTGGAGAAGAACGTGTTTATTTAATTTCCTGTGTATCATCTTGCTACAGTAGGCATGTTTGACCATTTTGTAACTTTTGAGTTTCTTTCCCATCTCATGCTGTTTCTTGTGTGGCTGCCTAATGGACCATCTCCTACCCAACAAGCCCTCCTCTATACTCCTGCATCAAGCGTCATTATAACCGGTGCTCACCTGGATTTCAGACATATAAATTACAATGACTATGTAATGTTTTGATGCTGCTTAATAACAGTTTAAAGAACATAATGTGCCAAACAGGGAACCATGTCATGACTCTCCAAGTCACTTTTTCAATTTGGGTTATAATAAAGATGTCCTGTGCTGATGATTAAAAAATGCCTCAGTGTGACTCTGAGATTTATTTTGAGCTTTGGATGGTGTTCAGTATAGGGTCTGCTTTATGTTTATACGTAACCAGAGAAATCACGTCTAGGTTGTTCTAGTAGTTACAGCTACATAACACATTGCATAACTTACCTGAAGGGTGGAATTCACAAAGATGATCAATATCCCAAAGTTTTTCAATACATTTTTCAGAAATTATTAAAGTACACAAAAGTACAACACATCATGACACTTTAAAATTAATCTTAAGCCTTTCTAGGGTTGTCTTAGTGAGTCAGACTTGTTTAAATAAGCTATGACAGCATCTAAATTACAGTAAAACGTGAGATGTTAATTTTATTTACAAGTTGTTTTCATTTCATGATCAGAGTTGGTGTTTATTATTATAATGTGGAGGAGGCAGTGTACCAACAGTAGTAATGGCAATAATCAATAATCGCAGCCATAGCCCTCAAAGCACATAGCATGTTAATGCTAATGCTATATAGCCATCCTGCAGCTAACGATCTTTGTGACTTTCTGCTAAAAATGTAACTGCGTAATATTTTGAGGCAGTGTTGTTGAAGGGGCCATGGCTTCCAAAAGTATAATTTGACCTTTTCACCTAAAAAAAAAAAATCTCAAGACTGAATGCAAAGCTCTTAACAACCACCCCATCCTCTGCCCATTATAATATACTATATATTCAGCTCTTCTTGTAATGGTACTTATCATACATACAGCTCTGGAAAGAAAAAAGAGGCCTCTGCAAAAATGTTCAGTTTCTCAGGTTTGATCTTTTATAGGTGCAAGTATTGAACTGAACAGCTTTGCTTTCGTTTAAAAAAAAAACTGCTGACAATATTTTTCCTCATTTCAAAATAAAAATATTGTTCTTCAAAGGAATATCGTTTTAAAGGAAATGGCAATACATCAAAATAAGAGAAAAATCATTCAAAGAAAACAAATTCTTTGTTCACTCTCAAACAAAATGGCAATAATTATCGTAGACAAACTTCTAGTAGTGTTTTGCCATCCAACTGGTCTCATTGCGAGAGGAGAGCGTTGTTTACAGCAGTGTTTTTTATATGTTTCCTTGTTAAATAAGGTTTGATTTAGGTGATCAACTAATCAGTACCTCATAAAGCAAAATGAGGTGTGCTTGTGTAAACCCCCTCTATCGTGTTTCTCAATGGCTGATGAGTGACTAGAGGATGACTAACACACTGTGCGTCAGCAAATGAGCTATTTTCTTTACATTTACCTCTACAAGGTCAACCAACAAGATAGGTGTGTCTAATGCAGTGGACAGTGTTTAAAATTCCAACAGCACTGCAGTGTGTGATCCACTCTGTGCTGTACACACACCATGTTGGTGTCCCTGTTAGTGCTGAGAATGGTCAACCACCCCAAGTAACCCAGTCATGATCCCGTGGAGGTCCTGACCTCTGATGAACAGTGTAAAGGGGGGGTGTTCAAATTATTCAGAGAACTGGACTGCAATCTGTATTTATAAAGGAAATATAAACGATCTCTCATGGAAAATGTGGCTTGTTGTCAGCAAAATAAGGGTGAGTTGTTGGTGGTGGCGGCCTAGTGGGCCGGATGCTTGCCTCTGGACTAAGAGGTCATGGGTTCGAATCCAACTTTCAGCATACCACCACTGGGTTCCTGAGCAAGACCCTTAGCCCCAAGTTGCTCCAGGGAGACTGCCCCCTGTAGTTAGGGAATGGAAGTCGCTTTGGATAAAAGCGTCTGCTCAGTGCCGTAAATGTAAATGTAATGCTAAAAGAACGGACGTGATTTGAATGGTGGAAACAAGGCTGGTCATCACCTTTTCCATTAAGCCGCACTGTCTTTGCGTAACGACTTTCGTGCATTACTGGTTAAACTGAAATGAGTTGCATCCTATTTGCCTGCCATGACACAAAAACACACACACTCCTGATCATATTTCACTCACCTGACTCTACTCTTGACTCAGCAAGAGGTGATCCAGTCAGCATTTCTGCACATTTGATTCTCATACTTTTTCATTTTTCATTCTGACTACTGATACCATATAGTTGCTATGTGTGCTTTGTGATGTACTTCAGCATACAGTTGTAAGTAATAGTTTGGGTTAAAGTCAAATTACACATTTTGTTGATTTTCTTAAGTAGGTGTTTACTGACATTTCAACCATTTACTCAGGAAATAGTGAAGCAAAACCATGCTGCGACACAGCACAAGACTACACAGACTGCAACAAAGTACCAGACAAGGTCACACAATAATAGAACACAACAGGACAGCACACAGTGCAGCCAAAAAGAAGCAGAAACAGTACTGAGGGTGAATACAGTATTGTGTCAGACAATGTTCTAGCTGTAGGTAATTAAACATGCAAAAATACAGGATTTAGAAGGCAAGGAATAACAATAGAAAAAAAAAACATGACCAAAATTAACAACAAGAAGATCAAAGGAATGATAAGATGTGAGTGTATTTGTTGGGGTGGCAGTTCGGTTGTGATTTTGGTTTATAGAGGAACAGTCGTGTGTGTGTGTGTATGTGTGTGTATGTGTAAGAGAGAGCAACAGTTCTGTTTGTGTGTGGGAAGTACAATTCTGAATCAGATCTGATTCAGCAGTCTGATGTCCTGGGGAAGAAACTGTTTCCCATCTTCGCAGTAAAAACCCAAAAGCTACCCTTCTCCAGATAGCGAGAAGGAGAAGAGTGTGTGGGAGGGGTGTGTGGTGTCATCCACAATGCTGGTGGCTTTGTGGATGCAGTGTGAGGTGTAGATGTCAAAAAAGATTAGCTTCCAGCCTTTGTTGGTATTTAGTTGAATCTTTTCTTCCCCATCCTTATAATATTGCCAGCTGCCATACTAAAGCTTAGACCAGGAGCATCGCGAGACCCCGTTCATTGGGGCACGTGCCCCATAAAATCTCACATTCAGCTTTAAACAACAAAATAATTAATTTGGCAGTGCACTGATTTAGATTGATGATGTCGACAAAAGAGTGGATGTTTTTCTACTCCAAAATGTTGCAACAGGAGCAAAATTATTTGCATATACAGGCATGCCACTTCTGCCATCAAACATGTTGAGAAAGTTCTAATATCTTCATACATCAATTAATGTGTCTGTACATTTTTACCCTTACCTGTAGTTGCTTCAGTTGGAGTCTGGTGGTGGCAATAATAATGAGATAAGCATGGGAAGCTGGTAGAGCACATACTGCAGCTCATTTCATATGCAGCAAACTTAAAAAAAATGAAATGGTTAATGGAAGGCAGAGGGCCTGTACCCCAGTAGAGCTTTATGTCTCGCAACACCCCTGGCTCAGACTCACCCCTTAACTTTCAGTGCCTTATCTGATGAGATTACAGACATTATGGTTACCTTCCTTTAGATGATATTTGTGCAACAACTTTTCCTTCAGCTGTCCTGTACCAGCCATATCTTCCTGTTGGTCCTTGGCAGTCATGAGGTTCTGATGTGATTGTCTGTCAGTTTATTTCCCCAAAGATTTTTCTTTGTGATCATATCTTCATGTCATCAACTTCCACTTCTTAGTGATGTTTCGGACCACGAAGTGTTTAGATATCTATTATAGTCTTCCCTTGCTTTGTAAGTCAGTTGTCTTTAGTCTCAGATCTCATGACCAGCTTCTAATAGCACATTGTTTCTTGCTGTCATAAGACCAGTCACTGCACTGAGAAAGTATTTCCTCAGTTTGGGCAAGAACAGAGGTTTTAAAATAAATCCTGAAGACTTGGAAACTTGGGTCTTGAGGATTTCTGTCCTCTACAAGCACAGCATTTAACTCCCCAGCCGCTGTGTGCTTAAGCTTCCTTGGTTCCAAACACTGGCCTGAGCTACGGCAGTTCCTGCTTTAATTTCCTTCTTTGCTCGGCGGAGACTGCCAGATCAGATCAGAGGAAAGTAAACTTTGCCCCAATTGTCTGTTATCTGAGTTCATCTGTACTTGTAGTGTCAGTGTAATGAAGAAAAAACTGTAAATTATCTGAACCACCATTTCTGACTACTCTCCCTCTAAACAAACAACAAAAAAACGTACTGCCCTACATTCTTTAGAGTCACTGCATTTTCAGGCAGTTTTCTGGTCAAACCAGTGATAATGCTGTAGCATCTAAATATGTAGGGACTCAAAATTACATTCAATTTCAAGTCAGGTTGCCGAGACTATAAAAGTGATTATAAAATGATCCTTGAAACACCTTAATAATTGATTTCTGTACTGTATTAGCTGTCGTAACTCCTCAACAGCACTTAATTCTAAACAGCACCAGATAAAGGGATATAGCAGAAACGAAACCATTCTAAACATAGTTTTCTCACTTTTTAAGACTTGCAATGCAGATTAGTGTGATGAAAGTTCATAATTATAAATTGCATCAGATTCCATGAACTGGAGGTGGCTGTAAGTAAAGTCGCCGCTTATAGTCACACATGAACACACCACAACACACAGTGTGAATAATGTGAAATTCTTTCTCTGCATTTAACCCATTCACCAAGTGAAGCAGTGGACTGCCACCAGTGAGGCACTCGGAGAAGTTTGTGTGGACGGTAGCTTGCTCAAGGGTACCTCAGTGGTGCCACTTTCCACCATTAAGCTTTAATTTGAACTTTGTGAAGTCCTTGTTTCATCATCGATGAAGGTACAGCCAAAACATTATAGTATTTGATAATTTATCAGTTTTATATATATATATATTTAATCATACTGTGTCCGCTCATGGTGTTATTTTTAATCAGCAATATTGTGTACTGTGAAATATTTCATTTAAAAAAGAAAGGCCTTCAGCCTGTCCCGTTTCATACACTTTTTTCTTCTTAAGATTTTCGTGTTTTTTGATTTATGATTGTGAACACATGTATAGCAGTGTTTCATGCACAAACCTTTTTACCCAAATTATATTACATTTTGCAGAATTTGTAACCAGTTTGTGGCTGCAACTTGCAGGCATTAGTCAGATCCTTTTGCTTTCCTCTTTCAATCCAGGCTCTTCTAAAGCGTCCTATTTTATAATCTGATTGTGAGATCTGATTCAGAGTCTTTCTAGAAAGGATTGTGAAGCATCTGAGAATCCAAAAATCTTTGGATTATATTTTCCCCACCTCTAATATGTACAATAGTGTCTCAGATTCAGATTACACTCCTAAAAATAATGGTTCCTAACTGGCTCTTGGTTTAGGCATACGGTTTTAGAAACTAGATTAGATTTAACTGATATAGAACCTTTACATTACCAAAAGTTTGAGTACCACAAAGTGAAAAGAAGTCTACACCCTCTACAGAGATCACACTTCTGTGCACTTAGATCCAAAATTACTGTTTTTTGGCTGAATTTAGAAAACAAAAAAGGTTTTAAAAAGTGGTCTGTGCAAAAAAATAAATTTGGCAGAAGAATACAATTTGCTTGTTTTCTGTAGAGTTAGTGAACTTATTTTCAGTAAGAGATTTGGCAAAACGAGTGATTTGACCCATAGGATTCAAACTCTTGCATAGGACTATTTGTCTTTTCCATGTAAGCAAGGTCTCTCATCAACAGGACATTAGAAACACATTAATAAAACATTTTTATTGAGAAGTTTTCATAAAACATCCCCACTGACTCATTGATTTAGTGACATAGGTGTGCGTTATAGGCCAATAATGTGACCTGTAGCATGTACATGGTACCAGAGAAATACATTGTTTTTTAAAAAATATTTTGTAAACATGGCACAAAGTAGGCAACATAGAATATTATCATAAATAGAGAATGGTTATGGCCATGCCAAATTTGAGTGATTTCCCACCACACATGAGAGCAAAACAACTATATTTACAGGAACTACTGTGGAAAAAGAGTCATTTCTTAACTGTGTGAGAAAACACAGCAGTCATCAACCCTGGATTAGAAAACTAAGGCTTGAGCAAGTTCTTCAGCATAAATATTTGACTTTTTCTGACAGTAGACGAACATACTTCGGATCTATACCTCTTCTTTGGTTGCTGGTTTATAAATAACGTTTTGTCTGGAGTCTTTTTTAAATCTGTGAAAAGGACAAAGAGAAATATTTGTTAATAATGCTGCACAGATATGATTTGCAGTTGCTTTACACAAGTTGATTACTCTAGAAGTTATATCGTTAGTTCAAAGCGTAAGATAATCGAAGAACAAATATGTTTTCCTGATAATGAAAAGATGAAGGTCATCAAAGCATTCAAGGAAACGTTCAAAGCAAGCTTTCAAACTTCATTTGATTTTATGGTCATAATTTTAAACTTATATAATACTTTTGTTGAATCTAGTCTATATTCTATCTATATTATCTATACTATTTTACATTGTCATCATGTGTTAGAACATTAAAATTTTTACAACAAGTATACCTTACACTTATTATACTGTTAAAATACGACTGTTACTAATAAGATGTGGCGTCTGATAAATACACTATATGTCCAAAAGTATGCAAATACCTGACCACCCATATTAGCATTAACATTGTTCTCAAAAGTTGCTGAGCTGTGACCCGTTGTACTGCCAGTGTCTTGGCTATGGAGATTGAATGGTTATGTTCTTGATATTATACCCCTCTTAGCAAAGGATGTGGCTGGAACACCTGATTTCCATCAATTACAGGGTTGCCTGCATACTTTTCGCCATATAGCATAGCCTACAAAATACAGGGATCTTTGGGGGTTCTGACGCATCAACAAAAACATTACATCTCAACCCCCTCAGCTTAAACTAAGTTTTTGTATCAAAACAAATTAAAATAAGCTTCTAAACTAAGCCTCTAATATTTCAAGATGAGGCCTCTGCCAAAATTCATGATTTAAGCAGTGAATTTTGGCAGAGTGAAGCATGTGATTGTGGTGCAAAGTTTGCTGACAGCAACAGCAAAATTTTATAGGGTCTCGGGAAAAACCTCGGAAAATACAGCCCTGAATGTTTTATGAATAGTCCTGGTTCTCAAATAGACCAGAATATATTCTTGATCAGTAAACCTAAATCAAAACTACCCCCAACAACAAAATAATTACATCTCAACCCCCCGGGCCAAGCAAAAGTTTTGCAACAAAACAAATTAAGGCCCGAGCTAAGCTTCCGGTGTTTCAAGATGACACCTTTCCCAGAATCCCTGATTTAAACAGTGAAACATTTAAGGAACACGATGCAAAATTTGCCACGAACTAAGCTATATTGAATATTGAATTGCATATTGAATTACTCTATTGGATAGTGCGGCTGTGTAAGACTTCAGCATAACACTGGATCACTAGGTCAGGCTGACCTTCTAATTCCTACTGAGTGTTTTGCACACTGATAAAGTGCATATGATAAATGTAAGATTTATGTAGTCATAATAATACAGTTATTAATATAAGGATCAGTAGTAGACAAAAAAACAAAACAGAAGTTACTTACTTTGAGGATTTTTTCCTCTGTTGATAAGCGTACATGGAGAAAGCTAGCAAAGTCACGGCAAATAAGGCTCCAAAGGCAATAGCTAACAGGTCACCTGTGGATGAAATGTCTTCATTTAGAAACAGAAACAACATTAAATACTTAGCAAAAAATGTATAGTAATATAGTAATAGTAATGGGGTACCTCTGGATAGTCCACCTGCGGATAAAAAAGAGGAACAGAGTGTTTAATCAGCCTTTAAATATGGTATTAACGCTCTCCCTCAAATAAAATGGATCAGACAGAGTATAAAATAAGTGCTGATTTTATTTAAGTGTCTGAAGTTAATTCAGTATACTCTAATTCTGTGCATACTGACAGATTACGTTTTGAAGTCTTGATATGTAGACTGCTGTTCAGTGCCAAAGAAGCTAAAATGTCCTCACAGTTCTATTAGTAATGGTGAAATTTTGAACTGTGTTTCTAAGGAGCTGCTTCTCTGTGCTCAGTGCTTTATCCATCTCAATACTGCGTGGCTGGAACTGCCTCTGGACTGGCCGGCCTGTTAAAGTTCTGACACATTGCCCTCTCTCTATCATGTGAACTTTACGTGTTTACTATCACTACTATTAAGGTCAGTGTTTACCAGTCCTGGTTCCATAAATCTGAATCAGATAGTAGTAGTATTAGCAACAACAATAATAATAATACAATAGACGCACAAGACTGTGAATGCATAGATTTTTTAGTAGAGTCAAATTAATATACTACATTCTACATTATTTGCAAATTAGTATACATTCCGCATTCAGAGAGTTGGTTCCAAACACTGCTGTCATTTTGGATGAAATAACAGATGACAGATACTTACCAGCTGCTGTACTTGTATCAGATTTCGGTAAAGTTATTAACGGCATATCTATGTACGTAAACATTTTATACTCCCTTAAAACGTTTTTGGCACAATCACTGTTGGTCTACTCATGTTTGAAAGGAACACAAAGCCAGACTTTCTCAGAAAGTTCCCAAAACAAGCATCCACGTTCTGACTGAACACCGTGAACAACACAAGGTGCTTGTTTGTTTACAGAGATAAGCAGTTTACTTTGTATTGAGAGGACACTGCTGAATGGTTGGTCAACATTTTTTTACAGACTAAAAGAACTCTAAGTGCCAGTAATTGAAATTTGTTTGCATTACAAAAGATAACCGAGGGCTTTTAAAAGCTCTAGCCTGCAACGTGAGATTGAAAAATAGGATTACCAAGTTGCGAGAGGATAATCACTCTGAATGAAAAACAGTATCTTAATTATTTGTGGATTACTCTCAATTAGTAGGCATTACTGAATAATTATGGCGATTATAATGATGTACTCACTGTCTACACTGGACAAAGCACGGAAGGAGGAAGAGACTTGTCTCCCGTAAAGAAGCTGGGGAGCTCTGAAGTTCTTGGATAGGAGCTGATTTTGACCTGCTTTCAGGGTGTCCTCCAGAGCAGCCAGCTGGTGAAGAGTGTGCCAGTATTAGGTTTTGTAACATTGTACCATTGTTATTTAAATGTACTAGCAAAAAGTTATTTATACATTGACCAAAACAGGTGGAAAATGACTACCATGTACACCACAGGCCTGTATGAGGTGAACCATGACTAATAGAGCTAGGCCTTCAGTTTGTGACATACATTTCAAAACATAAGCAAAACATGAAGAAAAAGACACAAAATTATTATTTCTGCTAGTCTTACTATGGGATTCTTGTACAATTTAAGTTAATAGCAATGAACATGAATACTTTTTGTCATTTTGGATTAAACACAGACATCTGAAGTTTTTAAAAGACATTCCATGTTTTTATATGAAGCTCATAACAGACATATTAACATGCCTTTTTCCTTGTATGTAACATTTCTAGAATGGTTTGTTCAGTAAAGAGTTGGGGAGTTTCTACTTTTTACTGTGTGATAGAAACCCATTGTTTAAGCTGCTACTTGTATTCACAGTCAGTGACGTATCTAGAACTGATGTGGTCCCATCAGCAGCTGATTTTCTAAAATATGTTTTTGCTTCATTAGGTTCTCTCTTAAGACCTAGACATCCCTGAGAGTTCCCCTGAAGTCTGTACACACTACAGAAGGGGCAACAACACTCATATACATGCACTACAAGGTGATAGAACCAACCTGTTTCCTTGATACTGTGATTGTTTCATTGAATATTGTCCAGTTGACAGTCTGGAAGCATGGTGGAGTGGTCAGGGACCCTTTGTATCTATAAAACTTCTCCAGACTATTTGGTAGAAGGTGACGGACATTAAAACCCGGGATCTCTGTGTTCGACTCTGAAAAGAGAACCACAAATTTACAGTGTTATTTGGTCTTGGAAAGGAGCACCATCCAGGCCTCAAATACAGCATTCCTGCATGCCAAGACACCTAGAATCCCAGGTCAACCTAGAATGATGTATGAGTAGTGTTTCGTGAAGAGTTACCTTCTATACTAACATCTGTTAGTGCAGACAAGATTTTCTCATAGTTTTCATTCTCATGAAGACCAATCTGTAATGGAACATTAACAAATATTAGGTAGAAATGGACTATATAACACAGTTTACTTTACTTTACTGGCCTTTACTGGCATTTCAGTCTGAATCAATTAAAAAAAAACACTATTATTTTCTTTTACCTAGTAAAGCTTGTAAGAAAGAGCACGGCTTACCCCAATAAAGCCTCCTAAAACAGCGAGTCCATCCGCTTTGCTTGCAGCCTCTGACATGTTGGCATATTTTGAGTTATAATGGACCACGTGGATCTTAAAAGGAAAGAAATCAATAATCACAATAGGGTTTTTATTGTGTTGTATCTCACAAAACATGTTTAGTGCTGTCAGCCTCAAGGTCAACACCGCAAATGTAAACATGGCTTAATTGAGTGTAAATCAACAGGGATGATGTTTTTTCATCAAGATCCCGTTATTTATAGAGTGGAGCAACGTGTTCCGAGAGTGGACATTATAAACAAAGCTATTGGAGATTCTCACCTCAGCAGGAAAGTGAATGTTATCTATGGTGTGTTCTGAGCCAGGAACCTCAATTGTCCCCCAGTGGAAGTGAAGCTGAGCAGCCAGGTAGACTTCATCGAATCCTTTCGTTATACGCATGGTTTTGGGCAAAGTCAGCAGCACTATAAAAAGAAACAATGACCATGAATATCCTTTTCCATGGATGACACTCATTACAGACCATTGCAAGATGATTTACAGTGTATTTACTGAGTTTCCTAACTTTTTGTGTAATGTCATGGTTAAGAAGTGCAACTGTTGCTAAATAAACATTGAAACTACAAACATTTCCATTATGAGCTTAAAAGATATTTTAAAATCATTTAAATCATTTATGATCCTAAAATCCATTGCTTTTGTTTGAACCTTAACCCTATACCAGTAACTATTGACATGATTTAATGTGTTTAGGGCTGGCCCATACAGCATTTTACAGGCTCGACTACTCAATTTTAAAATCACCCTTCAACATAATATAAGCATAATGATGAGAATTTTTGTTACTTGAGTTCAATATAAATCCTGTGGGCAGCGACATTGTATGCGCAATATGTTGCTATAGCAGCCATGTTTGTAGCCCCTTGGTCAAATGCAATTTTCGTGATCCACATAGACAGTAAGAGAGTATAGCTTGTACAAATCCGAATTAAATTTCATTTTTCATTGTTAGGATTTTAGTTGTGAGGCAATGGCAGCAGTCCTGTCCCCCACCTCACCTACCAGAACTCACGCATTAAATAGGTTTAAGTCTCTTTTAACATCACCCCCAATGTAGATTAATAATAGCCTACTCAATATTTACATATTTCAGATGATTCGTACTAATCTCTGTCCTCAATTTTACTGCACATTTTTCTTGTCATTTGATCATTTAGATAATTTTGAAGTGATGTACCAGCTGTAGCTTATTTATTTTTCAAATATTTTCTGCATAGGTATAACCGCTGGCCTTTGGTGAAGGACTTTCCTGATAAAGTGTTTTGTTCAGGCCGCAAATTGTGTAGTTTGAACAACTTAGCTTCTGAAAACCAATACTTTGGGTCAGCCCTAGTTTATTCGTACCAAATTATTTTTCCTAAAAAAATCAAAGTCTAAATAAAGTTTTTCTAGCTGAATACTTCTCCTTTCTGACTAACTTAACAAACTGCACATTTAGTTATGGAAGGCCGGAGTTGAACCCAACTGGCTTACATGTGTGTCCGTTGTTTTTCAGCGTTAGAGGTGAGCTGTCTGTTAGGTCATAACCTTCCAGTTTTATCGTGTGCAAGCTGGGGTCGTAGGTGGCCTTGCTGGTCTCAATGTCAATCGGAGACTGAGATTTTCCACTACAGTCTCGGAAAGCGGACAGCCATGCTTCTTGATCTGAGAGACAAGATGGAAATTGTTGACATAGTAATTGACCTTCTGGTGTCATGGAGTTAATTATAAAACGTCAGCATGAACTTCCACATTCACTTACGCCTAAAGTGTCAAGAGTCAAATAGGTCAAGTTATTTAGTTATTTAGAATAAGGTTATGCAAATTCAAGCCCTTGCCTGACACTAGAAGCAGCCATAATGAATGCTGATGAATTCTTATCTTGTTATTATGTAATAAGTTGTACTGTACACCACAATGCAAGATTGCCAAGCTTCTATCATTAGTTATAAACTATCATCTTATCAAGAGAAGAATGCTATCAAACATAATGCTATCTAATTTATTTAATGTCTAATGGAAAACTACGTTCGCAGCAAATCCTATCTCTGACTTTGAGCCTTAACGACAGTGTGTATTAACCAGAGCAGACGTCAAGGGCTCCTTGTTCTGCAACCTTGAAGTATGGGTTAATAAGTCAGCAGCTTTCACTGAAGGACACAGGTTAGGTGATCATTCAGTCCTTGTAGAGATCGTAGCTGCAGTCTTAACTGTTGTCCACCACAGAAACCCAATCCATTTTTCTAGAGCCACCAATCCATGAGAGGGAAAACAGTCCACATTCTGTTCCAGCTCATACCACACTTGGCCAAGTATTTCACAAAGTGGGATTTCTTAGTTGGCCAGGTAACTTAAGCCCAAGCTCAAGCCTGTATAATCCGGGGAGAGCCAAGTGATATTTTCTATTGGACGATGCACCATTTGGGCTTAAGTTTTGCGCCTAAGTAGGAAATCCTGGTTTTAGTATGAACTCACTCATGGTAGGGCCTGTGGATGAACCTGTAGCATAACATCTTTACTGAACCTCTAATATTGCTTCTTATCTTGCACTCATGACCTGTGGGTGGGTACTTCATTGGTCTGTCCACATTACTGCAAGCTGTTTTAAAGATAGTACCAATTAAGCAAAAGGTTTTTCATTCATTTATGTTCATCTACAGATGCCTGTAAGATCTTAATTGGGTCACCCACATTCTTTAACCACTCTAGTCTTTTTTCAGGACTACATCTCAGGGGACTCGTTTGAAAATCTCTGTTGCAAGCTCCAATTACATTCAAACTGTCTGGGTGTGTGTTTAATGTGTGTTTAATATTTTGAGATGTGATGCATTATTACTCACCATGGTAGCCCCAGTGATGTTCATGAGAGGAACCTGTGGAGAAAGACGAAGTTTAAAGACTTAATTGGGCCTATAAGAATGACCATGTTCCAGAGTTCAAGATGTTATCTCTGAGAAGTACAATTACATTTTCTAACAGAAGCACCTTCATAAGAGTTGATAATTTGATTATGTAGGTCATGTTGGTGAAGGAGTGTGGTTTGGTAAGCAGCACCTGAAAGCCAATGTTTTTTTTTACATTTTTGTCATTTATGATTCAAAACCATAACCCTTACTCAATTAGAAGTACTTGAGTAGGAGTTATAAAGTATCACATCCAAAAAAGTCCAGAGTTTCCATGTAAAACTGCAGTGGAATGTCTTAGTGCATTCAACATAGGAACTGAGGCTTATTTGCGCTGTAGCTCTACGTATCATGTTGGTCTTAAATAAAATGCTAGCAGACAGAATTAAAGTCTAAATGCTTCAAATGATAGGTTTTGTTAATTCCCTAAATTGAAACAAGTACACATCCTCTAGAGAATACTTTCTCCTTAAAAATTAGTGCAATCAACCGTCTATTTACCGAGCTTAAACACTGGAACAAAGCCAGGTAAGCTACTGAATATCAACTGACATCAGAGCAGGCCTCAGTGCATGTTCATGCGGTCAGGAGGTCCCAGGATTTCAGCATGAGGCAGGTACGGGTGCTCAGGGGGACCACATTCTCTGTTCTCTCACATCAGCACACTAGCACAATCCCTCCTTCATCTGACTGGGTGAATGCGGGCATTATGCTTCAGGAGCTAAGCCCCATGCGCAGCCTCCACTAGAAAAGGTTTTGGCAACTTTCTCATGACCACTGCGCCTCCAGACAGCCACTTTACTTAAGACTCTGTATCATTGTTAGCCTCCAGGGTCGATCCTTCTAAAGTTACAGAACCAGCCATTTAGCCTGATACTTAAGAATCAGGAGGGGGCGGGGGATGAACGTGGCACATGGCAAAAAATTTCCTTTGCTGTCTGTCTGGAGTACGTCCGATAAGGCAAACTGTGGATTAGAAATTTCAAAACGGTAAAATCCACTACACTCTTCCTGTACTAAGCTCTAAATCCCAATATTTAGGCTCTTATCAAATCGGAGGGAAGCACAGTTGTGCTCTCTTCTTTGTTTTTCAAGTTTTGCCCACACTCAGTTCAGTTTTAATACTGTGATGCTTTTAACCTCTTGACCCCCATGCAGTCATTAGTCTGACTTAGTATTCAGTAACTACTAAGAATTATTCAGTAACTGTTATGAAATTAATTTGACCTTTGAGGTTTTAAAGGTTAAATACTGTAAAAGTGTAAAGGCTTTTGCGTTTCTTTGAAATGGTCTGTACAGGAACAACGGAAGGCTGGAAATATCCAAGCAGAGGAACCATCAGGTTAAGTCTTTTCATTCTAAGAATGTCTAGCTGTGTGAAAGCTGAGTGTGTTCACTAAAAGGAAGCATAACTTTGACACTTCCTAATTAGGCTGTGGGACGTTCAAAGCCAATGGTCGTTTCATAGTGGGTTACAGTTTTCCAGTCTTGTTTTGGTGGCTTGGTTTCTACAGCAGGCCTGGTTCCTACTGTATTAAAGGGAAACTGGGATTCTGGTGAATCAATGAATATGCATTATTCTGCATATTTATGGTGTAGACTATTAACATTTATTACGCTTTCTAACCATTGTGAAATGGACAAATGTTGTTAAACCCTCCACAAATGCTAATGCTGATTGATCTCAGAGCATTGTGGCTTCACCAGTTTAACTGGTCTGGGTTTTCCAAGAAAAACTGGTGGAGAGGTTATTTAATGTGGTGTTTTGTTCTACCTTCTAACAATGATCTTTGTGTTAAGATGTCTTTGGGAAACCCTGTTAGGCAAGATGTTATACTTGTTTGGGGTCATAGGCTACTTTTCCTTGAACAGATAGGCAACTAAATGACTGTCCTTACCATGAGCAAACACAAGGGAGTTGTCCCTCATTTGGTTGCACAATTCAGTTCAGGAAGGTCATCTTAGATTAGTCAGTGATTTGTTTTCCCATTTCAAACCAAGCTATTGGGGTTAAAGGAGATGTTTGAATAGGGGACCTAAGAGAGGAAGTAATCATTGTACCCACTGGGATGTGCTTTGGTCCGTTTTTTTTTTTGCTGAATTGGCACTGAATCCGTTCAAATGATAATCTGAAAAGAGAATTTAGAATGTTTTCAGTTTCTTTACATTTTCAGTCCAGTCACACCTTATCTGTCACACCTTTACACATCTTTCATTCTGTTCTGTTGGGTCAGTGCCTGGACTCGTGGTTTTGTTATTTTGTCATTTTAGCATTTGACATAAAAGCAAAAAAAAAACCACCAAAACATCAAGAAGATAATACAGGCTAATAAGCTTCAGATCCTCTTGACTGATGCTAAATGTTCTTACTGCAGAAGTTCCTCTGAGTTTCATTTTACTTTTAAACTCCTTCTCAAACTGATTTTTTATGACATGTTAATTATGTATTACTTCCATTTCTCATGATTTGAATGAATTAACAGTACTTTTATTTGAGTAAGTGTTTAGGCAAAACTACCCACTTGGTTATATGTTTGCTTTGTAGACCTTAAATATTTTATTGGAGATTCATGTGGCTACTTTCACAGACTACGCTCCACTTTGCACGTACAGACACATCTGCAGTGGAAAAAACTGCCGGGTACGTGAGTGTGGCCAGATTCTCAGATGCAGTTGCCACAACTGCCAGTTTCAGGTTTTTTTTTTTTTAAAGTGCCAAGTCACAAAAAAGTTATGGATGAGATCACAAAAGAGGAAGGCTAGTTCTGCCAAAAATGTTTCAGAACTGTGACTAAGTAAAGCATTTATTAGCATGTATTACTGTTCAAATGAGTCAGTTTCCTCTAAAACTGCATGATGATGTAGTTACACAGAATAAGCCCTTATTCAGTGCTGTACTACTAGATGAACTACTGCACTCCTAAACAGACGCCTTTACAAGTTGCCTGAGCACCATTTCGGGTTTTTATGGATTACTCAGGCTAACAGAGAGATTTATATTCAGAGAAGCTGGGTGTGAGCTATTAACAAATGCTAATCTAAAACCTCTCAGCCCACAGTTCAGGTAGCCATACAGTCATGTTGATTTTTTGAGTCATATGCAGCTCGATCTCTTTGCATGGTTTTGCAATCTTACACTCTAAGAGGTGAAGACACTAGGAATTCTTTGATTGGTGTGAAACCCTTACACTACATTTTCAAACTTTAACTGGTCACTTGTAAAAACTGCTCTTTCAAGTAGAGGTTCTCAAAATGGTCCTCAGGGAACCCCGAATGGTCCACATTTTTGTTTTATTTGCTTCATACATAATGGAGGTGTGAAAGTGACCATTCTGTCATATGTGAACACACCACAGCACACAGTGAGCAAAATTCTTCCTCTGTATTTAACCCCTTTACCAACTGAAGCAGCAGGGAGCCAGGAACACAGCGCCCGGGGAGCAGTGTGTACGGACAGTACCTTACTTAAGGGTACCTCAGTGGTGTTTAGCAGTCTTGGGAATCAAACCCACAACTTCCTCATCGGAGGGCGGATGCCCTAACCATTAGGCCACTAGCTGCTCCAGGTTGTGCTTTAGTTCAAATGTGGAAGATCTAGGTCCCTGAGGACCAGTTTGTGAAGCATTGCTTACAGAAGCATGCACTGAGAGGTTACTTAGGGAACCAAAAATGGTTCTTCTCCAGCATTACTCCAAAAATTTTTTTTGGACTTTGAGGACAATTCAAACAAGAAACAGTAGGCTCTTGTTAAATGTTTGAACCAGTTCTTAATGGATTAGTTCAGAGCAGAACTGGCAGTTATAAAGTGAATGTTTGTTTGTTTTATTTGTTGAGTAACATTCAACGGAGGCAGAATTTTCCTGTCAAAACCCCTAGGCTTTAAAAAGCGAAAGAAATTCTCATTCTTTGCTTATTTTTGTCTCACCTTGGTGCAAGTAATTCTGAATGGACTACAAATGTGTGTGTGCGTGTGTGTGTGTGTGTGTGTGTGTGTGTGTGTGGGTGTGTGGGTGTGTGTGTGTGTGTGTGTGTGTAAAACATTTAATATTATGTAGAGGTTCTTTAAAAGAATGCCCTGAACTGGCGGGTGAACTAAAACAAAGTTGTTTCTGAAGTTGTGAAGTTCTGACCACGTATTTGTGAAGGTTCTCCCTGAGGACCAATCAGAGCTCATCACAAATTATCATCATAATCTGCAAAGGCATAAACCTTTGAATCTCACACATCTCATTTACAAAAACAGATCTTTTAAAAACCATCCTTTGGAAGGTTCTTTAGGAAACCAAATGGCATCTCACAAAGAACACTTTTCTGGCATAATTATTTAGTGTTTGGTATAGCTGGGATTTCACACCAGTTAAAAAATAATGTTCATATAT
>JBBIGA010000035.1:3990642-4034399 GCA_037576975.1 Alestes dentex | reverse complement strand
ACACACACACACACACACACACACACACACACACACACACACACACACACACACACATACACACACACACATACACACACAAAGCCTTGAACGAAGTCCAGTCCAGCATTATAAGCTGGGAGGGAATGAAGGCTGCTGTTTGTTGTCAGAGTGGCCTGATGTGTCGTGTTCCAAAGACTGGAAAAAAGGGAAGGAAATAAAACTTTCGAAGGGGCAATTTTTGTCCTCATTGATTGACACACAGTCATTTGAATGTAGCAGAGGACAAAAAATTTAAGGTAATCTGTTTGGCTGAAAAAGACTGCTATATTAGCCTATGAGGCCCAGCGCAAAACATAAAAAATACATATTTAAAAAATGTTTTTGCTTATTGACTACACACTGGTGGGGTTATTTGTGAATTTTCAGTGAACCATTCTTTCAGCATATTACTTTTTATTTTATTATTATTTTTAGAAGTGAATGCATGCTGATTTGTTTATTCGATCAATAATTCGATTCATTTAAATCAAATTATTTTGTCACTTCTTTGTTTTGAAGGGCAAATTGTTGCGCTTTACTCTGAACACAATACAGAGTTTTCTGGACATTGCACAAGGTGGGTTCTGATTGTACTTTGGAATTCATCTTTCTCTTGCTTTTCATTGTCTGATCTGAAGTCACTTTTTCCGAACAGTTTACACACGTTACTAATGAGAGGTTCGCTGACCAAAATAACAGTCACTTAACCAAACACTCAAATCCTCACAAAGCACTACATAAACGTAAAGCAGTTTCCTCCATCAAACAATGCAACTTGCAATCAAGTGAGTAAATTATTTCAGGGAACAGCGGGAGGCCTGCAGGGCGACGGTTCCTCAGGAGCAGGATTTGGGAAAGTTGTAAGATCTGAGTTAACTGTTTTGTAAAAGGACTGAAAGTAATGAGAAGGTGTTAAGAGCGTAGACCTCATGTGCTAAGAAGTTCACGATGGAGAATAAAGGCTATAACACACCTAACAAGACTGAGATGCTAATTTGAGGGGGCCGCATTAGGAATCTAAATTGGCAGAAGATCCCGGCATGGGCTCTTACTCAGGTGAATCTGTGCAGAATTGACAGTGTGATCGCATTACTTGGCCCCCTTTCACATTCATTCCTGGAAGAGCAAGTGAGAGGCACCAACAACAGGTCTTTTAGTGGAAACAGAGACAGCATGTCGTCTAGAGAAACACGCAGCATTTTTTTCAGGTCTAGGTCAAGGCAAGAGCAACCAGTGTGAAGGAAAGTAACGATACACAACACACTTTCAAATTTGATGTGATTTTCAATCTTGAGGTCAAGATTTGATCCAGTGTTGCATTTGTAGCATGCCCTTATGCAAATGAACAGAACTATACAGAATATATATATATATATATATATATATATATATATATATATATTCAGCTCACAGATTGCCTCGCTTTTATTGAGTATTAACAAATCAAGCTGACAAAATTCACTTTTGAAATGTTTTATTCTTTGAGTAAAATATCAATATGCTCCAAATTAAGTAAACTTATGACTTGTAGAAATGTATACTGTTATCATTTACAGTGTACAACTAATTGTTTCATTCTTTTATGTTTAATGTTTCTAAAGTAACTGAGAAATGTTTGGACAAGACTGAGGGCACATCAGTGATACACTCTGGATAGGGGTGTCTGCCAAGTGCCACTTTACATTAAAATATTTACAGCTGTGTCCATTATGTCTATATTCTCCTGTGAACAGTCTCAAATGGTGAAGTAGCAGGTCATTACAAAACCTAGCATCTTCACAATAAAAACTTTACAGGATTAGGAAAGCAATGTTCTTAGCTTTTAATGTCAGTTAATGTAAAAATGTTATATTATTTCTATCGGCCCATTTATTCTGAAACGGTGTTTTCAAATGATGTAGAAAATTTTACATGGTTTTGATATGACAGAAATGATACGCTGTGTATATTTGGATGTGAAATTTGGCCACTAGCCATAATCTACTTATAATCCCCCATTTAATGCATGCTCTCCTGTGAGCAATTTTAATGAGTAGCCTCTGTCATGTCCATTACACACAGATCTGGACACATTCCGGCTGACTGAGCCGCTCGAAAACAAACGCTTGGCAGTTTCATGTCCGGGAGAGGCTGCTGCTAATAGATTTGCTAATAAGCAGCCTGCCTTATTATGCACTACTATATCTTCTAGGTCAATAAAATAAACATTTTTTATTAAAGAGAGATTAAACTGAGATTTTCTCTTACAGGAGACCCAACAACTGGAAGCAAAGTGATAGTCTTTAGCTTAGAAAAAGTATCACTCAGAGGCTAAACTGAGATTTCCTGAAATTCCTGAAACAACACATACATTACACACTGTTCCAAATGAAAACAAGTGGGTTTGGAATTTGGATTTCCAGCAGAATTGGAAATTTTTGAGGACATGCTCATATGGTACTGGGGAAAAAATGATCTGTGGTGGCAACGGGTACATTTTTAATTATTCTAGTGTTTAGCAACAAATTTTGGAAGCAAAATTTCAATTGGAAATTTTGTGTAAATTATTAAAAAGTACACAATATCTATACATTTATTCCATTGTTTGTTATATCCCTCAGACGTGTTGGTGACATAATTACGACGCCCCACTTGCGTCACAAGTCTCACCAATCCTGCTTTTCCTGAATCGTTTCCTTAAAGATGCACCTACTATTTGGCTGTTTCCACAACAATGTCTCCTCTTTTTATAGCATTTTCATGAATTTGACTGGAACCAGGCCGGGGTCAAGGCCAGTTTAGACACAACAGCCACGGTGTTGTAGACATGTGAGTGGAAAAAAGATGAAAAAAGCAAAAAGAAAGCAGTAATGGCAAACTGAATTCAGTAGGTGTGTGTGTGTGTATATATATATATATATATTTATATATGAAAAACAATGTAACTGGTTGGGTTTGAAGTGTAATGTAACAATATACACTGCAAGTGCAGTGGGTGCGAAAGTTTGGGTTTAATCAAAATGACCACTCTTTGCCTTTATTACAGCAGCAGATTTGCAACATCCTTTTCAGCAATTTTTGGAACTAACTTTTGTCAAAACCCTCCCAGCACTTTTTCAAGCCTGCAAGCAGTTCGGTCTCATTTGCTGGACAATCAGTTCAAGCTTAATGGTCCAGCTCATCCCATACAACACAATGGGAGAAAGGTCTGGAGACTGGGGAGGCCAAGACATCATTCTCAAAACTTGATATAATTTGGGCACAATTCTGAAGAATGCCTGGGATCACGATCCTATTGAAGAATGACATTTTGTCTAACCATATATTAGAAGGAATTGTGTGATTTTGAAGAACTGAGTGATACAACACAAAGGGGATCTTCAAAACCAAAACCAATAGTTTTAGCTTTGTGATATATATTGAAAACCAGTCATTTACATTTAAACATTTGTATATATTTTTAATACATTTTATATATATATATATATATATATATATATATATATACACATACATATATATTTTTTTTTTAATGTATAAAATGCAGATTAAAGTAATATTGTGAAAGTCCATTGTGAAAATGGTCAAGACAAATATATGAAGTTTTGAAAAATGGTAACAAGCCCTGTTGGACAACACTTTCTAAGACTTCACCACAGTGTAAACAAAGCTTACTGTCCCATCTGTGGACAGCAAGTGCTCTTCTGGGAGAACTTATCGTCCTATCGAGGACAAACAAAATGCATCTGAATGCCGCTCAGCTTCCTTTAGGAGACAAAGTCTGTTTTACTAAATGAGGTCAGGAAGAAACTACCATTACTGCCAAAGAAAAACAGTGTCTTTATTTAAAAAAAAGAAAAAGAAAAAACACATACAGGGAGAAAATATAAATGACCACCAGCCTAACATGCACAGTGTAAATTCTGCATAGAAGTGACGGGATTTCCAGACAGACTGCAATTCACTTTTGAAAGAAAAAAAAAGGTCAGTGCCACTTTCACAGAGACAAGAAAATCAGAGACAAATGCGAATGGATGGGGGCATGAATCATTATCTTGAATACTCCAATGTAAAACTTCACCAGCAGCAGTTTCAGCATGATTAAAAATATACAGATGCCTCTTAAAAAAATAAAAACAAAGATAATCTAAATATGACACTTAAAAGCCTTATGTTCAAGGGTGACACAGTGGTTGACAGTTTAACAGACAATACAACCATAAAGTCTGACCATCTAAAATCAATGAAACCTATTAAGTGAAAAAGTTATGACAGACAGATATTTGTCCTTGGTGGATCCCAAACGGTGAACGGAAATGGACTGTGCACAGCTCCATCATTAGCAATTACCAAACCAGTACCAGGCTTCTGCGGCTCAGAATAGCTGTTGCCTCTGAGAAATGATGCTAAAATGCCTAAAAGAACCTCACTGACACCCCTTAAACATCTGTGACCTCTTCAATTTACTTTGAAGACAGGCGAGATTTATTAAAAGTAAGGTTTTGTTGTTGTCATTAAGTTCAAATCATAAAAGTACACTTAAGTTTTATAACGTACTGCAAGAGCCTTGAAGGTATGGTGAACAAATCCAGAAGACTGGATGTCTGCAGTATCCAGAAGTGCACAGTGTTCAGAACAAAAAAAATGTATCCATCAAAGCACAGATCAATATAATATATGGATTGAATGTCCAATCAGAAAAAGCTGAAACAGCACAAAATCCACCATATAGTTTGCACTGTGTTTGCCTTCCAAGCTCTTAGCAAGTATACCCATCTCTTCTAAGAACACTTATCATGCAGAGGCTTTTACTTATTTAATACAGAAAACTGGCCTGGAAAAAAGCAGAGATTCCTGGTCGAGACTTTATTAGACCCAAGGAAGAACACAACGTGAACCCAAAAATGCAAAAATGGGGAAAAAAAAAAAAATGGGAGCAATGATTTGAAAAAACTATTTTGCCATACTCCAACTCTAAAATGATCCAAGACCCTCAGCACTTCAAAGCATGTACACATAAACCTATGAAAGTTTATGAAAGTAGAAATTAAATGTACCTCACTTTATTTGTCACATTGGTCCAACATCCATTCTATGACCATCCTTGTTTCAAAAAACAGGGAAAAATCTATTACGACTGGGAGAGTTTGCCAGAGTGGCTCAAGGTGCAACGGATCATGTCTTTAAAATTCTGAAAAGTGAAATAAGGGTAGTTGTTTGCATCAGGATTCAAAGCAGGACTTCATGATTGCCTCCCGGTCGAACTTGAAGCTGAGGAAGGACTTTGAGGAGAGAATTTGCTCGTATTCACCATATGAAGAATCGGACTGTCCGTTTGAGCCATGCACATCACTCATCGCATCTGCGGGGGAGAAAAGCTCAATGGTTAAGGCAGAAACAAAACTCACTAGCTTTACATAGAGGCTTTTAAAACACATAACTGATACAATGTTGAAGTAAAGAAGCATTTCTTATGTTTCTTGAGTGTCAAAAACAAAAAAAAATTGGCCAAAGCCAGATTAACATTTTTGATAACCTCACACAAAATCAGGCACAATCCTTCTTGATTAGAACATTTTTACTTCACGATGCTCAACGTAATATCAGTAAATGCCAGATCCAGTTATGTTTGGATAATCTCTTCGAACCCTCCCAGTTCTTGAGTGAACAAAATGCTGCATCTTATGAGGCTTACCATCATGACTCTGACAGTTATCTTAGGAATCTTAAGATTTACCCTGTCTTTTATAATAATGGATTATCTGCTGGATCCCATTTCTGATCGTCATACTGTGAACTAGATATTTGGAGAGGGATTCTAGACCAAATGTGAAATGTGCACCGATTGAAAACCTTGTCATTGTGGAGAAACCTAATATTGTACATGAAACCGATATTTTTACACAAATCAAGCCAAACGACCCCTTGTCAACAGAGGAATATCCATATGACGACTCCTTTACAGTTATACTATTTTAAAAAAAAAAGAAAAAGAACAATACATATCATAGAGATGTGTACCTGCATCAAAGTTATCCTGCAGTCTTCTGGGCTGGAGCTTCTTCTCATCTTTCTGCAGAAAACAGATACAAACTCAAGTTGGAAGGTTGCAGTTCTGGGTTACTGGCCATTAATTGTAATTAGGGAGACAAGTACCTGTTGATTATTAATCTCATTTGTCCTTTTCTTTATGTTGGGTGAATCCTGGTGTTTCTTCCCATTGCCTTTCACATTGTGGTTCTGCAGAAACATCACAGTTTAATGCAGTTTCTTCTTCTAATCTCTCCATGCAGATTTAAGACCTTTTACATAAACATGAGCAAGATTAGCTTGCTCAGTGTCAACAAAATGTAAAACCAATTGTGAAAACTTTAAATAAGGAATATACCTTCACTGCAGCTGTCACTCAGTCACATTATAATGGTTTAAATTGCTTTAAACTTACACACAAACAGGACACTGACAATTTGAAAACTGGACAGTCACTGTGGACACAAAGGCACCACTACAACAACATTGCCCTCTTCTGGTATTTATTTTGTACTTGAGCTGCATGCTACTTATCAAATTCACACAGACGCACACACAGACACATGTTTGGGCCCACCGCAGGATTAAAAAAAAAATAAAATAAATAATAATAATAAAAAAAAAAACATCGCTTTCTCAAAAATTAATTACAAGAAAGCATTAGAAAGACTGCTGTTTCAGGTCTGTCTTTAGTGCACTGACATTCACAAAAATTCTTCTTCTCAATTCTTCAACATCACACGATTCCTTCCGGTTTATGTACCATTCTTCAACAGGATAATGATCCCAAGCATTCAAAATTGAACCAAAATTATTTAATGTCCAAAGAAAGGCAAAACGTTATGTTTTGACCTCCCTAGTCTCCAGATCTTTCTCTAAATGAGCTCTAGGGACAAGCTGGAACAACAAGTTTAAAATGAGCATCCAGCAAATGAGACAAAACTATTTGCATAATTGAAAAAGGACTGAGAAGGTTTTAAACAGGTTCTTTTCCAAAAACTGATGGGAAGGATGCCATGAATCTGTGCTGCTGTGATAAAGGCAAGAAGTGGTTATTTTGATGAAACTCATAAGCTTTTGTTATTGTTGTTGAATGGTTATGTCATTGGAAAAAGGTATATAATACATAAATTATTTGAAAACAAGAGACTAAAATAAACAATTCAAAACAAGAGACTAAAATAAATAATAAGCTTTTGCAACCCATTGCATTTACACTGTATATTGTTAAAATACACTTCAACACACAAGTCAGTTATATTTGTTTGAAGTATTTCTAATGTTTTCTGGTAAGAGAAGTTTGAAAGAGCAGATATGACTTTTATTAATCAAAGGTTAGCCCAAAACTGCTGTGTAAACACAAACACTGTATTAACACTAACCTTGACTTTAAGAAAGTCAGCAAGCTCACACTGACCAGGTTGTCCCAAAGCTTTCTGTTGCTTCTGCTTTGTCCAGCCATCTCCTGGTGATGCCTCCATTGACATCTGTGTGCGTCTGGGTTTGGAACTGAGAGGAAGAAACAAGGAGATGAAAAGTTGTTTAATTTCTTCTACACTCTTTCAAGTAGCATAGGTGCCAGCATTAATTTGGTTCATTTAGTTTAAAAGATTTGTATATTTAGACACTAACTCCCACGAGACTGTTGATAGTAAGGCATATAATATATAGATAACTGTACTTAAACCAGTGTTATGAATATGTATAAGGATGTGGGTATATATTAGGGCCTTCGAGGTTGTTCAGTTAAACTGGATTTTTTTTTAATGTTTAGAAAATGTGATGTTTAACAAAAACTAACACATACACACTCAAATACAGACTGTAGCCCATTTGTGACCCCCTTTCACCCCATTCATTAACGATGAGGACCCCCACGGAACACCTTGAAAATCAAAAGATTTTTTTGTGGAGTGAACAGTTTCCAATTTTCATCACTAGTCTCAATATTAAAGCAGTAATGGCTGAAAGTTCCAGCCATTGAAATATCACTTTAAAAGTCATTAAAAAACTTCACTTGAGAGACAAAGATACAACTACACTCACAAATATCATAGGAAATAACACAGTTTATGAGCAGCTAGGCTTCAGCCTGCACTAGTATTGTTTGTTCAGAATGACTGATGTGTTTTATTTATTTAAAAGGCTATGTATGGCACATTAATACCTTTGTTAACCTATGATTAATGGAGAAATTATTACATGAGTACCAAAGGAGCTGTTCTCTATTACTAATACAACTGACAGTGATGGGCCTAATTAATGCATTCGGGACCACTCTCAGCCAAGATGCTGTCCGGATGACACATTCACTCGAAGTGTGGCACTGAGGACACATTAGGTTTGTCTAAGGAAAATTCTTCTGCACATGAAACAAAAACACATTCAGTGAAGAAGAAACCCACTGTGATGTTCTCTTACCGAAAAGGTTTGATTGGAGTGCTACCATTGGACAAAAAATCCTCATCACTGCTAGTTGATTCCAGTTTATGCTTGGCTATCCATTCTCTGAGTTGTCTGGAAAAAGGAAAATGGTACTTGAAATTTTACTTTTCACAACAATATTAGAACAAGGATCATTTTTCATATTGCTAGTGAATGACAGAAAAAGATGAAAGACAACATACCTCATGAAAGGAATCGCCATGAAAAACTTGTTGGGAGCCAGACCAAGCTTGGATTTAGGGGTCATGTCATTTCTGTGACACGGCAATTTGTCAACAGGAAACCATTCGATGTTCTGTTAAAAGTAACAAATAGAAAAACATTTATTCAAGGCACCTGATTTTTCAAAAAAAAAAAAAAAACAAACAAACAAAAAACAAAAACCCCAAAACAAATTAACAAAAGCTAAATAAGTAAATAAATAAATACTGTACCCTTATTTCTTTTCTGGTTTTGGGGTTAAACTTTGTGTCCTTTGGAACCCCAGGTATTATGTACAACCGAGCGAGCTGATCTGTTATTTTTTGTTCAATGAACGTGTCTTTACAGATGCGATTTCGGATATCAAAACCAGTCTCCTCCAAAACCTGCAACAAACATTTTTCAAAACATCTACTTCAGTATTTCAGCAAATAATGACACCAAAGATTACTCGGCTACCTCTCAAAAGTCAATGCAAAGCAAGCCTCCTTCATGGCAAACTTACCTCACGTACAGCGCAGTCATGGGGCGCTTCGTCCTCATTTACTTTCCCTTTAGGAAAACCCCATCCTGATTTAGCTAGATATCCTTGCACCAGTAACACCTACAAAAATGTATGGAACAGACTTTACCTCACCTTTCTTTGTTTGGTTAACAGGAACAGCAAACAAGAATAAACATTCATATTTCATGATAGAATGCGCGAGATTTACCTGAATGGCTCATTTTAATCAGTAGTTTTAAAGCTTATCAGACAAAACACAAATTTCACCTCTCTCTAGCTTAAGATACATTATATATAGATTATATTAGCTGTAACACTCACATTGTCAAGGGTTTCATCCAGAATAATTGCACCATATGTAGGAACTCCCATCTTATACTCTTTCCACTGCTCTAAAACCTTCTGAACATCCTCACCTTGGGGGAGGAGGAATGGACAGTGATTAAAAAGTGAGATAAAAGTCAAGGAAAATGAGCTGGGGGATAAAAGATACACATGCAAAAGGATATCTGAAAACACTGGGAAAGCATGGTCTATGTCTCTAAATAAGACTGCTCTTCAGGATTACACAGAATACATTTCAAGTGATGCTGAGCTCAAGAGGATATCAGCCTTGGCAAAGTCCCTTATCCCACACTGAGGTAATCCTGGTGAATTCTGCATGCAGAAGTCCAGGTAAAACCAATGGGCAAGTTCGATCTGGAAGCAAACTCTGATGGCATTGTCCCTTTCTTCACTGGGGATGTGGAGGATGAAGCGACTACAGAAAAAGACATACCTTTACAATTGAGTTATGCTTAGATAAAACACTTCAGACATAACAGAGTGAAAAATGTCAAAAACTTTCAAATGGATGGTGTGCTACAAATGGAGCACAAGGCAGCAACCTTGTAGAGTTTAATGCAATCAGTACCAGATAAAGACTCACCAGAGCCTGCAGAGGCAATGTAAGCTATTGTGTATGTTCCAAAAGTAAACAGTATTTTACTTTACACAATGTACAAGTTCAATGCTATTTGGCATATTTATACTTCAGTGTGATAAAATTTGAAAACTTTAACTTATACTGAGTATTTGTGAGGAAAGAAACACACATTTCCACAGGTACATTGTAGTCACTCACATTTAGTTTCTAATTCCAATCTGATGGTTTAGTGCCTGGGACTGCCTCTTATTTTCAAGATGACAAAATTAGCCCAAAATGAAAAGTATAGAGTTGCAGTGCTTGATAATGGGTGAACCAAGACTGTTCACTGCAATTCAATGCAGAACTCAGTACTGGTAAGTTTTTTTAAAATCCTGATATTGTTCCTGGGCAAGTTTTTGTTGACCACTTTTACTTCTACTGACATTATCCTGGATGTGAAATGCATTCACAAAGCTTTACTCTCAGCTTAGCTTTTAAAGTTTAACAAAGCTGAAGCTAGGTTCTTTAACCCAATTTCATGTTCCACCTTAAATGGTGCCACAGTTACAAAGCAGAAGCCAATTTCCGAAATATGATCTTAGTTTTTTAAGAGAATATAAGAACACAGAAGACTGTTTGGTTTTGCAGTCAACCTTCCACCCTTCCATCATTTTGAACAAGCTGTCCAGTGAGTTCTCGTGTGTAAAATTTGACAGAAAATTCCAGAAGTTTTGAGAGAGAAAACTAACCAGAGGTAATTAGCTTGCAGGTTTAACTGAATTCAAGGAGGAAACAGTGGTTTATGTAGTGTGTGTGGAAAGCTTAATATGCATCACTGCATTAATGTTTGGCACAGCACTCATTAGACTTTATTTAGTGAAAAATTTAAGGTGAACAAGCTGAGGGACCTTGTTTAACTTGGCTTTTACCTGCAAAGGTCGTCCAGTACGCTGTTGGGAATCTCCCCTCGTTTCGTCTCCATGTTAAAGGCAAAAACATCCCGAACTAACAAAACTAGTTCGACGAAAAACAAAACAGCGCAAAGCTACCACGCTCGCTTGACTCGCACTGACAATTCGTGCCAAAGAGACATCGCTTAGCCCTCAGCAACATCAGATATTTTCCAAAAATATCAGACCTCGGCTAACTAGCTTTAGCGGGACTTTATGAAAACAGTCCACGGGCGGTGGGCCAAATGCAGAACGGACCAATAGCGTGGCGCGAAACGCCTGCAGAAAGCGCTCTCAGCCAACCAGATTATTCATTCTATGACAGACACAGACCAGAACCAATCACATTTTCCTATTTTTAGCGGCACCAACTTCCTCTGTTCGACAAGCTGCAGGGTCATAAGGGAAACAAAGATGGATGGATGTTGTAGACAAAACGCACTTTTTTATCTTTGTGAGCCACTTTGTTCTTAAGCTATGTAAAATTAAAAAATAAAAATAAAAACGCTAAAACGTGAACGTTAATATTTTAATTGGCGTCACTGAACTGATCAAAAAGTAAACAAAACCCCTGCAGCATCACGTGATACATATTTAAATGTATAGTCTATTTACAATATATTGACCAAAGTATTGGGACACACCCGTTTTTCGTGGTTTGGTTTAGGCTAGGCCCCTTACTTCCAGTGAAGAGCAAATCTTAATGCTTCAGCATACCAAGACATTTTGGGCAACACCACGCTTCCAACTTTGTGGACTCAGTTTGGGGAAGAACCTTTTCTATTCCAGCATGACTGTGCTCCAGTGCACAAGCAAGGTCCATAAAGACGTTGCTGGATGAGGTGTGGAAGAACTCGACTGGCTCGCACAGAGCCCTGACCTCAACCCCATCGAGCACCTTTGGGATGAACTGGAATGGAGATAGCGAGCCAGGCCTTCTCATCCAACATCAGTGCCTGACCTCATAAATGCTCTACAGAATGAATGGGCACAAATTCCTACTGAAACACACTGGAAAGCCATCCAAGAAGAGTGGAAGCTGTTCTAGCTGCAAAGAGAGGGATCAGCTCCATATTGTCCATCTATGTGTTTGAATGCAATGTCAAGTCCCTGCTGGTGGAATGGTCAGCCGTCCCAATACTTTTGTCACGTATTGGGACCCCTCACCACTACACCAGCAGGGATTTTAATGACAACAGGTATTTTAATGACATCCCCTTAGTCGCTGTAACAGCTTATATATATATATATATATATATATATATATATATCTCGTAAATAAGTACGATATATATTTTTGTTGCCCTTAAAAATCAAAGTATGCATTCGGAAAAATGATATTTTTTATTACTGTTTAATCACTCGGGTACGTTAAAAAGTCTAACCTACTGTGTGTGTACCGCCGATTTAATCTCTATTTCGTCTAAGTTAAATATTAAAGGGTTAATTATTGAGTGTAAATATTGATTATATGGGGAAAGGGTGTGGCTGGGCATTGGAAAGTGTTGCTATGACGTCAGATTCAGACTCTGACGAAGCATCTACAACCAGGAGGAGCAGCAGGAGAAGGAGAGACTGCAGTTCATGAAGTTTATATTCCTCTGCAGAACAAAGACTACACGTCCGATCTAACATGGCTTTGGCTCTGAAGGACAGGTTCGAGAAGTTCCTGAACGAAAAGAACGTCGTGACGGACCTTCTGGCGAAGATCGAGGCTAAAACAGGAGTGAAGAGGGCCTACATCGCGTACGGTGAGTTCAGTTCCTTGTTTTGGGGGGAAGCATCTGTTTCTTTGCTGAGTTTATAGATGTTTCTCCTCTGAGAAGAGCTGCTGGAGCAGCAGATCATGGCCTGTGTGCTGTTCTGGTCCTGGTGATGCTAAAATCTGCTCTGGTGTTGCAGTTGTCATCGCCGTGCTTGCCATTTACCTCGTGGTGGGTTATGGCGCTTCACTGCTCTGCAACCTCATCGGATTCGTCTACCCTGCCTACATCTCGTGAGTTGTCATCATTTTTCTTCGTTCTTTAGCTTTAGCCGAAGATGGAAAATGCTCTGAAACATGATCCGTCACTCACCCAGCCCGTGTAATGGCATGGTGAGAGAAGCCAGGCCTGGCTGGGCTGAAACAGATCTTTTGTGGAGCAGATCTGATGTGGCCTGGATCTGGGTGTGACAGTGCAAGATGATTGTGTGTAGGTGTGATCACAAGTAGGGTGCTAATACCTTACCTGCCACACGTGAGAGAAGTTTAACGAGATCAGATTATTGCTTTTTCAGCCTAAGCACTAAAATTACGTTACATTCATGTGGCAGACCCCAACACTAAAATTACATTACATTCACTTGACAGACCCCGGCAGTAAAATTAGATTACATTCATTTGGCAGATGCTTTTATCCAAAGTGACTTACAATATGAGGAAACAAAGTTTCAGGACAGTGTGAGAACCAGAGGGGAGTTCTAAGTGCTAACATCTTTATGTACGCATAGTGCAAGAAAATAGTGCATTAAAAGAGGAAATGCTATCTGAACAGATGAGTCTTCAAGTTTTTGAAGATAGCGAAGGATTCTGCTGCTCTTGTTGGCTTAGGCAGTTCATTCCACCAGTGAGGAACCACAAAAGAGAAGAGTCTGGACTGGGTTTGCCTTGTGTGTAGAGGTGGCAGAGCCAGAGGATGTTCCTTGGAGGAGAGGAGGGAGCGAGTAATTCTGAATGATTAGGGTAGCTGGGTGCCGTCTCAGCTGTAGGCAAGAGTTACTGACGTGAACTTAATTTGGCCAGCCATGGGTAGCCAGTCTAGGTCACTCAGCAAACATCAACATTAAACAGAAGCACAAACTGCTTACTATATGCAAGATGTCACTCAACATTCATTATACCTGTGTTTAATTTTTGAAGTTTATGTCTGAGTGAAATTGAAATGACACAGGTGTTTCAAAATTCCTGTATGTTTCAGTCCTGTGTTAAACATTCAGACGTATGTAAATGATGTGATTAAAATATTCTTTTTACAATTTAACAATGCCTAATTTCATCATAACTTATTACATCTCAGGTTACATGCACACGTAGGTTCTGTCGTTTGGATGGTGAATAAAATGTTATTTTTGCATTGTAGATGTGGCAAGACCACCACTGTAAAGATATCACAGTTAGTACATTTTATCTACAGATCACATCACTGCAAAGACTGAGTGTACAGATTTGGGAAAATCTTTGCAAGTTCCCCACACTCAGCAGTTACAAAAGAGAAATCCAGAGGAATAGCTAAATATATGGAAAAGGGATCAATTTGAGGCCCTAGACCATAACGTTGAAGACCATAATGTTGATGCGGTTTCAAATTTCGTGATGCTGTTTTGAACATTCCTCAGATTTCATGCTGTGCTGAAATTATTGCATCCTAAGTTAGTGTGGTGTTGTTGTTATTATTATTATTATTATTATTACTGTTATTATTACTGTTATTATTACTGTTTTTGCTATTGCATCTGAGTTGTGTTCTGACCTGCTGAAATATCATGTTATATTATACACATATTGGAAATTTAATATAACAGCAGGAAATGTATAAAGTTCTACACCAGTGTAGTATTACATGCTTAATCACGGTTATTACACAGGTGTATTTACTTTCCTGTATTATTACTGCATACCTGGTGCGGCTGTGTAGAAATGCGAAGCTACGTCATCACTGTCGTAGCGAAGAGAGTGATTTAAAGATGCAAATCTCATGTTTTGCATATTAAAAGACAGCCTAGCTCTGTCCAGGTCGTATAAATGCGTTTGTCACACCCCGTCAGTGCGCAGTAGTAGACAGGAAGCACCAATAGCATGACTTTAAATGTGCTGGGCATTCGCACATAGAGCAGACTTCTGTGAAAGACAAAAAAATTGAAGCTGTTTATTCTATTGCTTGGCAACCTTGAGCTGTGTGTCTTCCGTAAAATGTCGTGTTACGCATGCTAAACCACAGAAGGCCCTCGTGACTCATCTGTGTTAGAGATGGTTGTGGCCAGGCCAACTTCTAGTTGACTCCATATGTGGCACACAGTCATAGTTATTACTCACTGGGTCTCCCTGTACTGGACCTCTGTGTGTAAAGTTCATACCTTTAGTTCATGCCTTTACTTAATTTCACACACAAAACTGAACGAAGAGACAAGTGACTGCAATTAAAACAAGCCCGAAGATGAACATGTGCTTGTTTGCACAATTGGAATTTAAATGCAGTTGTTGTTGTTGTTGTTGTTGTTTTAAATAGTAGCCATAAGAAAGTAACATTAGTTTCATGTTAAACTAATGCACAAACCAATTATTTGCAGAGTCAAAGCTATTGAAAGCCCAAGCAAAGATGACGACACGAAATGGCTGATGTACTGGGTAGTGTATGGAGTGTTCAGCGTGGCCGAGTTCTTTGCTGATATTTTCCTGTCCTGGTTCCCATTCTATTACATAGGAAAGGTAAGTGCTTGAGTGCAAGCCTGGGCACATACGGCAGAACTGTAATATTCTGATACCTCAGGGTGTCTTTAGGATAAACAATGTGTATTATAATATTTAAATATTTATTTTTTATTACATTTGTATACAGTACAAATGTGTGTGTGTGTGTGTGTGTATAAATGTAGACCAAATGGTCTGAAATCAAATTGAAAATCTCACTTTTTTTCATGAAAATAAACAGCAGAAAGTTCATGAAAACAAAGAAAAGTAATGAAGGAGGAACGAGGAAGAAATATTCAATATTCTGTTCCAAGATTCTGAACTGGTTTCTGTTTTAAATGTAAGAACATTTTGACAGACCATGTTGACTCTTTAGTATTTCTCAGCTGGTGGCCTAGTGGTTAAGGAGTTGCCCCTTCAATCAGAAGGTTGTGGGTTTGAGTCCCAACACCGCTAGTGTCATCACTGAGGTACCCTGGAGTAAGGTACCGTCCCCACACACTGCTCCCCGGGCGCCCCTCATTGGTGGCAGCCCCCTGCCTCACTTGGTGAATGGGTTAAATGTAGAGAAAGAAACTCACACTGTTCACACTGTGTGCTGTGGTGTGTTCATGTGTGACTATAAGGGGTCACTTTTATTTTATTTTTATTATTTTTTTATGTCATTTGAAAACACCAGGTGCCCTTTTTGCTGTGAAGTTCCATTTTGGTTTACAAGGATGGTGTGTGCATGTGTGTGTGTGTGTGTGTGTATATACACTGCAGCACATTATTACTAATGCTGTGTGTATTTCTGGATCATATGATTATAAATAAGTGTGTGTGTGTATGTGTTTGTTATTTATTTATAAACACTGTGGCTGTTGTACTTTGTGTGTGTGTGTGTGTGTGTGTGTGTGTGTATATGAGTGAGAGAGAGAGAGAGTAGTGTCACAGTCTTCATTGTCTGTACTCGCTTGGCGAGGGAATGCTGATCCATCAGATAAATGTTTGCCTGTTCTGAGAAGGTCTTCTGTTTTGAGATGTTTTGTCAATAGTGACGGGTTTGTTTGCCGAGGTTTAAAGGTTGGGATGTGTGTAAAGGATGGGAGTGTTAGACTGGGCTGAGTCCTTAAGATAACCGATTTATTCCTCCTGTAAAGCAAACATAAGAACAGTTGATCTTGGTGGTGGAATGTCAAAATGAGAATTTGTGGAATGGGGTTCCTGAGGAAAACGAAACCAGATTCCTTCAAGTCAGACAAGATCCAAAACCCTGCCGCAGAAATCTCCTTCAGATCCTCTACAGTGGACTTTTTGTCTACAGTGCTTTTAAAGTGTCCTCAGGCAGTCCTTTAATGCGTCAAATATTTTCAACCTCATAATTATGTTAAAACATGCCTTATGCGCTTCCATGTGGTTTGAGTACAGTGTGTGTTGTTTCTAAAATCATATGATTCAGATTAGGTGGTGATTTTTCTTTCTTTTTTTTTTTTTGATGTACCCTCAGTGTGCTTTCCTGATCTGGTGCATGATCCCGGGTCCCTCTAATGGCTCCAACCTGATCTACACGCGTATCATCCGCCCTTTCTTCCTGAGGAACGAGGCCAAGATTGATGATGTAGTGAAGGACATCAAAGACAAAGCATCAGAGGCTGCAGACAAGTTTAAAGATGAGGGTAAAAACATATTTTGTCGAGCAGTGCTGGCTTCTATTCCGCTCCTTCGATTCGGTACAGACCAGGAAGCGCTCTGGTCTGTCATGAGGGATTTGTTTTGCCTGCGGGTTGCTTTTTTGTTGTTGTTGATGTTCCAGCTCGACAGGAAGACACTTTCTGCCACTTGCATCACCTGCTTATCAAATGAAATCTATGCCCCCCCAAGCGCATCCTTGTACAAAACCTTGTATAGAAATGCCTTGTGTCTTTACCGACAGAATTTACTCTGTAACTCCCCTCCAGGCTTTTTTTCAGTTCGCTGTTCCTTGCGAAATTCTGATATCTGGGTTTTTAGGCTTGAACTGCCCCTGTTAGGCAGTTTAAAGGGGTTTAACTCTGGAGTTTGGCAAAGCTGCTCTAAAGCGTGCCTTTTATTCCTTTTATTTAGGGTTTACTAAACTGGAGCATTTTTAATTTTCATCTTTTAAGGGTAGCATGATTTTAATTACTTACTAAATAAATAATCAATCACATTTTCATTCGTAAAGTGGAATTCTACTCCATTTTCAACATTTTGGTTCAATCTTTTGAAGTCAACAAAGTCATTCAGAGTGTTTTGGTGTGAAATGATTCATTGCAGAGAAAATGCTGGGTTAGATTTCTTTACAGTGGCGGTGAATGGAACAGATTGTGATGTCTGTAACACAAATAAGGCTGTTTATTTATGTAGTAAAACTGCATGTGTCTTCTGAGGTGTGGTATGCAATGTTAATAATGGTAAAATAGTGATAAAGCATTTTCTTTGGGTACGATTTATTTTTACAATTGCCTGCATCTACCTTTCAACTCTGTGCATATTTATACATTCTTAAAACAGCAGTAAAACATCAAAAAAGCATATTTGTCACTATTGTTTGCGATATGTTTCGGTGAGGCAGTTTTTACGGTCAATAAATACACTATAGGGACAAAAGTATTGGGACACACCTGTATTTCAGAGTTTGGGCTAGAACCCTTACTTCCAGTGAAGGAAAATCTTTATGCTTCAGCATATCGAGACATTTTGGACAACGCCATGCTTCCAACTTTATGGACACAGGTTGGGGAAGAACCTTTTCTGTTCCAGCATGACTGTGCCCCAGTGCACAAAGCAATGTCCATAAAGACGTGGCTGGAGAAGTTCAGTGTGGAAGAGTCCTGACCTCAACCCCATCCAGCACCTTTGGGATGAACTGAAATGGAGATTGTGAGCCAGGACTTCTCATCCAACATCAGTGCCTGACCTCATAAAATTTCCCACCGAAACATCAGTGCCTGACCTTACAAATTTCCCATGGAAACACTCCAAAATCTTGTGGAAAGCCTTTTTCCATGAACCTGTTGTAGCTGCAAAGGGGTGAGCAACATTGCATTCAGATACTTTAATATCTCCATATTGAATGCAATGTTATTAAAGTCCCTGTTGGTGTAATGGTCTGGCGTCCCAATTCTTTTGTCCATATAATGTACTTGTTTGGTTCCTGTCACCCCTGTGAACTTAATGTTTCACATCAAACCACTCATTTAAACCATAACAGATTTATGTAGAAATGAAAAAGTGTGTTGCAATTCACCATCAGCAGTCCTTATAAAATAAGCCTTAATGTTTGTTCGTCATGCTAGTTGATTTCTTGGTAAAGTTATTTGTCTTGAAGTATTTTATGTTGATGACTGAGCTTCAACCTCTTTTCATTCTTTCCTCACAGCCAAGAAAGCCACAGCAAACCTCATATTTGAAGAGAAGAAGAGCTCGTAAGAATCTCTGGGAAAGGAACTGCTCCAGCTGCTGCATATCCCTTACGACCTTCACAGGCCAAACGAAAATGTTGCCTTTGGTTTTTGTGTGTATGAGTATGTAAACTGGAAAACTGCTACTGGTTTTGCTCACTTTCTCTGTCTGTAAAACTGGCAGTGCTGCCAGTACAAAACAAGTTAATTTTAAATCTCTATCAGATAATCGTGCATGCCAGTGATGATCACCCAGTGTGCTTCAGTCCCAATAAATCAAAATCTTACCTCTAAAAAACCTTTTTGTCTCTTTCAATCACACCTGTAAGTCAAGAGGTTAGTGCTGAGCTTCATCTGTACTAAAGCCATTTGACTCAGTACTCTCGCCTGTCCTGAATTACTTGATTGAAAAACAAGAAAGAAGCGACACTTTTGTTCACTTGACTGCAAACTAACAGAAACCCCATTTCCTTCACTCAAATTTCACCACTTCCCTTTGGCTGTTACTACAGATGTGCAAGCACTGCCAGCTTGAAGCAATTTTGTCTTTTCTCAATGTCATCTGAATGAAGTTTTTAAATCATTGATTTGCATATGATTCTAAAAGCTCTCCAGTATATAGAGTGATAGTATAATAGTCACATGTGAACTCACCACAGCAGTGTGAACAATGTAAAATTTCCTTCTCTGCATTTAACCCATTCACCAAGTGAAGGCGTGGGCAGCCAGTGACGCAGTGCCCAGGGAAGTGTGGGGATGGTACCTTGCTCAAGGGTGGTGCCTCTGGCAGTCCTGGCACTTGAACCCACGACTTTGTGTGCAGGGGCAACTCCCTCACCACTAGGCCACCAGCTGATGAGTATATAAAGATAATTAGCATTTAAAGTTTTTTCTGACTAAAACATACTTGCAGGAGTTCATTTGGCAAGAGTTAGAACACATGTAGAATAACATGAAGACTTTGAGATATTAATTCCAAAGTATTTATACAGGGTTCCTGTGTTATAATTTGGACAACCAAAGTATGTTGTCAAATGTCCACCAAAAAATAAAAATCAGGATGCTGAGGGAAGGGCTAAGTCAGGCACAACTCCACCTTTCAGGATCAGCTAATGAAGAGTACATGAGCCACACGAAACAAGGATCAGCAAGAACACCCAAAACAACATTAGAGGAATTAAATTGCGCATCAACTGTGTTGTATTATAGTTCGTGGTCATGGTTGATCTACGCTGGGCTGTACATGGCTCTCAGTGTAAACTAAAAACCTGAAAGACCCTTGGGCTTTATTTTATCCTAGACAGTGAGCTTTAGACAGCTAGACACACGTGTCCCTACTCCTATCCACAATGGAAGGCAAGAAGTATTTAAAAAAAACTCAGAACAACCCTCCAGCCACACAAGTCATTACAGAACCATTCAGAAGTCTTGATTTTCTGCCTTCTATGTTCATAAAGGCGCATGAACAGTGGTGGTTGATAAGGAAGTAAAATGAACTGAGGCTAAAGTTAGTCTCAGCCTCAGATGCTCCATCCACAGGGAGAAGTGAGGCTAAAGTTGCCTGAGGGTATGCAAGCCATTAAGATGACATTAGATGCCACATAAAAAAAAACTAGAAGCAAAAATACACGCTAAAGACAGACAATTGGCATGAGGAAGAAAATTTGCTCGATGATTTAAACAAAACCCAGATTACAGGTGAAAACAGTGATTTGAGTTTAATGACTTTATAAACAATTATATAAAACAATTATTTTTAAAAATCCATGCATTCAGTGTAAATTTGATTTGAAATATAGAGGAGATCTATATACAGTGTGTATTGTAACAGCATTTTTGACTTGATCGGGCCGTTCACCAGAAATACACTTGGGCTGCATAGAAGATTTTACGTTATTGCCTACATTTATATATATATGTATAAAAAAAAGAGAAAAGGTTGAATTCCATTACAAAAAAAAAAAACCTAATTCAAGTCAAATAAGTGCCTCTAGCTATGATCAACCCCTCACACTGTTCTTTTTATGACATGTAGCTAGATGGTGAGGCTTTTTGCTAAACTTAAACATTAAAAACTGAATTAACCAAAAAGAGAGAGACACTTGAAGTCCCTCTACAGGAGTACACAAATGGAAGTTTCCCCCCGTTCCCCAAGTTACATTCTAAATAGCATTTAGATAAACTGCCATACAGAAACTTGTTAAAATCAACATATCTGACAAAAAAGCCTGAGTTGATGGGGAAAGGGAACGTCTAGTTCAAAGGAAAAAAAAGCCTGAGAAGAAAAAGCCCATTTGATTTACTTTTATACAATAATTTACAGTAGTACAATTTGTGAAAGGGACATTTTCAGATGCTCACAAAACAGAATCCAGATTATTTTACAGCTGAGAAAATTAAATAATTCAAGCATGATGGAAAAGATAAACAAACAAACACAGAAAAAGTCGGCAGGGTGGTCACATGAAAACATTGTAAACGAGGTACTTTGGAAGGTGAACCCCAGTCCTTCAGACTGCTTTGAAGAGAGACCCTTTAATCCACTCTTAACATGATACTGTTTCTTCTGTCCAACACTTTTCTCTTAAATAAGTCAAGAGCTGCAGGAAATTACAGATGTTGTAAGTCAATGCCAGGATCCAGTGTTGCAGGTGGAGGTGGATTCTTTTTTTATTTTTCCGAATAAAAAAAAAAAAGGAAAAGAAAAAGAAAAAAAAAAAAGTAGTCAATTTATAAAAATAGTTGGGAAAAAAACCAAAACAAAAAAAACCAAAGCAAAACCTTACACTGCTGCACCTATGACATGGTGCAACGAGACTCTTAAATACAAAAATATGCAATTTGTGTTTAGTCCCCAGCAATTCAAAGTCAGAGCACGGAGCCTTGAAAAAGCCTGGTGTGCAGTACAGCGGCCAATAGTCCAATAAGGCATTTTCTGCGTTTGTGTTGTGTCTATGGCTAGTTGAGGGCAAGCCGGATAGTGGACGCTATGTCTTACGACCGCTCCAGACCTGCTCGGGCGTACTTTTGTGGTCAGAGGAGTACTCGAAGGGAGAGCGGTGGCCCATGGGTGAACGCGAGTCATAAGGTGATCGTTGGTCTCGTGGAGAACGAGGCCCACTGCCTGATGCCCGGTGCTCCATTTGCCAGTCTGAGTGGTAGCGGTAGTCCCGTGAGGGCTTGTGGTGACTGTATTCGGTACTGGAACGATGCTCAGAGTGTGAGCGGTGCTCCGTGACAGATCTGTGCTCCGTGTGCAAGCGGTCCTTGGAACTGCTGTCTGACCAAAGGTCTCGACCGGAGCGATGATCGTCTAGTTTCCTATGTTTGCTGTCGCTGTAGTATCTATGGACAAGCATTTGGACAAAATCAAACAGTTCATTTACACAGACATTACAATCCAACATTTTATGGATAAAACTTCAGTGCTTTTTATACTGAACATGTGATGTTCTGACCTGCTGTCCTGGCGTTCTCTGTAGTGGTCTCGCTCTCTCTCGCGGTGGTCTTTTCCATTGCTGAACGAGGAATACGGCCTCTTCCTACTGTCCGAGCTCTTCCTGTGCGAGTCGCTGGATTGGCGCTCTTTGCTCTGTTCGTGGCTGCGTGAACTTGAATGATGCCGGTCTGAGCTATAGCTGTCTCTGCTGCTCTCGTCCTGCTGAGAGTCCTTTAATCTCTCAATGTCTGAAGGCAAAGGAGAAGAAAACAGCACATGTTAAACCACGGCAGTATCAAAACTAAATTACAGAGTAATCTGCATCAGATCAAGCCTGGTCCTTGTGCTGTGAACAGATGCCCATGTACCACTTAAATACCCAAAATGAAGTGTCTCATAAATGAAGAAATACAGCAGGAATAAAAGACGTACCTGTGTGTTTTAATGATTGCGTATTTACAGTGCTAGTGTTCTGGTCCGCTGTCTGGAGAGCAAAAAAACAAAAAAAAAAAAACAAAAAACAAAAAAAGATGATACACCACGGAGAAAAAGACAAATGGTTCAACTTACAAGCAAAGACATGCAATTTTTAAATAAGGTGGAACTATTCATTCATTACACCATTACGATTTATTTTATGAATATAAGAAACTCCAGGAAAACATGCCCATACCTGAGCGCTTTCTTGTCTTTTCTTTATTGCATGCTTATACAATTTATGCAGTTTTCTTGCATCAAATTCCGTGAACTTGGAAACAAATATCCAAAGATTTCTGCATGAAACAAACATACAAATAAATAAAAACGATGACAAGAACAACGCATATTATGAGATGGCTTGTATGTGTGTGTATACACACAAACACAGATCAGCCATAACATTATAAACACCTGATTACTACTGTGTTGGTGCCCCAGGTAAATCGGTACATAAAATTTTCATATTGAACAAAAATGCTTACTTTCTCCACTGTTTGATCTGGTCGGGGTTTGTGTACTCTTTTAGACAGTCTGTGATGTGGTCTCCGATTTTGATCAGACACTGGCGGGTGTGCTCTAACTGTTCGCGCTCTGAAAGACCTTTCTCAGGACGGTCCAACTGCTTCAAAGCTGCCTTCACTGGTCGCATGCGCTCCTTACACTGTTAAACACAAGGGATGAGACCATGTTACAGACACTCAAAATAAACACTCATGCAAATGTTAATGTGCTGGTAAATGTCCTATGTCCTCCATGAATTATTATTTCTTTTGAGTGACCTACTTTGATAGTCAGTATTGAGTCAAATGGCTAAAAGACATGTGCAAGCTAATAAGCTGCTTCTCTCATTAAATAAGTAGGCATATACACAGAAAATGGAACAGCATAATCATCAGTTCTGTCTCCTTTGTTCCATTAATGCATGTTGAGGACGGCCATACATGCTTTCCAATCAGTCTCCAGATTGACAGGTTGTCAATGCACTCACCACACTAAAAGTCTTCTGATCAAGCTCCTCAGATTCCTCAGAGACTGGAACGGTCTCTCCCCCTGCAGTGATGTGGACTGGAGTATCAGCCTTCTTATTCTTCTCCCGGACTTCAGTTTTCACCTCCGGAGTCTGACGGATAAAATACATGCATACATAATATTAAGACCAGTCAAAATTTAAAAGGTTGGCTTAATGTATTTTACAACATACAGTATTATACCACCATACTCGATTAATTACATTTTTCTTTAGATAGCAGTTGAGACTAGTTTTGTTTCTCCCTAACCTTCTCTGTAATTGATTCCTCCACTTTGTGCACAGGCTCCACAGACTTGGTCTCCTTTTTCTCCTTTGGCTCCTTTCTCTCTTTGCTTTCACGGCCTTCCTCCTTTTTCTCCTTTTTGATCTCTTTCTTCACCTCTCGCTCTTTTGTCTCCTTCTCCTCTGGCTCTTGAACATGGGCTTCTGGTTCCAGTTCCTCCTCCTCCTCTTCCTCCTTCATAACACGATCAGGGGCCCGCCCCCTTCTGCAAGCCGCTGACTTGGCAAGAGGAGCTTCCTGTTGGGCAAAAGTTTAGAGGTGAGTCAAGAGAAAAGCTCCCAGCTACAAGCAAAGGTTCACCTCAAATATTTGGTGTAGTAAAAAAGTGACCGTACAATAACAATGGCAGAGTATTGGTTGCTAGTCATTTTCTTGTTTTTGGCAAATGACAAATCTAGCTCAGTGGTAATCACTGGTGAAGTAAAAGAGTAAAACAAAGTCTTACAATTTAACAATTGCCACTATAGATCGGATTTGTAAAGACAAATTGCCAGTAAGGCTTAAGCTGTTCTTAGTTCAGCTTCCCAGAGAAGCATAAACAAGCCCTTAAAACACAAAAGTCTAAGTCTAATTTTCCAAAAAAGTAAAGTAGGGGAGACACCATGGGACAGTAATTAGACAAAGCAAAAACGACTACAACATTTTCTTTAAGCTATGCAAACCTTTTCTTCTTCCTTGTCGTCCTCATCTTCTGAGCTCTTGTCTGAGGGAGGAGTAGAGGACAGGCTGTTGGCAACCTCATCCACCTTCGGTTTCACAGCTTTGTTCTTCTTTCCCCGTGGCTTCCTCTTTCGTGAATTTGCCTGAAGAAAAAAAAAATGGAACCAAAAAAAATACATTACCAAATGTATTATTGCACAATGGGCCATTAAGATGGGATAGATTAATATGAGAATAAATATTAATAAAAATATCAGCAATATTTAAAATAAATCTCACAAAGGGTATGACATTCCGTATCCTACTTCTCAATACTAGTGGAATCTCTTTATTGATCTTTTAACTTTTTAATGCGTGAGCTGCCTGTAGTAAGTTTAGCACATAGAAAGCACCCTGGTGAGGAATGTGGTTTCCTGTGGACTCAAGCGCATAGCTGGTTGTGGTGGCAGTTCTGTCAGTTTAGGAAGTTAAATATTGCATAAATTTAGATCATAAGACCATGTGCCTGAATTATTTACTAGAGGTCGACAGATATATCGGTCAGCTGATATATTGGGCCAATATTTAGCATTTTTAATGATATCGGCATCAGCTGATTTCCAAGTTTAGTACGCCGATATTCAGACATCTCTGCGGACAGCCCAGTTTTGCTGCAGTACACGTGACCCATGCTGCCGCTTCTGCAGGACCGCAGCCAGAAGTTTTGTGAGTTGTGAAAAACTAATATCGGTCGACCTCTATTATTTACTGCATGTATTAATGACATAGTTTCACAGCTGCATGATATTCAAGTTTAAGTCTAGAGTGGTCAAACTGACAGACAGCTATCTTGCTTTTTTTGGCACAAGATGACACCACAGGCCAAACAAATGAACATTAAAAACATAAAAAAACAAACCCAAAACCCAAAACAAAACACTGATGTGTTGCATTAAATTTGTTATTTACTTGAATCAAGATGAAGTTAAACCCAATTAATAGCGTAAATCATAAAACCTTAACAACTGTGTAGCATTACTTCAATCCGCCTAAATAAATGCGATCAGGCAATTATGCAAGAAATGTGACAGCCCTGACGGTGACTAGGCTAAATGCAGGAAAGAGCTAGCAAAAGAACACAGCCACACTTGTCCGAAGGCTTGAGTTATATAACTACTTCAAACAAAAAGCTGATATGATTAATTACTGCGGCAAAGATTAGATTTCTGCTGGATAATTAAAGGGAGTTTCTTACCATGCCCGTTTGCCTTTGGGCTTCCTTCTTGGCGAGGTCCTTGCTGAGTAATTTGATGAGGTAGTCGGCTCGTGTCTGGAGCTGTTTGGCCTGTGGCTTCTTATCAGGATCATCTGGTAAGAGCTATTTAGACCAATGAAAAAAATAAGCTTATGATCAAGTTTTACCAAGCAGAACAAATATGCATAGACAGTTTAACAAACTTAAATATTTGTATAATAATCACACTGAAATCTGTTAATAATCTAGCTGACAAACCAAAGACTGATTTCTCTTATGTCACCCACATCATACCTTATGGGTGAGGTTGAGGTCTGGGTCCATCTTAATCATTTCCCAGCTCCCATAGCCATACTCATAAATCCCAATAAGCAGGCTGGAGTCATCCTCTTTGCCCCATTCAATGTCAAAATGAGCTGCCTTTGCATGGCAAGGAAGTGTATACCTGAACAAATGGAATCAAATTTAATAACAGCTTGCATCTTACAGATTCACATTCAAAAGTAGTTTTAAGCATTAAAACAAACAAGATATTTAACAAGGCATGGTAAGAAAAACTAAACAAAATGAGCAAAGGTATCAATAGAGTACCTCTTCCTTTCCTCTGGGTCTGCAGGAATGGCCTTATGCAGCGGTGCTAGCTCCTCTTCATGTGAGATTACTAACTTGGCATTGACTTGAACCCCTGAGATCCTGAAAGTGGGTCCTTTCACCTTGCCTCGCCTGCCTCCTAAACACCCAAGACAAAAGAACAGACGAGGGATTTTAAATACCATCAGAAATCATTTTCTACTTTATGCAAAAACTCACAGATTTGAAGATGCAAAATAGGAAACACTATTAGAAAATCACTTTACATATGAAGAGAAATAAACAGGCTACATGCCTGAGGTCTTCTCTGGTCCACAGGGATTTTCTCTCAGGGTTTTTATGCAGCCATTGTGCACAGTTTCTGCCAGTCGCCTCAAGTCATGCTCTGACTTATCCACCAACTCAGCATCCCGTGCAATAGCATCAAGTCTATTAGACACAGTGACATCAAGGGAAACGGCATCAGCATGGAAGATGAACTTAAAAATGAAAAAAAAAAAAAAATTAAATAAAAAAAAATTTAAAAAAGGGAGGTGGGAAAAAGCTTACCTTTCCAAAGGACCACCAAACTTCTTGTAGCTCTTAATAAATCTAATGACATGAGAAAAATAAGCAGTCATGTATTTAGGAAAATTAATATTTCAACTAAGTCACTTCAAGGAAGTGTTTAATATTTAAAACATTCCACAAACTAGTAATTTATGCAGATTTATGCTTTGCCACCATGAAAAAGGGGGGAATAACCTCCGTATTTCAGCATCACTGAAGCCCTTGATATTTTCTCGAGGAATAGTTCGAGGTCTGCCTCGCTTCTTAGGCCGCTTTCGGTCTGATCCCGAGTCACTGTCTGAGCCAGAATATCTTCTGTTCCGACTTCGTCTGCCCTCGTTACCATTGAAGCTTATCTAAAACCAAAAGATAATACTCAACTTCACAGAGTTCCAAATGTCAATAGGCCTGCAGTGACAAACAAATTTGATTCTCAATAGTTGGCAAAGGTTGGTTTAGTTGCAGTCCAACATGTCAATGTACAATAGTGAAAGTTATGATATGAATATTTAAAATGTCTATATTTGGAAGAATACGCAACAAATTCAAAACAGTGATTTATGCCAATTCTAACAAAATATCAGAACTGCTTTGAACGTTGGCTCACGTTCCTTAAATATAATGCAACTCTGATTAAACATGACCGACTTTGAGAGCTAACTTGTTACACCACATTAAATGAAGCAGTTGAAGTATGTGGCTGCCCTCTCACCTGTTTGGCACAGTTCCTCATGCGGGGAAGCAAGTAGATCTCTGCCAACTCCTTCTGCCTTTCCTCTTCCTCCATCCTCCGCCGCTGCTCTTCTGGGATGATGTCGTCCCAGTTTCTCTGATTGCTATCTGTGTCCATGTCAATCTCCTCCTCTTCCATCATAGAGAAGTTTGCCACCTGGTGTGGTAAAGAGGAACTAATTAGTGGAGGGTAGCTATTACATCTTAACAACAGCAACACACATTATCTCAGTCTCCATTCATAATACCAATAATAGTAATCACCAAAACCAAACGTTTATGTAGAAATGATTAAACAAATACAAGTACTAACTGAAAACAAGGTGCCAATTTACCTTGAACTGGGAGAGAAGTTCTTCTCCGACAGTAGATGGGCCAGGGTCATTTTCCCTGGTTTCTGCTCTCTTGAGAATCTCATCAATATCCATCTCCTGTATAATCAGAGTAAACAGTCTGATATTCACAGGCATCATTTCTGTGTAGACACATAACTAAGCACATTTTTGGACAGCTGCTCCTGGATCAAACACTAAGAGGCAAGCACATCAACCCACCTGAGGCTCTTGTTCTTCTCCTTCTGGCTCCTTAAAGAGCTCTTCAGCACCGAACTTTAGAATAGCAGACAATTCCTCTTTGTTGAAAGGGGTTGAACTACTTATAAAACCAAAGAGACATGACCATTAAAACCTGGAAGATAACACTAGAGGTAACACTACATTTCACTAAGTCAGAAACAGCTAAAACCACGGCCAGTATCTGAAGGTGTTATGTTTTGTATAGGTACCTGGAGGGGGCAGCACCAGTATGGAGCACAGTTTTTCCTGTGGTGTCCATTCTCTGAATGACCAGGTGGTCCAGCACCATCTTCTTTTTGGCTCTCTCAATGATATCTTCCTCCACAGACCCCTTGGTCACCAGCCGGTAAATGTTAACCTAAAATATATATGGACCAGTATTAATAGAGGATTGAAAAACAAAAGGACATTTTTAAAGGAGCACTTTACTCAAAAACGTTGAAAATGAACAAGGAGCAGTGAACAATTGTCATTCTGCAAAATTATAGGATAGAAGAAATTATCTACCAATCTTATTTATCAGTTTAATAGGGAAATCTATAAACAAGTTTATAGTTTACCTGTCTTTTCTGCCCAATCCTGTGAGCTCTAGCCTGAGCCTGCAGGTCATTCTGGGGGTTCCAATCAGAATCAAAGATGACCACAGTATCTGCAGAGGCCAAGTTAATACCCAGACCACCCGCTCGCGTGGACAAAAGAAAACAGAAATCCTGAAAAGCCAAAAGTTCATGTCATAAGATCCTCTGTCTATTTCATAAGCCTATTGTATATACAGCACACACAAAAGCAGGAAATTTCCACACTTACCTCAGAGCCTTCTGCGTTGAAATGATCCAGCGCCTGCTTCCTCATCTCTCCCTTAATAGAACCGTCCAATCTCTGCAAAGACAACACACTTTTACCATCCTAATCTTCAAAGCTCTTTCACTGAGCAACCTCAGTGCTGAAACATCAAATGCAACAGTTAGAGGGAAAAAAAAAAAAAAAAAGTGCCAGTCACCTGAAAGAGGAACTGACGGCTCTTCAGGTACTCGGCCAGGATGTCCAGCATCCGGACCATTTGGGAAAAGATGAGCACGCGGTGGCCACGTTCCTTCAGCCGTACCAGCAGCTTATCCAGGAGAACCAGCTTCCCACTACTTCGTATCAAGTGCTGCAGAAAGTGTAGATTCAATCATTTAACTACCAAACTTAGCTCCTCAGCTTCAGTGATACATGACAAAGCAACTAATTAAACCATTGATTCAAGTTAAATTTGCCAGATTGTTGCTTATAACTTAACTTTAAAACACTAATTTTGCTTTCATATTTTATCTTTAACTTGTGTTCCTAGTTTAAGTTGTTTTACTCTCATTTTAGATTTTTTAAATTTAAACATATACTTATTTTATAATGCTTGCAGTCATGAAAAGGAACGGTTCAGGACATATTTCAGTGCATGTTGAACTTGTATAACTGCATGTGACAAAGAATCTTGAATCTAACATGAAGTCCCAGAGGGTAATGAATACATTAATCAATCAGAAAATGAATAAGTAGCACTGCTGTTCATTGTTCTGAAAAAGACCGACTGAATAACATTCATACCTGCAAGGCCTCCGCTTTATTGTAGAAATCATTGTCCTCAGGTGGTCTGATGAGGTAGCAATGATTACAGCACTTCTTAAGCTCCATCATGATGTTGAGAAACCCAGACGTGCTACCTTTTGTGCCTTTACTCAAGGCCTTGTAGTTTCTTGTCAGGATCCACCTATGAGATATTAAATACTGTGTTAACAATACAAACAAGATTTAATTGATCTTTTAAGAAACTAAGTTAAAAACATACACTACTCACAAAAAGCTACGGACATTTTGGCTTTCGGGTGAAATTTATGGAAAACGTAAAAAGTTCACACTACAGGTGATATTATATCATGAAAGTAGGGCATTTAAGTAGAAGCATGCAATGGTGATTTCCTCATCTCAAACAATTTATTGAAACAAAAGCCAACAGTGTATACCACAACAAAAAATGTAAATGTCTCAATAACGTGTCATGTGCCCTTGAGCATCAACTACAGCTTGGCAACGATGTCTCATGCTGTTCACAGGCGACTTATTGGCTGCTGAGGCCAGGCATCCCACTCTTCTTGAAGGGCAGCACTCAGGTCATTGAGGTTACGAGCCTCTACATGGCGACTCAGCTGATCCCGTAGGTTTTCTATGGGATTCACGCCTGGAGAAAGTGCAGGCCACTCCATTCGAGGTAACCCCGTCTCCAGCAACTGTTCCCTAATGACATGACCTTAATGAGCTTGGAGCATTGTCGTCCATGAAGATGAAACTAGGCCTGTGTTGTTCATGCAGGGGCACAATGACTGGATTAATGATGTTATTCAGGCAGTATGGGCTTGTCACTGTACCATTCACAAAGTGCAGGGCAGTTCTGTATTGACTAGACACACCTGCCCACACTATAACACCATCACCACCAATAGCTGATGCATAGTGCTCTCCTTGATGTCTCTGACATCATTGGCGGCCATCATTACTGCTCAACGTGAATCGACTTTCACCAGAGAACAGCACTGAGGCCCACTGGTCCCTCGTCCAGCGTAAATGCTCCCTGGCTCATGCAAGACGATGACGCCTGTGCCTGGTGGTGTGGTCAGGTACCATTGCAGGTCGACTAGGGCGCAGACCGTTTTGAATGGTCTGACATGACACTTGGGTGCCTCTCACCTCCCTTATACATGCCTGAAGTTGAGTGGCATTCATCATCCGGTTCCGCAGGGCACTGTTCACAATGAAGCAGTCATCAATGTGGGATGTGGCCAAAGGACGCCCACTTCTATGCCTTTCTCTTCCAGTCTCTGTATCTCTGCTGCAACCTGCTGACACTCTGACACTAAGCTCAGTGGCCACTTCTGTCTGAAAACATCCTGTTTGAAGCCTCACAATGGCAAGGTACTGTTGATCAATTGTTAGGTGTCGTCTTGGTTTCATGATGTCAAAATTTGAACAGCATGATGAGGACTGTTTAAATACCAATTCTGATTGTACCAGGAAATGTACTGGTCAATTCATGGATCAAACACCTGTTGTGAATTTTGCTGTTAAGCTCCTTGTCAGAGAACAGCAAGTTGTGCAAAAATTACTGAAACCTTGAACAGTTGGACATGTGCATTCAAACGTTTAAGGAAGGTCACAGTAAGTTAATCTGTAAAGGTTATAGTGGATTTTAGGTTCATCCTGACATTTCACCCGTAAGCCGAATATCCCTAACTTTTTGTGAGCAGTGTATGTTGGTTTGAAACACACACAGTAGTGATCATGCTTCCTTACTTGTAGTACTGTTTCTGCATGGCACTCATCTCCACCCTGAGAATCTGTTCAACCTTAGCAGGCAGTGACTTCTCCACATCCTTCTTGACCCTTCGCAGCAGGAACGGCTCCAGCTCCTTGTGCAGACTGGTGTAGCCCGAGTCTCTGCCTTTACCATGCTCCTCCTCAAACAGCTCCCATGAGTGAAATCTGAGAACAAACACCCAAGAGTAAATAAAACAATGAGTACAGCTCTTAAAATTGCTTTACCATCACTCTAAAAATCATGATACACCAACTAGGAAAACTTTTAGAAATACATTCAGTAAGCCACATCATTTTAAAAAATATTGGTGAAAAAACAAAATAGCAGCTGTAATGAGGACAGCTCATACTTCTCAGGCATGATGAAGTGGAGGAGAGACCACAACTCTTTGAGTGAGTTCTGGAGAGGTGTTCCTGTGATGAGAAGCCTGTGGTTGGACCTGAAGTCAATCATGGTCTTGTACAGAAGTGAGTCATCATTCTTCAGCCTGTGTGCCTCGTCCACACCAATGAAAGCCCAGCTCACATTTCCCAGAAACGACTGAACAGAAAGACATGTGACAGCCACTTAAGACATTTAGCTTGTACAAAATAAGCTTATATTACTGCCTGTGAGAAATGCAGGAATCAATTAACAACTTGGTGAAAAACTTAGGAACTGCCTAATTGCTTCCTTTCTGATATCACTTCAGTTTCTATTTCTTTAAGACCAAGCAGAAATGAAAACTCGGACACCAAATTGGAAATCAACACTGCCAAATGAAAGGGAGCAACATGTGAACAGACCAGTACCGTACCTTGTCTTTCAGGAGAATTTCATATGTAGTGAGAAGGATGTTGAGCTTCAGTCGCTTGGTCTGCTGATGCATCCACTCATGTGTTCTGATCTAAATTTCAACAAAACGTATTCAGCATAAATTTCTGAACATGATAAATAGCAGTAAGACAAAACAACTAGTGCAGCAAAATGAATGGAAGGACATTTTTTTGTTAAGATAATGAAATGGTTGTGAAGTCATAACTGTTGCCAGTGATTTTTTTCCCCTCTCATTTTCATAGAAGCATCAATTATGACTGCTCACTTTAATCCCTCCCAGGCATACAAGTTAATGTAATACAATAAAAATGAAAATGATAAAGACTAAAATGGTCAGCCTTGTAACTGACCGACATCTACACACCACTGATCACACAATGAGAAAAGTGTGCATTTTCATACCATGTTCCTACTGCTGATGTCTCCCAGGTAGACCACTACATTCATCTGTGGGGCCCAGAGTAGGATTTCCCTCTGCCATGAGGTGAGAGTAGACAAGGGCACCACCAGCAGGAAAGGTCCATAGAGTTGGTGCTCGTTGAACAAGTAGTTCAGGAAAGATATAGTCTGAATGGTCTTCCCCAGGCCCATCTCATCAGCTAGAATACAACTGTTCCCCCTGGGAAGAGTGTTGTAAAGAGAACAGTTCATCCAAACCACTGATTTCATCTATAGAATGAGAGCATCTCAGTTCAGGCTGTATAAATAAATTAATAATTACATTTAAGGAAACACTCATAACAGGGGAACTCAGAATAGATCTTAATAGAATGTGACAACCTACTTGCACCAGGAATGGGCCATCCAGTTTAAGCTGTCCAGCTGGTAGTCCCTAAGCTCAAGTCCATCTCCACCAATATAATGAGGCTGTTTCTTCATGGGCATAAACCGCGGCCTCTGCTTTAGAACCTGAACAAGTGCATGCATTCCTTTACTGCACGAAACCATTAAGTGAGACAACAATGCACATGGATTTATTGAGGTTTCTTCAGGGCTGCTTTAAGAGCACACATCCTGTTACCTTGCAGTCTCTAAAGGGGATTGTTTTGGACTGATTCCGGCTCATGTAGTCATCTATGCACTTCTGGAACTTTCTAGCAATAAGTGCCCCATCTTCCCAGCTGCATTCTGAGTAGGGAAGCCCTTGCCATTTACACAAGTAGTCTGGGTAGCCTGCTGCCGACTTCTGATTTGAATGACCTGGCAAAATGTATGGCAACGTATGCATAAATACACATCACAAAGACTGTAAACAAATAGAATGCAAGCATCAACAGTGAATTGGATTATAGTGTTCCTTTACCAATAATTCTCTCCACAAGCTGATACTGTGAATGCAAGTCATCCATGAGCTCCTGCTGGCAGTTGAAGTATTCCACATCTTCAGGTGAGGCAGCTTTGAGCCTGCAAGCATTATGAAAAAAATTGAGATGCTTTACAGAACTGTCTACTGTGCACAATAAAACTGATTAGCAGTATTGATACTAGAGCTGGGCGGTATGACCAAAAATTTTTATCACGGTTTTTGTGAATCACAAGGCTTCAGACATCATCCAGAGCCTTGTCGGTAGTTCCCCGGTCCCATAGAAGTAAAGTTATATAAATAAATAAATAAATTTATTAAAAAAAAATACCACTAGTGGCAATTTAAAGATGGAGACACATACGAGGAGACAGGTGCTGAAACAGGGAGTGTGCGTGTGAATGTTTACACAAAATATAAGTATTTATTTCTGTTTTTTTAACTTTATTTGTATGGTTTGCTGTGTTCTATATTGGATTGGGGTCCATGTGAAGTACTCCGAACTGCACTCTGATCCGGTATCGGCTGTATAAATAAAATCATTATTTTTATTACTTGGCTAAAATATTTTTCACTAATGTATCCACGCAGTGACATGAAGAGCTAACTGCTAAAGGCTAAACACAAGCATGTTTCTTCACAATGCTGAGATAAAAATGTACTTTTGGGATTATTTAGCCCTTACTTGGGACTGTTTTTCCCATTTGATCCCATTGATGTACAGAATCATACACACTGTCAGAGTCAGACGACCTCAAAGGTATATTAATATTTATGTATATGAAATTTGAGAAATTACAAGCACAAAAAAAGCTAAAAATAAATTGCACTAAAAAGCACTCCCTAAAAGTAATATTTTACGCCCTACAATCCAAATGCTGTTTATCTGACATGTCACGACTCTCACACAGAGCTTCACCACTTGCTCAAATGAACTGTTCAGTTCCTATAGCAGCACAGCAGTGAAAAAGGCCCTCCTACAAAGTTTCCAGCTGCGCCACTTTCCAAACGTTCTTTAGGCTATTTAAACCGGTACTGCCTTATAAGAAAAATTTGTATCATAACAATAATAAACATTTTTTTGGTATGAGCCGGTGTACCACCCAGCACTAATTGATACATAACTTTACTAAGTGATGAGATTTCGAAATAACAGTCCAAAATACAAAATCTAAGTTTCCTTTCTGCAAATGTGGTTTAGAAACTATTAAGTTTACTACTGTGCAAGGTCCCCTTTGATGTTCAACGCTATCAAAAAATAATTCAAACACCATGTTTGTATAACACTGGTTTCATGACATTCCTCAGACAAATTAAATGAAAACATTTGAATTATTTTAATTTTTCCCCAAACTGTTATATAACCACACAATGAATGAATCATGAAAAAAATTCTAAGGCAGTTGTCTCTGGAATGAGAAAACTGTCCAAAACAGTCATGTACACCTGTGCACTGACTGATGGGGTAATAACTCATCTTCCCCAGGTATTAACCTAACATGCAACCTCATATTATACATTTGTTTTCTTCAGGCACTCGCCCTTTTATGTTCCATTGGAAAGGCACCAGAAAGGTTCCAGCATCACCTCCTTGGCCACTACAAATTTGTGAACCATTACTGAATCACTTTCATGCAATCCACATCCCATGGTTGTTTCTCTTTAGCTTTTTGAGGTATGTTTATGTACATGTGTCATGCGTAGGATTTATTAGCTGAAAAAATCTGGGGGGAACATCCTGTATCAGAGGTTCTTATTAAAATTAGCAGGCCATAACAAAACAGAAAAATCACAATAAGCTATGCCAAATGTGCAAGTCCTTAATTTTAGAACAGCACTGCTCAAGGGGCATCTATTCATTATTTTATTCAATCAAACATCACCTTTTCCTGTTGGAATTGAAAAACTGAAAGTAAATAATATAAATATTATCCAGCACTAGCAGTACATTATAGGCCAGGTGTGTGTCCAGCACAATTTGCCGATTCCCCTCCTCTTAGACATTCACTTAACCAGGCAATTAACAGAGTTCAACCAGGTGTGTTTGAGCAGGCAAATCACCAAACTGTGCTCTGCCCTCAAAGACAAGGCTTGGGCACCCCTGCTAGATCCAACGAAAACAATAAGACTGTAGTCTTACCACCTCTTCTTTTCCTGCTCTTTCTTTTTGAAATTGTCCAGTTTCTTCATGCCCCTGACATTCTGCAGTTTCAGCGTCTCCTCAGTCTCCCACGTGTTGTGAATGTGTGACCACCCTTTCCATTTGATCAGGTACTGCACATCTCCCGGTTGCTTGTGTGGGTTAAAGTTGGCATTGGGGTCCCCATCAGCTTCAACAGCATAGACAGTGGTAGTTGCCCCAGTGGCTGCGCACAAAAATAGAACATATTAGTGAGCAGTCAGTACATTGCAAACCAATAGAGCTGTCTCAAGCAAAAACTGAGACACATGAGTTAGTTAATGTGTCTAGGATTGCAGTTTTTTAAGAAGGTCTTGAATTTAAGTTTGTCTTTGTATGGAAAGTAAACTTAAATTGGCATATGCTGAACTTTCTGGCAGCTTTTTGAGCCATTATTGTTCTTTTTCCTTTTCTTAGGTGCACACAGACAGGACTATTGGTGAACAGCTCCCGTCTTTTGGTTTTTGCACAGGTCATAAATGCACTCTAGGTTTGTCAGCGCTTTGTAAACATTAATTCATTGACTTAATTGTTTGCATTATTGATCAGGTTGAATAACAGTTTCAGCTCTAAATATATCCAAATGAATAACTGCAATGAATTCAATTAAATGAATTTACCTCCCTTCCGTCCTATTCTCATGGCCATCACTTTCTCAAGTGTCTCAAACTCATCCTCCTCAGGTGGTGGCACATCCTCCCCACAGACTTCCACCAGATCATCCGAGTCCGTCTTCAGCTCTTCGTCTTCTTTGTAGCTCACATTGACTGTGGCCTGCCGTCGAGGACCTGCCAGAGCCTTCTTATAGTCGTCCTCATCTTCTGATGAAGAGCCTGAGGGCTTCTTTTTTGGAGCCTTGCTCTTTTTCCCATTTCTGGCATTGTTCCTGAAGGGCAGGACAAGAAAATTAGAAAGAGTGACAGACTTGAAACTGCAGCACTTCACCTGGTAAGACATTAAACACCAAACTGCTAAGACACGTGAAAATGCTCTCAGGCAGCACAAAATCTCCCATGGAAGCCAGTTACTATACATTAACTTAGAAGAACAAACACATTGTCTCACTTGTTAGGTGGTTTTCTGCTTTTAACTTTGTGGCTGGGCTCATAATCTGAAACGGACTCTTCACTGTTCTCCTCCTCTACCTCAGCCGAAGAATCAGAAGTGTCACTCCCTGAACCTGAACCAGACCCCGAATCAGAGTCTGAAGACCTGTATCACATGCACACACAAAGAACATTAAAAAATGAGCGATGAATCAGAATAATTACCTTGGTATAAAGAACCAGCATACACTGCCTTTAAGCTTAATGACAGGACTCACCCTTTACTCTTTTTCTTCCTCGACGAGTCATCATCTGAGTCATCACTGCTGGAGGACTCCTTAGAGAAGAACAAAGCACAAAATCAGTGAAATCCACACACAATCACTTAAAGCCAGTCTTTTGGCATTTCATCACTTTTAACGTCAAATAACTTGATAAATCTTTGAGCAGATCTCATTGTAGGAGAACCATGAACACCACTCCTACAGAGATTTGGTGTGGCATTTAAGATATAGTGCTGATCCAAGATCAATATAGAAAAGAGCAAAACCAGATAAAAACAAGCACTTCTGAAATCAGGTTTGAGAATGTAATACCTCGTCTGAGTCACTGTTTGAAGAGCTCTGTTGCTGTTGCTGCTGCTGCTGCTGCTGGAGATGCTGTTTCCTGAGCATCGCTGACCTCTGCACTGCCAGGATACTGGGGTTTGAGTTCCAAAACTGCAACCGAGACATCACAGTACTATCAGCATTAAGAATGTATTTTATACATAAACTAATCCTGATCCAGAGCCCAACATCCGTATGCCTTCTCCATTTTAGAGCCCTTTTTACACTCAGAACCCAGTAAATTACTAATACTTTTGCAGCTGGTTTTCTGGTTTTGCTGTGCCAACAGATCTTTAATGATATTTTACTGGGGCTTAGAGCAAATTCCTGTTATTTGTGCTTGTGCAATGTTCAGCTTTTGTGCAGTAGAACCTACATATGCTCAGAAGAGCTGTGTTCATTGCTTTTCTTCAATGCCACATTACTACAACTACACAAGACGTACAAATTAAGCAATGTTTTCCACACAAAGACTGAAAGGTCATGTAAAAACAGTAGCCATTTTATCACTTGACCGTCCTGTTTAGTATTGTCATCTACACATTGAGTCTTCCCAGTAATTTTGGGCAATTTCAAATACAAGTTCTAATGTCAGTCATTCATTCACACTCTTGCCAGTTTCATAATGCTTATCTTCCCATATAAAAGTGCATGTGTGAAGGGGCTTAGGTGTAAAATTCCAATGAACAGAAGCCAGCAGCAATAAATCAGAATAGTGTCAGTTACATAAAGGATGATGGACAGTTATCATTTGACCACTGAAAGTAAAAAGTGATAGTGACCATTCTATCATACGCGAACGCACCACAGCACAGTGTGAACAGCACGAAATTCTTCTGTTTTTAACCATTCACCAAGTGAAGTAGCGGGCAGCCAGGAACACAGCACCCAGGGAGCAGTGTGTGGGGACGGTACCTTACTCAAGGGTACTTCAAAGGTGCTTAGCGGTCTTCCTGATCGCAGGGCGAACAACCTAAATACAACGCTACCAGTCTGTTAATGTTAGCAATATTACTCATTCTCGCTAGATCTTTTCTTTGGGTCTCCACAAAAAAAAAAAAAATTTTCCTGAATGTGATAATCTAACATGTATAGTCTTACTGATGTATCAATCTTGGCAGGATTGTTGTCCTGGTCATTCTTCCCCTTGGATTTCTCAGAGTCAGAGTCAGACTGGCTGCCCGAGTCCGAGCCACTTCCTGAGTCGCTGCTCCCTGATTGGCTGCTGCTGGAGCTACTGCTGCTGGAGCTGGAGCCGGAACCAGAACCCGATCCAGACCCAGACTCATCATCAGAGTTACTGCAAACACACACACAATTTGTTGGGTGTTAGAGGCAAACAGGGCTGTATCTTTGACCAGTTATGAAATTCAGTTACACTTTCACTTCAGTTGTTCAATAAAACAGGTTTGGAGATTGTTATTGCAGCTGATCTTGAACATCTGACTACAGGGTTGACAATCATAAAACACCTGAGGCACAAAAGAATAATTTGCAGGTTGAAGTCTGCAGGTCTACATTTAAAATCAGTACTGTGCCTTCAAAATAACCAAAACAATGCTTATTGTACTGACTACTAGAAACACTGACAATACATAATATGCATCACAATATTTACACTTTACGAGGTGTAAGTTGGAAAAGACAAATGTACAAAACATAAAACAGGCCCAAAACAACAGTGCTGGGTCAAAAAATGACTATGAAAAACATCATGCACTGTTCTACATTAAATCCAATTATTTAATCCAATTACGCTCTTTTCTGATGCATGAAATCATTCAGCGTTCTTTAAGCACCAAAGAGATCCATGATATGTAGAAGACAGAACTGTGGCAATTTATAACAACAAAATTTCACAATATTGCCCAACCTTAAAGTTATACTTGGATTTTGATTAAAGAACAAGCCAGGCTGCATATCAAAAATTCATCCTGGTTGGTAATCAGTACTTAAAAATGTCCACCAGATAGGTACAGCTGAGGGACCATTTCTGACCTACAACTGAAGAGCCCTCATCTGTACTACAAAGCTGTACTTTTACCATGTGAGGCCTTGGGAGTGCCTCCGGACCAAACATTTCAAATTTGCACAAAATGGAGATTACACACCATCCAAACATTCAGACTCACAGCACCACTTTGCATATTGTGAAGTGTTCATTAATCTGCAATACTGATGTTTTATAACAGCAACCAAATGTCGTCATTACCTGGAATCTCCGCTGCTGTTGCTCACACTTTCATCTTCACTGCGGCCATCCATGTCTGTGGCCTCCAAAACAATGTTTGCTGTTGTGCTCGATTACGTCCTCAAATATCCCAGACCTCCAGCCTTGGCCAGTGAAGTTCAACTAAGGAAATCAAAATGGGATGGTTAACATTATCAGATCTCTCCCCATAAAATACATGAATGTAACCTTCCTGTCAATTTAACTCTCAGCAAATGAGATTACCCAAAGGAGTACTAGTTGTAGTGCAATTATCAGTATTTTTATCACCATTTCTCACATCAACATTACATATAAAAACTAAGAAAACACTTTAAATAGCACATAAAATGGCTTTATTTGTGTTATAATGTAATTGCTCATTCCTGCGTTAAGGGAAAACGAGTGAGTTTCTCAGCAATGCAGCGTTTTATATAAAACCATTCTGAATAATTTACGTACGTCCAACCAACTAAAAACTGATGGAAAATGTCCCTTTAAAATGAATTGAAGTTCCAAAAATCTCAACTGACCTGTGGCCGGGTGTTGAAATAAGGCCTAATCTACAGCCTAATGTACACACAATCAGGTAAAATATAGAATAAGTATTCTTGTCACTTCTCAATGTGGTATCCAGGAGTCTGAGAGAGCATGTGCCACTGGGCAAAGCAGCTTCTCTAAATTAATGAAGTCACAGAAGAACTCATGTAGAGAGAGAATTAAAGTAGTTTGACAACTTAAAAATGTACTTGCTTTTATTCTAGTTTTTATTTCTACTGATTATGCTGCTCTTACTTTCTTCTGCCAATTTGCAGCTGTAACAATACAAATTTCCCATATGTGGGAGTAATAATGGATGATCTTATCTTTCTTCACGGCACATTAGTCATACCATAACAAAATTACAACTGTATACGACAAATATGACATGCTTAAAGTGTTCTCTGGATAAAAAAATTACGATTTTGCTTCACTGTGTATTAGTCTTGCTTTAACAAAATTAAAAGACATAAGACAAATATGTTGTGTGTCTAATGTTCTCTGGATGTAAAGTATTAAGCATTTACTTTACTGTTCAATGGTTTGACTATAACAATATCACAAGCAAATAGGACAAATAGGATGTGAGTAAAGTGTTCTCTGGATATAAAATACTAAGATTTTTCTTCACTGTACAGTAGTCTTTCTCTAAAGAAATTAAAACCAATTAGGACAAACATGATGTGTGTAAACTGTTATCTGGATGCAAAATACACGATAACCCTTTACGTGTGTGTAAACTACCCTTTATTTGTGTGTAAACTACTCTCTGGGTGCAAAGTGTTAATTATGCTTTACACATCATTAGTCACGTCATCATAAGTCTTACTATAACGAAATTAGAAGCAAATATAACAATTTTGATGTGTGTAAGGTGTTCTCTGGACGCAGCCTGGGCCTGGTGAGAGGCCCGAGCCGTGTAGGGCTCGAGTGCAGGCGGCCTCTCCTGGACAATGACCCGGGCAAAGCCTCTTCCACGCCGGCCACGCTGAACCGGGGACCCGCGTAATGAGACACTTCGAGCAAAAAAGACGAACCTCATTCTTGTTAGCTACGGCTAGCTAATAGCACAAACTTTAAATACAAAATAAAAGGGGTTCTGCGTCTAGGAAAAGTGGAAGTGACCCTCCAAAACATCTAGATGAAATTTTCCGCGGCACATTTCAAACACGGTTGTGAAGAGCTGCTTCTCCAGGGGAGCTAAATTAGCCGATTAGCACGCTAGGCTAACTGTTTCTCGTCCTGGCACTAAGAGCAGCGTGTTAGCTGTTTTGGCTAACACGACGTTTTTACCCCCAAATTTATGCAAAACAAGGAGGAGGAAATATTAAAAACTGAATGCGGAAAAATGGTATGCAAAGCACTATTCGAAAGGACCACGCTTGATCTGCGTGTGCTACACGTTTCGTTTTTACGAGGCTAGTTTATAATCTACATTGATTTAGCCGTCGTGCTAAGGCTAATTGCCCGACTTAAACCCCCCCCAGGACCTCGGTTAGGAGAAGTTAGCAGGCTTTCCTTTAGATTAGCTAATCCTAGCTGAATTTATAACACACGGGGAAAGTTTATAGAGCCCCTATTTTTCTCAGTGCTGCGTCTGGGAGGTTGATGACCTCCCAGAGTTCACGTAGGGATGCTAATTCCTGGATCGTAACTGGCTTTGGCCGGGATCCGCGTCGCTTAGCAGTTGTTTTCGTCGCTTCTTTCCGAAATAACGAGGCCAGTAAACTTCTAAGGCGGCCGAGCTTGAACGAGAAGCCCTCCGACTACTGTTAAGGGTAAAATCCCACTTGTTTCGTCCTGTTACCTGGCTCCGGCGTGGCGCCAGGGTCCCGCGTCCCTCCTTTCTTAATTCAGGCGGCTCGGCTAACGTTAGCAGCTAGCTCAGAGCCCCCTTTGGAAAACAGTCACAACTTTTTTATTTTAGGCTAAGCCTCGTTTCTGCGAGCCTCTTCTCCTCCAGGCTCCCGTGTCCCGGCTCAAAAACGTCTCCCGCCAAAAACTGAGGTGCTTCTTTGTATTCCGAGGGCAGAAACAAAGAGGAAAAGGTAGCAGGCATTTCAGCCGCAGGTCCTATAACAACAACAGCAGCCGGCCTCCGCCATGACGCCGTGGAGCCGAGACTCACACTCTCTCTCGGAGCCTGTAGATGGAAACCCCGGGCTGTGACGTCACGAGGCCGGGGCACCGTAGTAGGTGTTTCATAATCACACACAACGTGAACAAAAGTATTGGGACCCACCTGTTTTTTCGGGATTTTTGGGGGATGCGGGTAGTGTTAAGTTATGTGCTCTTATCAGACATAAATCCCACACAACATGGACAAAAGTACTCAGATACACCTGTTTTCCGGGGTAGAGGGAAAGGTTTGAATCCCAACACTGCTAGTGACACCACTGAGGTGCCCTTGAGCAAAGTACACTGCTCCACGGGCACCCCTCATTGGTGGAAGCCCACTGCTTCACTTGGAGAATGGGTAAAATGCAGAGAAAGAAATTTCACATTGTTCACACTGTGTGCTGTGCTGTGCTGTACTTTACTATAAGCTATTTGCTTTGCTCTCGTTGTGATGTACCTCTCTGTGTGGAACTTTCCCCTGTGAGATGGACATTTTACATTTCTGATAGAAATTATTTTGGTCCTGATTGGTTGACTATGCATTGCTTTGAAGAATGCTGGATTTGTGAACTTATGTTTGTGTGAAAAACAGGGCGATGGAGAGCTGAGCTTTTTCTTGCAACTGATGTGGTTCCCAGTGCTGTGAAGAAAGCAATAAATGCTGTGTAGCAGCTGAAAACTGTGTGATCCTTCCTCAATATGGCTGCAGTTGTTAGGCACCTTACATTTTGCTGGACTATTTCTAAAACTAAAACCATACCACAGTGATCCAAGACAATAACTTTGTTCAAAGAGAAGAAACTCCAGATTTTAGTATCCAGTGGAAATGGTGTGATACAATCTGAAGCAAGCTGTTCAAAAAAGATGTCCCAAACTTTATACAAACTGAAACAGGTTTGTGGAGAAGAACAGACCAAGATGCTTTCTTTGTAATGAGCACTACTTACACTATATGGACAAAAGTAATGGGGCACACTCTTTCAGGGTTTGGGCCCCTTACACCCAGTGGGGAGAAATCTTAATGCTCCAGCAGACCAAGACATTTGAACAACGCCATGCTTCCAACTTTGTGGACACAGTTTGGAGAAGAACCTTTTCTGTTCCAGCATGACTGTGTCCCAGTG
>JBBIGA010000035.1:3975835-3989652 GCA_037576975.1 Alestes dentex | reverse complement strand
GATAGATAGATAGATAGATAGATAGATAGATAGATAGATAGATAGATAGATAGATAGACAGATAGATAGATAGATAGGTAGATAGATAGACTAGGCCGTCTAAAAGTGAGGAAGCACACTGCATTTTCTCTGCGGAAATGCAGTCTAAGTGTTGGATGATTTCTCTCTGATCAGGCTCAATAATAACTGTAACAGACGTTGTGCTGCTTAGTCACTTTTATCACCTGCCAAAAACAACATCACAAACGATCTACACTCAGTAGTCTGTATTATATAACGTACAAGTCTGTGGAAATTTGATTCCTCCTCTTAGATGTGATTTAAGATTATTTTGGATGATTTAAGATCTATGATGAACAGGAGCTGCGACTGGGAGCTCCCTGGATATCGTTGCTATGCACGCGGAGGGGCACTGGTATGTAAACTAAACTGACATCAGGTCGTGTTTATTATATTTAAATTACAATAAAAATCTGCAACCAATCATAGCGCAGAGGTGAGAGAATGTTACCCAATCACAGCGCGGAGGTGGGACGATGTTACCCAATCACAGCGCGGAGGGCAGGCGGTGTTAACCATTCATAGCGCTGCTAGTCTGTATTAGGGTGGAGCAACAACGTGCGCAGCGAGGGACCGAAAGAGGGCGCCAAATACCCACCAGAAATCAGGATTTGAACCAAACAAAACATTAGAGAGACGAGTGTTTACATTGACATCTGTGTTACTGAGGCTGCATAGAGCTGGGTATTAAGTTGCATTCATTTTATCCACGTTATTGATCATCGTAGGCACCTACACAGACGGGCACAAACACACACACACACACAGTGATGGCTGGTGGCCTCATGGTTAGTGAGTAGTGAGAATAAAAGGTCAGGGGTTCAAATCCCAGGAATGACAGTGGCACCACTGAGGTACTGTTCCCACACTCTGCTCCCTGGTTGCTGCACCGGTGGCTGCCCATTGCTTCACTTGGTGAATGGAGTAAATGCAGAAAAAAATTCACACCGTTCAGCCTGAATGTGTGCTGAGTTCATAAGTGACTATAAGAAACCACTTTACTTCACACAAGCAGACAATAGGGGATCAACAATGTATTTTATTTTCTCCTGTCTAAAATATCTACAAACATACAAATCTGGTCTTGGAAAAAAATGTTAACTCAGTTTTAAAGCTGCAATTTTAGCAAAACAATGAGTATCAAATTCCCTAAAAACGAACCAAGGTGCATCACACTGGACACCTTGGTCACTTAGATTCAAAGTACAAAAAAAATACAATATAAATTACAGACAAGCCAAATGTACAAAATGAAAATCCTGTAATAAAAATAAAAGCAGTTTTCCCGTAACAATAAATAGCATGACGCATGGCCCATGTCTCCTTTAAGCAATGTTAAGACATGTTTTGATTAACAGAACATAGGACGTGTTGTAAAAACAACAGACAATTTTCTGAAGAAAGACTAGGAAATAAGCCTGTAATGATGACTAACTCCAGCTGTTCAGTGCATGAGATATAGTTCAATATTCTGTCACTGTCAAGTAGTACATTTCTGCTGGGAACAAATGAAAACGTCATTACATTCTTACATATGTACAAAGCTACAGACAGCAAATAGTCATTCCAAGTTCTGAATGAGGAACTGGGTGAAGCACCAAAGGCCTGGACACACTGAACAACACACACTCACATCTAATAGAAAATGTATAGTAGTAGATGGGCAGTAGCAGAAGTATTAAGATGTTTTAGAACATCTCGAAGACACCACGACTGGTTTAGTTCATTTCACAGGTGAGATGTCAATGAAATTTCACTGAAAGCACCACAGAGAAAGAAGCAGTTAAGTAGATCCAGGTCTTTAAACTGAAGAGTGAAAATAATGAGCATGGCTCAAAACTGGCCCACCCCTTTAGTCCCAGCATCCACAGGTACAGTAGGTACATCCAATGCAGTACATTCCAGAAGTATGGTTACCAGGCTAACGTTCTATCAAACAGACTTTTGATCTTTGCCACCAGTCGTACCAACTGATATACATTCAGACATAAAGTTTGTTATCTCCTTAGCTTTAAAAACAAAAAGAAAAACAAAAATCAGCCGAACATAGCATACACATTAGTGTGACGTGTTGCCTTTTAAGTACAGCCAACTTAAAAATGTACATATTGTATGTTCTAGACTGATACAAAAATAATTTGCACAAAGGCCTCTAAGTCCTAAAAAGTACAGCAATGAAGAAGATTACAATCTCTCAAGGAAAGGTTAGCTAGAACATTAGGCTCTTTGGGATAATTAAGACATCTTTTTACAGTAGTCACAAAGCTACTCGTTTTAAGGTGAGAGCGCCAACTGGCGAGGTTCTTCTCATCAGCTAAACTATTGCAACGTATCTGTAAAAGTGACATTTTTACGCTTGTAAGTCAAGAGCTCAGCTCACCGATGGGGATTTTGTTACAGAAATACAATTTTTTTAGAGCACACCTTGAACCACTGTTTGAACCTCGTAACCACACACTGTGCAGACCATGCCTTTGAAATGTCCAACTGAAGGCATGCTCAGACCCTCAAGTTTCAAAAGATTCTCGTATGTACTCAAGAAAGTGTCACATGACTAATTCTGTTGTCTTTTTGATCGAAAGTGGCCCAGAGTGGCACGACGATGGCCGAGCGGAGCTCATCAGTCTTGTCTACATTTGAACGTCGTCAGCTTCAGGGCCCCTTTGTTGTGTAATGTCTTCAATGTCTTGAACTCGAGTGGCATCCGGTGAGGCCCCACGCTGGAGAAGTACCGGTACTTGAGTGTGTCATAGTAATGATACTTCACAGGATTTCCACTGGCGTCCTTAGGGAACGGCCAAAACCCATACAGGTGGATCTCATCGCAGAAACGCGTGGCCATGGTGTACATCAGCAGGCCGGTGCTGGGACGCTTGATATTCACCTTGTTTGTGAGCCAGTACCTGACAAACAGAAACATATGAGCGTCATTTAATGTGTGAATCATACTGCTTATGAAGCTCAGAGCATGGGAAACTGGATTCTCCTTGCCTTCGATAAGGAAATATTACTGGAATGGATCCCGAATATGTCCCCAGATGGTTTAAGGGCACTTTTGAGTATGTTGGCCATTTTAGTGTCCAAATTGTTAAATGAAATTCCAGATATAGAGGGCACTGCAATCTTCCATAATCAACTTGTTCCTGTTGAGATCAGTTTTTTTTCCCTCGTCCCCAGCACTTTCTCTGTCTACCAAGAAACTACTGCAAATGTTGGTTTGTTTATGTAAATGATGAGTAGCAATGCAGATGCGTCCATGATTAATTATCCATTATTTACAGTTCATCCCTGTGTAGTGCAACACTAATGTAGGAATCCATTTCAGTCACAGCCATTGCTAAACTTTCAGAAATATTCATTCTTCAGTCCATTTGTTCCATATGTGGAAACGAACCCAAAAGGAATGCTCTGTTTTTGTGATGTCAGAAGGTATTTACATGTAGAACTGAAACTGAAACATAAACTACCCCCCCCCCACACACACACACACCACAAACACACTCCTGCCTGGAACTTCCCTTTCCTCCACCAAACACAATGCATACACAGCGCATACACATCTTTTCTGCCTTAAACAGACAACTCAGACTTAAGTTGCCTCTGGAAATACCCTTCTATTTATTAAACTGCATATCTGTCCTGCTCGGGTTTTTTTTTGCTCTCTTGTCCTGTCTGCACTTGTGGTGTTCTGTTCTGTTCTTGGTTTCACTAAACTATATCCACCTATTCATCATACAGCACTTATTCAGCTCACCCACCCACACTGCAGTTTCAGCCCAGACTATTGCTGAAAGAAAAACAATACAGGGCAACTAACAGAACAGAATTCATGTACATATACTCTTTTTTTAAAAAAGTGCCACCAAGGGTTCTCTGAATGACGACAAACCAGAATCATCTTTGGTTTCCTAAACAGTTGTGTCTTACAAAGAATGTGAAGAACTCTTTAAATGTTGTATTAACCTTCCTTTAGAAATAGGTCTGAGCTGTAAAATTTAAAAAGGTAGTTCATTCTTACAGAAATGGCTCTTGAAAAAACTATCCACAGCAAGTTTGTTAGGGAATCAAAAGTCGTTTTTCTACATTATTGGGCACAGAACCTGTTTGGCACTTTTAATGTAAGTGTACATGAGGAGGTTTATTAAAGAGGTGCTAATTACTGACAGCGCACTGACACTTTGCCCCGGCGGGGGCGGGCAATTTACTGGGTTATTTTCATGCAAATGGAGACAGGCACCTTCGTAATTAACATGTGACCAGCACAACTTAATTCCCTGTTTGGCGCACATGCTTTCTGCTCGATTAGAGAAATAATGTTTTTTTTTATCCTTCTCTGATTCTGGTTCAGATTGTGACTCATTACATCAAAATAACTTATTTCAATTATTTATTTGAGAATTTGACCTCCTATGTCGAATTGAGGGTGAAATTGAAAGAGATATTACTCATTGAGAGAGTATGCAATTATTTTGCTATAATAAATCATTTTTCAAGAATAAGAGGTATTGTTCTGATGTCATGAATGCAATAATATAACTGGCTAACTTTCAGGTGGAAGGATGAGCAGAACTTGAGTTTTGTGCCACAGACATTTAGAAACATTTTGAACTTGCGTTGAGTGTAACCTCTTAAAGCAACAGGTTCTGTTAGTAGTACAGTGCTTTAACAATGATTTTCAAATCATTACTAAGGCAAATACTGGTGTTTGATAGTGTTGTGTATTTAAAATATGGGTATAGAGGCTTAAATTATTGCTTTACTGAAATAATTAGGTTTTAGTATTTCCCTTCAACAAATGAAGAACATCTGCGACACAGATGCCTTTCCCCATGAAAAATAAAAGTGTTCTCTCTGAACACCAACAGCGTCTGTTTTCGGTGCATAAAACCACTCCAATATCATTTGTGGACTTCAGGAAAAGAAAATAAATTTAAAAAATCAAAATGTGGGATACAGGCCCTTTAACAATGGCTTATGTAAAATACATCACCTCGAGACTGGCACGGAGAGTATTAGATTGCGCCAGCGACTTATCATATATAATTCTGTGTAATCAACTAAGAATATAATTAGGCCATGCAAAAAGCAGCCGCGGAGTCGCTGCCACTCTCCAATATACTCCTAGTCTAGTCTAACTGGATCACGCGAGATGTAATTTTAGTAGGTCTGTAATTGAATGACAAATTAGGCCATAATTTGCCTGTCTTAATGATGTAATGGTCTACTGGCTTTGTGCTGGGAGCGGCGTCCTGCATAACCAAGCCCCGCTTTGCTACGAATGCTAATTTCAGTGAAAATGCAGGTATGCACCTTGCATATTAACGAGGCATCGCTTAATGAGCTATTAATTTTCACTGAATTACTAAAACGATAGCTGGGAGAGGCATTATCACACAGAACGCAGCACTGTGAACCAGAAGGTTTTTTGAACATGTAAACGGGTTTAATTTGCATTTATCAATAATTCAGTATGTGTGTGCTGCAAAGAAACATTGCAATAATTTTTTCTGAAGTTTGCAACAGCAAAATGGTACTGCTTCATTAAAATGAGCTAAAAGGGGTAAAATATCAAAATGGGCTAATATCTAGTTTATGCAGTTGCTATACACTGGGTGCTGTTTATAAGCCCTCTCTCAATGGTTTAAATATGTCCTATATTATATATACAGTTGTTCAGTATTCTATCAGAATTCTAGAAGCGCCTGCTATATCTGTGAAAGATCCAGAAAAACAAATGGAAGTAATTGATTATACAACATGATACGGTTTATCCATAGTTTGTACATTTTTAACAAGTAACAGGTATCAGTTACTTTAGAATTGAAGGTTTGTTGTACAAAGTTATGCTCAACCATACGTCATACTTGACCTTTTTTTGTCAATTATTATTATTATATCATTTATTATATCATTTGCATTGCATTATTGATAGAGAATGACATGCCCTGTGATGGACTGCTAACCTGTCCAGGGTGTTTCTCTGCCTTCACTCTAAGACCACTGGGATAGACACCCCCCAGGGGTTCAGATCAAGGATGGACGGATAGGTGAGTATAGAGTGAGTGTAACTGATGTAATTATACGTAAACTGTATAGCAAAACAAAAGTAATACATCTGAAATAAAGAACGTGTCTACTGCTGTTTATTTCAATGTTGGTCTTAATTTATGGGGGCTTCAAAAGTCTTTTAGGAGTTCGATCCAATCTAGCACTAAGTGGCGGCCTCCAGGGTTAGTCGCCTTGACTGAGAAACGGTTCACTCTTCAGAGGCCTATATTTAGCGCCAGAGCAGGCCGGTCTGAAGGTGTCATTGAAAAGAGAAAGGTGCTTGGCTGCCATGGTAACTCACAAGAACATCTGATGTGCCCACAGGACTACGTGGCTAGAATGAACATCTTTTGAAGGCCGTAATCAAACACCAACTGACCGATAGCTGTTAGGAGAACCGCGGTGACGACAACGTATTTTTGAATTCTTGTGCATTTTCTCGTGCATTTGAAGTACCTTCAAAGGAAATCGTAACTCCCCCCCAGGAGAACACGCATGCTTAAAAGATCACTAGATGTAAAGACTCTTGCAGAGAAGTACAATAACCTCATTTCCAAGACAGGCTAGCGGAAGGAAAACCAATTTAACAGATGTGAATATGTTCTCCCTGTCGGCCTTTGTAGAACTGCTCCACAAGGCTGATATACGTGCCCCTCCTTCACCGTGGAATTTTAAATGAAAATATAATTCCGTTGCTGTCGTACGAAGACCTCAACTCTGTTTTTTTTTTTTTTTACCTCAAAGCGGCAGCTGCCCGTTAAATGATGTCAATGTGCCAAGACAAAACAGACCGATGGAAATGGTCCAAAATGACTCAGAATAAAAGCTTGTCACATTAACATACAGCTGAAATCAATGTTTTTACCTTCTACTATAAAGTTACCTTTTTGGAGAAATGAGCTTTTGTTATCGTACAACAATTAAAAACGTTATGGTCTGGGGTCTGAAGATGAAGAGCACTTATGGGCTTTTTCAGGCCTGTATCATGAATGAGGAGTGTGTGTAATCACTGGGTTGTCTTTCAGCCCATAGCCCACCGAGCGCTGCCTTGTAAAGGTGCTCCACAGGTGGCTGCCCGCAGGCTGGCTTTGATTTAGGAAATGACAATCAGAGGGCAGAAGCTGTCGGCTCCCCGCTAGCTAACACCGCCAGGCCTGGGCTCTTCACACCAATTTATGTTGATCGATGCTCTTTTCTTTTGTCTTCAGACGAGCTTAATTTGCAGCATTCATACTTCTGATGCCCGAGATTGGACCGAGAATGAAAGCGTGCAGCGGGCAAATAAGAAAACCCGGCAGGAACGTCTGATGTGCATCTCAAAGGCACATTTTTGGGATAAACAGGTTAAACGCACACCAGCCAAAGCCTCCCGCCATCTTCGAGGAGGCTAATCTCTGCAGTGAACTTCCCTGTTCCACCAAAGGCAAAGCGGTCACGGCCCTACTGGACTGGCAACCGTTCTGCTGGACTAGTTTCAGATCGCAAATCCCCCTTTCCACTCAAGTGTTACCAGCCGCTCAAAGGTTTCTGCAGGGATATTTCTGAAACTCGAAAGTGCTGTTGTGAAGTTTTGGAACTAATTATGTAGTGTTATCACACCAGTGACCCAGAAGAGTTTCAGGAAAAGCTTTAAAAAGGTGCTAAATAAAGCTTGCTTGTGTACATTCGGCTTCTTAAAAAATCCTACTGAAAATAATGTCAGACTATAGGAGCAGCAGGCCTTAATGTGCATGTGCACTATGGAGCTATTCCCTTTCACTGTTGCCTATAAGGTCATTTCAGAATATAAAGAGAAAATGGATCTCTGTAAGATTAACCTATCAAATCAATGGTAATGGAATGTTAACATTAATGATCACTATTTCTACGGGCGCCTTCTGCTCAGATACTCTTCTATTAGCCTCTGTTCAGATCAATTTAGATATGTTCAGCCTTATGACTCGACATCCAACCCCGTGACTGGCAGCAATTAACTTCTAAATTCTAAGTGTAATACTGCAAACAACTGCATGATGAAGACGAGATTATTACTACACCTCGTTAAAGGAAAGCCTCTTCCACTGCTGGCATAATTATTTAATCCCCATCCATGACCCAGTTGACATTTGTTGTTATTACTTAAGTGGAGTTCTCTGCCTATTCTCATTTCAGCTGCATCCTACTTTTCCCTGGGGTCCACTTATGACGCTTGCGGTTTTCTGAACCAAAAACACGATCATTTTCCAGCCTGTAAGACTCATATACAGTTATATGTGAGAGTCTGGGCAGCCCTGCTCAAATGACACACTTTTTATTTTCTAAGTGAAAAGGAGTAAACACCACAACTGCATGGAACTTTGTATTTCTGAACATTTTAATATTTTATTCAACTGTAATTATAATTATAGAATAATTATTTTTATTTGCTTTTAGGAGTTTTTTTTCCCATTTGTCCATGAAGAATGCTTGCAGTTAAGAAATATTTATAGGCCGTTATGCACGTGCAACATGTTTAACATCTAATGATTTTTCAATTATATTCATTTGAATATGAAGAATGAAAATCAATGTTGATTTTGATGTGTTTCGGATCACTGTAATATCCAACATATTTACTTCTTCAGTTTCAGAATTTGTATTATTGAAATACATCAGATATAACTTTGGTGATTGTAGTGAAAGAGCTCATTAGACTACTTAAATCCACAGTTAGGGGTGGGGTGGGGGGTGGGGGGGGGGTTCCAAACAATCACTGCATGTAAATGATCACTGTTCTGATTGGCAGCTCTGTATTGTGCCCTATTTAGGAAGCTGTCTGGGCTGACACAATCTTAAAAAAGTGAACGTAAATGGGTGCAGCTGCTTTAGGCTGAAAGTGTGCATTTGTAAATGGGCTGGTAATCATAATCATAAAAACCATGAAGCCCAACGGAATACTCCTGCAGTTCCCTTTCCATAAATAGGCCGTACGGACTGAGGATGTAACAATATGCTTTGGCAATATTTGCATAATACATCAAACTCTTATTTCAAAGAAGTTCGGATTTCCATGATGTGGGCACTTTAACTGCTTGTGTGACTCACCCTCTGACGGCATGCATCAGGCGGAGTGAGGGGTAGGCCATGCGCACCGGAAGCTTTCGTTTAAGTATGAGCTCATTGACGCCCTCCACGTGTTTCTCTCCGCCCTTCACCATGAAGGCGGGAATCCACAGGACACTGTCGTTCAGCATGCTGAGACGCTCCACAAAACGCTCCCGCAACGTCTCGTTCCGCAAACTGCCGTACACCCGCTGGATCACAGATGGGTTCATGGTGGTGAAGTCCGACTTGAAGCCCACGTCCTCCGCAAACTCCACCAGGGGGGCCAAGTTACAACTGAGCCAGGCCCGAAAGAAAAAAGCAAATGTTAGAGCCAGAAAGAAAACCCTCAGGCTGCCTGTAGGGCATTAGTCATACGAAATAAAAGAGGTGCGAGGCAGCATGCAACTGCCTGTTTCAGTGAATGGAAAACAGAACATCTCTGTTCATGTGTCGTACCTATAAAACTGATCAGGCCTGCACATCTTATCAGTAGTTTTGCACAGCTAGTCACTTTTATGTAGAGTAGAACTGCACCGATATGGATCATATTATGCGACAGTATTTCTAGACTGATTTGCTAACTAATAATTAACACAGAGTCATGGCTAATAACAATAATAATTTAACTTTGCGTCAATTACTTTTCAACTGCAATGATGTGAGGGTGGAGGCAAGCAGGACATAATCGCAGGATATGAAAGGTTTAATGCCAAAGAACAAGTAACAAAAACACAAACAAACAAGAACAAGAGCAGGAGGAAATGAACAGGATGAACAAAAAGACAAGAAAACCAACATAAGTAGAAATGATCATAACGGCATTCCAGAAGGATATTTTACAAAAAGCAGCCTGACAAGAGGTTTTACCGTGAATCCACAAACACAGACTGGAATACAGGGCAATTTATACTGACTAAAGAAAAGAGAACACATGGGCAAGTGGCAGACACAGGAACTAGACACAAGTGGACAGGACAACAAGGGGCAGGGCTAAGACCAAAACATACTCACATGGAACAAAGGCACATGGAGAGAACGTTACACAAATTATTTATTTACTAATTACTTTACTAATTAATTTATTAAATTATTATTTTCGCATTTAGAAGCAAATCCACTCTCTATTCGTACATAATGGCCACTGGGAATAACGGTTTTGAGATAAAGTAAATAGTAAAGTTAAGTGGCCCCTTATAGTCACGCGTGAACACACCAGACCACCGACAGTGTGAACTTCTCTCTTAGGGAGAATTGTGTGTGGACGGTCTCTTGCTCAAGGGTACCTCAGTGGTACGATTAACAGTCCTGGAATTTGAAACCATGACCTTCTGATTGCAGGGGCAACTCCGTAACCACCAGGCCAGCACCATTTAATTAATGTAAGATTAAATGCTGATTAATTTTTCATTTAATTATTGCAAACTTTGACATTTAAACATATTAAATTATAGGCAGACACTCTAATCTAGAGCCGTTCAGAATAGTAGGTGAATGTAAGAGTCTTGTCCGAGCACTCCTATTCATACAGAAGTGTATACATTCTCTTCCCACCACTGCTAATTCCTCAGTGAGATGCTCAGTTTTATGTATTATTTACAATTCCAACACTGGGCCAATAATACTAGTTCATTGTGCTCATTTTCGAAATTGAGAGTATTAGTATTTGCCTCTAATATGTCTTGCACCCCTAATACAGACAAGGTAGATCAGCAGCTGCCATATGTCTGGGGCAGCTGGTGGCCTGGTGGTTAGGGAGTTGCCCCTGTGATTGGAAGGTTGTGGGTTCAAATCCCATTGGCACTTGGTGAATGGGTTAAATGAAGAGAAAGAATTTCACACTGTTCACAGTGTGTCTTATGCTGGGGTGTGTTCACGTGTGACAAATTGACATTTTACACTTACTCAGATACTGATAACTTGACGCCCACATTTCTGCTTGCATATGCACTGACGCACGTGGTCACACGCAGTCAAAATATAGGCAGTGCGAAGGTTTTTCAAAAGAAGAATAACTGCAGTTTGTACTAAACATTTGGCTGAGGTATAGTGATGGGGCCATTCAATTAAGACCTATGTAATTCATAGAATATCGTTAATCCAACTAATCATGTATATCACTCCAGTGATCTTTATAGCCTAAAGAATGTAAGTTTTACGCTTAATTATAATAAGAATATAAATAAGAATGTTTCAAAAAACAGCTTCACAATGTTGTTGATAGGTTAAGAAATATTATTTTATTTAATTATCAGCTCAATTCTATATCAGAGCATCCCTAAAGCAACTCGTATTCATCATTATGCCTCATCCTAATACTGCGCAACAAGGAACTACTTTAACCAAAGCAGGGGTTGATCTGATATGACTCGAAGTAATGGCTCTTTGTAAATGCTAGAAAACTCTAGTGAGGTTCTGGCAGTTCTGCTAGCCTAAAATAGGCCTGCTTTTATGTGGAGCTCTTTGAGACATTATGGCATAGACTATGCTATTAGGCTTTTTGGGAGAGCACTTAGGAGAGCAGCAAAACATGTTGTGTTTGTGTTCTATGTTGGGTCTATCTGGAAAAAAAATTACATAAACTTTCCCAATAAGCTGCTTTTTGAAAGACAATTTTTCAGATTTTTCAAAATGTCACCATAACTCCATGGTTAAGATTTAGTTTGGTTTTATTTGGCCATTTAGAGTGGTCTGAAGAGAAATGGTTACATTGGTAGAAATCAGGGGTCATAATGTCCACAGCACAAATATGAACAAATTGTTTCCCACCCCAAATGACCAGTGGCTCTAAACATGTCTCCTGATGTTTTATATGTAATGCTGATTACGGAAAACCTGAAAAAAGTATCTTTGGTACCTTTTATAAAACATTGACATCAGATGCATTCAAAACCATTTCATGTAATAATTTTCCGTGTGGTAGCTTAAAGAGTTATTAAACCCTTTTAATAACTCTTCAGACTTTCGCTTGCTATCACCACCACAACAACAAACAATTCCAATTTATTCAGTTTCCCTAGAACGAAGCTTCACATCGGATCATTCTGAATGGATTTGCATCTTAACCATTTAAATGTGAAAGGAACTGGTGGAATTTGCCTTTAACAAGGCCATTTTCGAATATCGGGTTCATGTTGCATAATTCATAGAAGGAAAGGTCGCCAGCTATGAAAAACATTGACAGATTGAATCTGAAACTCTGCTTGAATAACTCTGACAAATCTCTGGCTTCCAGCCATTTACCCGCAGACTGGATGAAAGGGGATTCATTTGATTACGTTGGCTAAAGCTGCCATAAATTAACGACTCAGCAGAGATAGGTTACAAGATTGGTAAAGCAATCTGTACACCAGACTGAGAGGCAGATTCAGAGACAGGCTTTTACCAGCCGAAGCTCTCCAGTCTCATGGCCTGGCCATGGCTGTGAGAACCCAATACCTAAAGGCTGGCGATAAGTGAATAATAGCTGGAGGGGAAATTACCGTATAACGAAATCATGGCTGTCTATCTCCTTTCCACATCCGCTCTTGAGGAGGACCCCAGAGTTGCCCACCACGGCGCAGGTCCTGAACCGCTTGTTCTTCAGAGGCGACACCTCGGGCAGCAGGCTGTGCAGAGTTTGGGACACGTTCAGCGTCCTGCGCTTGTCCAGAATGTAGTGGATGGTGTCTCCGGGCTTAAAGCTGCTTTTCACAACAGACACGTCCCTCTCCGCGTCCAAGAAGCGGAGGATGTCTTTCCTTTTAACGGAGCACACGGCACATTAGGATTGGACATGTAATTTGCTGCAAAGCAATTCTCTCTTAATTAAAACCAGTAGTACAGAGCTCACATAATCTATAAACTAAAAGCAACATTCATATAACACCCTTTTTTACGAAAGACTCAACTCATCCCAGATTATCTTTCTTGCTCTGAGAAGTGATAAAGATGTGCCCAATGTTATATTAGGAAGCTGTATATTTTTAATACACTAAAGCATATAATATTATAATACACTAAAGCATTTTTTTGCAAACCCTTGAAATCGTGTATATGTTACATACAGCAATCAGCCATTCCATTAAAACCACTGACAGGTGAAGGGGATTACACTGATTATCTTGTTACAATGGCCCCTTTTTGAAAGGAATGTGATACCTCAGGCAGCAACTGACCTGACAAGGGCCAAATCGTGCAAGACCACTGTGTCAGAGCATCTCGAAAACATTAGATCATGTGGGGTGTTCCCATTATGCAATTGTTAGTACCCACAAAAAGTGGTCCATGTAAAGAGTGGTCATGTATTCATGTCCTACTTTTACACATACCACCTGTTTAAACACTGTTGCAGACCACGTACACCATTTCATGGCGATGATATTCCCTAATGGCCGTGGCCTAATTCAGCAGGATAATGTTCCTACAGTGCAAAAACTGTTTAGGAATGATTTGAGGAAAATGGCAAAGGGTTTGCGCAATCTAAGGATCTGCTGCTAATGTCTTCAGCAGCATCTAGAGTGGTTCTATGAAGGCCTTGCCTCGGCATGTCAGAGCTGTTTTGGTGGCATAAGGTGGGGCTACACAATATTAGGCAACTGCTTTTAATATTATAAACAGTGTATATATATACACATATATGTATATATGTATATATATACGCCGTATAT
>JBBIGA010000035.1:3938263-3969363 GCA_037576975.1 Alestes dentex | reverse complement strand
TGTGTGTGTGTGTGTGTTTGTGTGTGTGTGTGTGTGTGCGCGCACACACACACACGCACACGCACACACACATATATATATATGTGTTAGTGGTAGTGCAGAGCTGCTGTCACTTGCACCGGAGTACACTGTTGCTCCCTTGATGAGGGACAGGTGAACACTGTCATAGGAGGAGCCGGAATTTAAAAGCTTAGCTAGACAGGAGATGTATGTGTGTGAATTGTGAGTGTGTATGTATGTATCTCTGTGTATGTTTGTGCATACAGGATGGATAAATATAGCAAGATCCTTAAGATTTGAGCTGTAGGCAAGGCAGCAACGTAGCATGGTAAGCTAAGGCCAAGCTGACTGTCATCTGACTGAAAATGCTTGAGTTCTTTATTTGTGTAATGAATTTATCAAAGTTACCAGCTGGCAAATTGCTGCCTGGCTGTACCTGCTGTTATTGTGATGTATTTACCAATCAGCAGTGTAATAGGTGTAATGCTCAATTCCAAATGGAAAGAAAAAACACATCTGACAGTTTCATATTAGATTGAGTTTCATTTTTGCCAATGTTCTGTATAGTTTTTCTAGTCTCCAGTCAGTTCCTTTGAAGGAACATATTTGTGGCTAGAGCATGGATAGGCCAGTCACAGTGTTACTAGCCCAAGATTAACTCATACGGCTGTTTTGCCAGTTGTGGAGTTTAGTGAGACGAATGTCAGTTATTTAAAGACACCTCTCTCTAAGTGCCTCTCGGAATGAACAGTGCGTGGGAGACCCTTCAACACAGTGAGCCGGGTGGGCAGATCTGTTACTGGATGATGGATTGATGTTATAGGGAAAAGTCCTTATTTACATAACGATGGGCACAAAGGCCAGTGTGCTGTCAGTCTGCCGGATGTCAGTGCCTGGAACGTGACGGAGGAGCCAGACAGTGTCCAAATGAAACCACAGTCATGTCTACAAGACTCGGTCAAGCAATAAATGAAGAAAGTGCTGAAGCCACTGCGTTTTACAAATATTTGATTAAGCTTCGACGCTGCAGTGTCATTTTGGGAAAGGTAAATTGAGGATGGTTGTATGGAAGCAGGCTTGCTGATACTCCAGTGCTTTTAAAGGGTTGCTCAGTCTCTGTTCTTGATACAGGTAAAAAAGCTTTGATTATTGTTTTTTTTGGGGAGGTTAGGTGCATATAAAATGATAGAATGTGTTTAAATAGTTAGGCTGCAATGTCTTTGTTAATCAAACGATCTGTTCTTTTGTTTGTTTGATTAATTAATAAATCAGATAAAATCACAACAATAATTTTATTATTGACACTAGTAGCTCAACATGATTGCTATAAAAGATGTACAAAGGTTCTGCTCATATTTTTATGAAGTGGACAAAAACCTGGTACTTTTGCATTAGCGGAATAAATTATAAATAATAAGAAAGAAAAATATACAACAAAAACTAAACGTTAGCAGACTTTTCTACAGCAGTTAAAACAGATTGCAGTAACACTTTCCCTATTTCTAACAAGAAATGTCAGTTGATGTTAGCCAGCTAGTTAAATACACTTGTTATACAGTATTGGAGTAAATGTGATTTAATAGACCATGCAAGCTCGATTGCTAGCAAACACAGGCTATTAGACATACAAGAAGAACTACCTACTGTGTGACTAATGATTCGTCACTTCAAACAACACATGCCACATGACGGAACTTTAATTAAGATTTTGTAATAACTTACCCTCCTTCTCATCCATGCCCCCAGCATGTTCTTTACTGAGTTGCTTCTGTGAAACACAGAATCGGTTTTGCAAAGTTTGTGGCTAACATACTTTTTACACCCTTGGTTGCACAGTTTCCTCTGCATCTACCCTGAAGCTGCAAATACTCGAGTTTGTAGTGCTGGCTGAGAGTGCTGTTATATTCCACAGTGAGCAGTGAGTTGTGAAATTGTGGTGGTGGTGGGGGGGAGATATGTTAGGCCCTTTACATAACGTTATCTGAGAATGGCATGATTTTTATTTTCTAACATTATGTCCTTCAAGGAAATGCCATTTTCTCCAGGTTTCAGGATAAAAGGTTCTATTTAAAACTTAAATTCTGAATTGGAGTGTTTTTAAAACCCAGCTAATCTGAACACAGTATATGAAACTTAATGCTGACATAACTAACAAACTTTCAAATATTTAAATTATTCGGGACCACCCTACCAGTTTGAACATGACAAGTTGGTGTTTTTGATATTTTATAGGATGACAGTGATTGTAATAACATAAGTTAATGTCTTATAGAGCTAACCTGAATGTGGTAGCGGACACAACGGGTTTATTTGTGGATCCATAATTTAGCCATCTAACTAGTGAAACAAATATTATTACATTATTACACGCAAGTAACATTATTTCTTTCATGTCGCATGCCAGAACCAGTGATACTCTCAGTCTCAACCCACAGCTACGAGAGGCTTTGCTGCAGTGTGTGCTGAAGCTGTCTCTGAAGCTGGCTCAGTTTCAAACATCAACATATGCAAAAAGGCATTTCAATGAAATTTAATGCTGTTCATGTTATTCTAAATTTTGACATCAGGATTTGAAATTTTATTGCAAATATGTATCGGCTCCAAATATCGGTTAGCGGTATCGACCCTGGGGAAAAAAAACAGATTAGTCAAAGTCATTGCCACAAAAACTCATTCTAGCGGTAAGACAAATAAAAATCAATTTTATTGCAAATGCATGTCAGTTCCAGTTGTCGGTTATTGGTATTGACCCTGAGAATATCAATATCAATCGAACCCAAGATTTGTTTACGTCAAAAAAACGCCTGGAAGAAGAGTGCTTGGACAAGGCAGCTAACTGTCATTACGTTAATTTACCTCTGTACATGTGAAGAGGATTACTCTGCTGAACAGTCTTTGGCATAAGGTGGATAAGCCCATTTCTGAGGATCTGCCAATCTCGCTCTTCTCTACTTTCCCCCCGAACAGATTGTTTTCTCAGCCGTGTGTTTGTCTTGTCTGAGCGGCCTCCTCCCCCTCCCCCCGCTGCCTTCATTTGCTCAATGGTACAGGCTATTTGGCATCTGCTATTGTGAAACAAGCATGCTTTGTTATGTTCTCCCAGCTAGAGTATCAACATCTGTTTTCACATGCAGTTAATTTCATTGAGGCCTCTGTCTCTTGTTGCTAAACTGAATATGGATGAGTTGTGTTGTACATCATTTCTTAATCGTTAGCGGTATACTTGATTTTAATCCAGCTTGCATACTTGGGTACACATCTGCTGTGCTTGCAGCGTTGTTCAGTCTGTGAACCTTTTGTCGGGGGCAGGTCAAGGCTGAGGCATCTTGAGAATACCTGTTTTATAGGTGAGCTGTGAACATGACAACAGCTGAGGAGACTTATGATAATTAGTGTTGTTAGGATGGTTTGGTTCGATTTTCTGCTGAGATCGCAGTGCGGTGCTCTGCCACCACTGGTTATGTTTGTACTTCATCTCCCAGACATATTATATTCATTTCTGAGGATGCGAACGAGCATAATGCTGAAACGGCAGCCACCTTACACACATGCCTGGTTAAAATCAAATATACTGTGGCACTTCACAAAACAAAACTGATACAGCACAGGTCTCTAGCCAATCATTGAATGCTTTATTGTATGGTGTGAGCATCCTGACCAGTCATAGAAGTGTTATAATAAATCAGGGTAGTCACATAGGTAATGTACATCAAGGCTTTAGCAATGTTTCTTATAAATATTGGAAGGCATGTGTATGAAATTGATGAAAATAAAGTATTTTGTCCATATTCTGCAGCACTAGGCCAGCTCTGACTAACTGCAGAGGAAGCAGATTCATTCATTTGCTAGAATAAGCTTTGTCTCAGGTTGAGATTACAATCTGAGTAATTGCTTTCAATTTTTCAAATATCACATATTGTAAAAGCCTAAAGTATTGCAATTTTTCTCCAGTATCATTCAACACAAATGTATTGTTGTAGGAATGGGCCTGTGGCCCGCTAAAATCCATGCAGCAAAAAAAAAAAATCCATGTAGGCCTATTGACATCCGCCTGGAACAATGTGTGATTAACAACCTGATCACTTAGCAGTGAGAGGAGATTGAGACGATTGGTGTTTTGGGAAGATTTTTTTTCTCTTTATTTTCAGCTTGTCACGTCCATTTTGCTGATGCACAGTGTGCGGTGCCACGTGTCGGACGGCACATTCACCAGCCTTCTCTCTCTTCTCACTCTCTGTATCTCTCGCTCTCTCGTTCAGTATCTCTCCTTTGTACACTCCAAACAGCCATCCAGCATCCCATAGTGCTGGTGATGCCTCCCCAGTCTGGCCATCAACAAACGGACAGTGGTTTTATGGCATCCTTTTTGCTGGCAAGAGCTTTGATTGGATTAGTGGATTCCGACAGAGGCTTTGTTTCTTTCTCTCTTTCTGTCTCTCTCTATTTTTTGTCTTGCTGTGTTTCCACAAATGGCCCTTATCCCCTCTGTATGTATTTTTCATGAAGGACGAGCAGCAAGGCAGAAGATTTAGCTGCTCGGATAGACTTTGTGGCAGTGGCCCCTTTTGTGAACTGTTGTGAACTAAACAAACACAACACTGTTCAAACGTTGGAAATTATTCATTAATTATTCCAGAATAGTTGCTATTCTGTACAAGGGAACTTCTTTCCTTGTGCTCTTACACAATGACAGAGTTTTTGGGAACAACAACAAGTTAGTCAGTGATAACTTATAAATGTGTTCTTTACTGTATTACCTTGTATTGTATATGTGTTTGTGTGTAGCCAAGTTATATTATGTGTTACTGATATGCCGCAATTGTTTCTTTCACAGCAGTTAACAGTTAAATGATCTGCTTTGAAGTTTGACTACCTCCTTTGAAGTGTGATGAATTCAGCATATTAATTTTAATAAATATATTGTAACAGTAGTCAAACTATGTTTTTTTTTTTTTTACCGATAATATAATTTGTTGAAGTAGATAGAAAGATCCTCTGGTGCCACGTTTAAAGAAATAATGTTTTGTTCTATGTATCACAAGCTACGCTGCTTTGAAGTTAAACTGGACTGGCTACAATCTGTTTGTAATGAAACAATGTTCTATAATTACTGATGATATTAATAAATAATTGCGATAACCATATCCAGGAATCAAAGAGAGCACGGTTGACTTTACTCCCTCTGGGTGGGAAGAATGGTCGGCCTGCGGGTGTCTGTTAGCTGATATAACTGAACTGGCGGTTAGTGTTCTCCTCCAAGCATGTGGAGCTGTTCAGTGATGTTGCATTATCATCAGTTTGAAAAGGGGTGGTTGTACGTAGATGAGGTGTAATCTGTAGTCTGTAATCCAAATTGCTGGGTTTTTTTTATATATTGAAAATAGTTATAATAATTTTCTAAATGTTGTTTACTGAATTGTGGTATAGCTCATCCCCTTTTCCTTTTCCTTCTCTCTGATTGTGTGTCTGCAGGTTCTGGGAGAAACCCTGACGTCAAATTTGTGATATGAGCCATCCTACCTAAGGAGGAGTGAGAAGCTGCACGTTCTCTCGCCGCTCCCTCTCTCTCCTCCTCCTCCTGCTCCTCCTCCTTCTCCTCCTCTCTCTCTCAAGCTCTCAGTCTTACCTCGCTATCTCTCTCTCCCTCTCCCCCCTTTCTCTCTCTCCCTCTTTCTTGTACGGCTCGAGGTGATAGGAAGCTGTGACCCAGCTGTCACAGTGCATCTGGACGGCCCTTTCGCTTGACTTTCAGACACGGCTGATGTTGCTGGCACTTTCGAGCGAGTGAGTGAGAGAGGGGAGGGGGAGAGAGAGAGAGAACCTGAGGGCAATCCCACCTCTGTTGCATTCAAGGAGGGATTACAGAGGAGCAGAAGAGTGTGGGTGTGGAGGTGAAGCAAACGGAACTGAGTGCCTAGCTGAAGAAAGCAGTGGATCTTTGGTGTGGCATATGGAGCAAGGCCAGGATTGATGCTGTAAGAGGTGCACCAGGCTCAGCAAACCAACCATTCCACTGGCCATCAGCCCAGTACTTTGAAGGGACTCAACCTGAGAGAAAGTGAGAGCAGATATGGGTGTCCTGGTGTGTAGCATGCTTGTTCTGGCTCTCGTTGGTCAAAGCCATAGCTACGGTCTCAGAAGCCCAATGAACAGGTTCAAAAGGTAAGTGTTTCTTGCCTTTATAGCAAAAAAGTAAGCAAAAAGTCGGCAGCGAGAGAAGATGGTTTTGATATGACAAAATGCTTTACAGTGGAGCATATTTTTGGAGCATATTTATTTGCTTTATTTTCTTGGACTTGTTACACTGGCTATAATAGCCTCACAGGGTAGTGTTTTGAGCATAAAACACACTTCATCACTGTCCAGTAACAATAGAAACATGGCGGTTTTAAAATCCTGTTGTAGATGATGTGTTTTGACAGCACGTGGTATCACTTTGCCATGTACTTGAGTTTACTTCTGTGTCCTCTGTGATGTTCAGATTTCAGGAGACACCGTGGTCCGAGCCAAATGACTGCTCTCAGACCAGGCAGCCGTTTGTTCTGTCCAACCCCTACAACTTCTCCCTGGACATACGCATGCCTGGGGTCATCCCAGCAGCGGTAAGGACATAAAAAAACCCCACACATATATATGGTTGTTGGTCACGCGCAGCACTCTACTTCTTGGCTGTAGTATGGGAGGGAACAAGTGGGGGGACACGCGCTGCTCTCTACGTCTCCACTATTGTCAGGGAGGGGAAAAATGAGGGGGACGAAACGAATGATTTTGAAAGGTGGGGGAGGTGGGAAGATGCCCCACCCCCCCGCTATAATGGTTAAGGCGTCCATGTATATGTATACAGTTGTAAACAAAATTATTCATATCCCTGGCAAATTTTGGCTTAGTTACAAGCTAGTTTCTTCTTGATTGGAAATGACAAAGACATCTCCCAGAAGATAATAAGACGATGTACAAGAGGCATCTTTGTGGAGAAAAATATTTCTCAGCTTTTATTTACATTTGAACAAAAAGTGGCATGTCCAGTATTATTCATACCCTTCTCAATAACCATTAGAAAAGCCTTTTTTTGGGCTATTACAGCAATCAAACGCTTCCTATAATTGCCGAGGAGCTTTCTGCATGTCTCCACTGGTATTTTCCCATAGACTGTGACAGTTTGCAAATGGTATGACTAATGTTGGACATGCCACTTTTTGTTCAAATGTAAATAAAAGCTGAGAAGTTTTTTTTTTCCACAATGATGCCGCTTGTACATCGTCTTATTATCTTCTGGGAGACGCCTCTGTCATTTCTGATCAAGAAGAAACTTGCTTGTTGAATAAAAGTCAAAATTTGACAGAGGTATGAATAATTTCATTTACGAGTGTGTATATGTGTGTAATAATATAATTTATTATTATTTTTTTTAAATAACAGCTCCTTTAGAAAAGTGGAATTCTCCCGTTCTATCTGTTTTATAAATTGGCAAAAGCATTAGATGAAATATTCTCTTTTGGTCACGACACTGGCCCTGGCATGCATGGGGCTGGCTTGCTGAGTATAAAACTTGTTCCCCTCAGGGACAGTGCAGCAGGGCCTGGGGTGGATCTCCTGCAGTGTTTGTGTACTCTGTATTGATCCAACTGTAATGTAGTCATTAAAGCTTGACTCAGTGCTGCAGATGAAAGCTAATTGGTGCTCCTGGCTGGCTTTCCAAATGCATTGTTTTGCACGGCCCAGCCTCCCTCACCCTCTTCTATGGAGGGACAAGGGAGGATTTTTCGAGCCTGACGAAGTCATTGGGGAACGTGGGAAGTCTCTGGCTTCATTGACTGAGCACCAGCATGTAAAAGTTTGTAGGGCTGGGAAGAAGCCATTGCTATTATTATTCTCCAAGCAGGTCTGTGAGTCATCAACGAGTGATTCATCGCAGGCTCTAAGTGATAACTCTGCTGGGAGGAGGGGGGAGAGAGGGGATGTGGATGTAATATCACCGAGGAAACAAGACTTCAGCCCTAGTGGCTGGCTTCATCTATATTGAGCTATTGATCAGCTGGGAATGACCTTTGTCTGCCTCAGGAGGTGTTACTGAAGTCGTTTTTGCCTGCTGATGCTTCTCCACCCTTCAGGTTTTTGAACAACACTCAGGACGGTTGCTAGGACTAAATTAGAGGCTGTTGGCAGATGGGCTTTTCTCTAGTTCTGTGTTCCTGGCCTGGGACTAGGGGTGCAAATTATAGTGTCTGTTAACTGTTAAATGTTGTCACGATATTGGCCTTTGTCATAGGGATTTTACAGAAGGCGGCAGCATGCAAATGAGCCCTGTAAACACAGTGTTTTTACTGTGTGCCATGAGCCTGTTGACTAATCACAGTTCCATTGTTTCTGTGGGTGTTCTGATGAATCAAGGACATGTAATTCTCACTTCTGTGACTTTTTGAATGAAAATGCCCTTCATTAGAGCATATTTTCTGGCTAAACCTAAAACCATATTAACTACATTTTTGATGATTTTCTTTATATTTAGACTTGCTCTCTAGGTTGCAACAAATGTCACACTGGAAAAGCCAAACAATAATTTGAACAGCTATTTGTGTTACCTCTGGTTTCAGTTGCTTTGGTTCACTGTGTACATTTTAAAATGTATAGTCTGAAAGCAGCAAGCCTATTACAGTTTAATAATAACCACTTGATTAAATTTGGATTGTACTATAGTAAACTTTTTGGCGATCTTTACTGTCTGGCAGTATGCAGCAGTGTAATCTCAATGCGATGGATTTTATTATGTGGGCTGACCTGAGACCTAATAAGCTTTCTGGGCTGGATGTTTCCAGCAGTGTTTGTCTGAAGATTTCCCCCGGTGTTGGGACAAAAATAAACATACCTCTGCTCCGGCCAAACTCCACTTAGCAAATTGGCCAGTATTAGTGCATTAGTTCACTTTTGCCACAGCAGAATGGAAAAACCTGCCCCCCTTCGCAAATTGATTCAATCATGTTCTCGTGTAGCAGGAAGTCGGATAGAATAGATAGCCACAAGCTATCAGCCATAGCCAAGCAATTACAGTTTTTGCTGCAAATGACTTGCTGTCATGTTTGTTAAATATGTGGCTGAAGGGCTGTTTTCAGTGAACTTTTCTCACTCAAACAAACACCTTCACATTCACACGCACCTCTGTATTCTGTCAATGGCGTCATCCCCTGTGCAAAGCTGATGGAGTTATTTTGAGAGCGGCGCTTTGACTCGTTCGAGCTGGCTAGCAATAAAGAGGTCAGAGAGAAAGAGGGAGGAAAAAAGGGAGAAAGAGAGAAAGAGAAATAGGATGAGAGAGCAAGAGAGAGACAGAGACACATAGGGTGAGAGAAAAAAGACAGTGAGAGAAAAAGAATAATAGTGAGAGAGAGGAAGAGGAGATAAAGAAAGAAACTGGAGCGATAAGGTAAAAAAGAGGGAAATAGAGAGAGTGAGAGAAAGACAGAATGAAAGAGAAACAGAGAACAAACGAGACGGGCCGAGAAAGAGAGTGAGAGACACACATAAAGACAGTGAGAGAGCAAAAGAGAGAAAGACAGAGAGAGAGAGAGAGAGAGAGAGAGAGAGATAGAGTGCGAGAGCAAGAGAGACGAATAGAGAGAATGAGAAAGCAAACGAGCGAAGGAGAAGAAAGAGAGGCAGAGAGAAAAACAGAAGTGACAAAGAAAGAAATGGCAGAAAAACAGGCATAGAGAGCGAGAGAGAAAGAGAATGAAAGAAAGTTGGAGAGAAACAGGGAACAAGTATGAGAGAAGGAGAGAGAAAGAGAGTGAATAACATCCCTCGAGTCTGGGCAGGGTCCACCCTGTCATCTCCATTATTGGATTAAGTGCATTGTCTTGGCCTCTTGCTGAAACGCAGTCTGGTGGTGGTGCGTTTTGCAAGGTCAGTCTGAGGGAGTGTGATTTAAGACGTGTGTGGAACAGTGTGTAAGAACAGAGCGGTGGGACGGGGTCTTCTTGCAGCTGGCGTGGCTCTGCCCCTCTGAATCATGTCACCAGCCTGGTCTCATCTCCTGGCTGGCTGTTGAATTAGAGATGTGCTCACAGCAGTGTAGAGGCAGCGGCTGGCTGCTGCCTGCCCTTCTAAGTGAGTCATAATAACAAGTTTCATTTACAAGTGAAATGATGAGTAGGGGTAGGTTAAGTGACCTTAACATCACACTGTTTGCACATCACAATTAAATGGCACAATATTTTGACAGAAAAAGCAGTGGCTACGACATAAATACTGTATATTCAAAGGAAAACTGAACACTCAGTAAAATCTCAAAATGTGCGGTTCATTTCTCTATAGTCTCTATAAAGAAAACCAACACATTTATAGCTTTTTTTTTTAACTCTTGAAACTTTTATCAGCATAGTTTTTACAGGATTTTACAATTTACTGCTGGTATTAATTCTCAACTCTGGCTTACATTCATTCTTTCTCCAGACCCATCCCCATTTGATAGAGAGAAATTCCTGTGTAACAGTGCTTGTGTAAATGTATTCACTCATTTATTAAACAACAGTTTACCGCATTGAAATTAAATGCAGAGTTTTGGCCCAGACAGCTTGTTTTTATGAGTCGGGCACAATAAAACAGAGGTCATTTATTTATAAGGACAGTAACAAAAACAGCCTGGTTTGTCCTAAGGGGTGAAGAGAGGTTGGATAATGGTTATGTTAAAATAAATCAAGACTGTTTTTGTTATGTAAACCCTCACACATCTTATAAGTGAACCTCAGGGGAAAAAATACGATGCAAGAAAAATGTAGGCTATGGTCTTGTTAATATTCAGAGGATGTCTTGTCAGTGCCATCACAGTCTAAAACACAGCGTGACTCATACAGCAGCTTTATAGGGATGCAAATGCCACAGAACTATTTAGGTCTATGGCCGCATTATTCTTAGGTAAATGTTCTTATAAAAATATAATACGGATTTGCTATTGTTTTTACAGTCGGATTCCTACTACTGCATGGCTGTTGCTGTGCCCACATCATGGGAGGCCTATATAGGTGAGTGATATCTGCATGATATTTTAGATGGAAATCAAGTGTCTGAAATTGTCAGATGAGTTTTTTTTGGTGGAATTTCATGTTGTTTTTTTTTTGTTGGTTTTGCAAAAAAACCCAAAAAACAGAAGAAGTACACCATACATTCATTGGAGAAGAGAAGGAAAGTTTCAACTTGGGGAAATTAAATATTTTATTTAATTTAATTCTAGTAATTCTATGCCATTTCTATTGGGCTGTTAGTGTAAAAGAGGAGCAGACATTTTCACATAGTGTTAAAAAAAAAAAAAAGACTAAACATTGATAAGGTTTTGAAATGGCAGCGACAATATGTTGTTCTTTTTCTAGGAGATTCTCTCTCTATATACTGAAATATCATGGCCCACATTTCATAAATACTGCAAGGTATTTCATCTGTGAGCATTTAATCTCGTCAGACAAATTGATGTAGAATAATCCAGTCAAGCTCTTATCTCTGAATATTGCGTTTTGAAATGAGATTCCCGTTGCTAATGGCAGCGCTTCTCTCAGTACATCAGCTTGTGTCTTGACCGGTGTAGATCTTTGCACAGTTCACGAAGGCCAGAAAAATCCCATAACACTGAATTGACCTATAACCGTGCGAGTGGCTGCTGTTTCCTACTGCCACATAAACCCAAGCTCACTGAGTGTGTTTGTCCAGTCCCAGCAGAATGAGATTACCACCCGGCCTAGTGCATTCTTCCCACACCCTCACTGGCAGTACCATAATAAAAGCCTGTCTCCAGCCCTGTTAAAATATATTGGACAGGCTCCCGCACAAAAGCAAAGGGAATCACATCTAGGCCCTTCACAGCTGTAGCCAGAGCCCTTATTGACCTTACCTGCTATTCATTGCTGCTTACTGCCTCGGTTCTGCCCGTCAGTGCAGTGATTTAAGAAGGCACTTTTTGTAGTCATTTATATATTAATCTCTTCCTGTATGATTTATGTTTCATTGTAGGCCCAGCATTACCAGACAAGCCTTTGTCTCACATAGAACCAACTTGAAATCTTTGTTATCTCTCTAATGGTGTGTCTAACGAGTGCGAGAGAAACAAAATACCTTTACCTTTTAATTTTGGTGCCGTAAATGAAAGGCAACTTTAAAAAAGGCTGTAATTCCTACATGGTTCACCTGATATGGATTTTCGTTTAATTAAAGCTGACAATCTGCACTTAAGCTTCATAGTCATTAGTCCGGAGTCAAAACTTTGTTGTCAAAATTGTCACGCTCCAGTTACTGCACTTTCTCTCCTATGTAGAAAGACAGACAGTTAGAAAATCACAAGCTTTAAATAGCTCTTTTAGATGTTTTTGCCTGACTTTTGAGTGCATTTAACTGATCTGTTACTCTGATGTTGCGTACCTGACAGTATATTAATTTTCTGTGAAGATGAATTAGATGTGTTTAAAGTTCTGTTCACACTGCATTTGTTCTGTTATTTGGATTATTTGGGTAACATTTTGATAAAGGGCAGCATTCTTAAGGCTGCATGACACCTGCATAAGACTTTCACACTGTCATCATGAAAGGCTGCTTTTGTCCATTTGGGTATCTTTTCACCTCCCCAAGTGATATGACAACTGACCTTTATAAAAGTCTTTGTAGTTCAAATGTAGTTTGTCAGTTAAAAGGCATGTGTAGTTGTTGTGTCCTATAGTAAACTCTCAGTGTTATTTATACGGGATTTGATTAACTCACTCATATGGGGCAAGTATATGTGAAATTTCCCAGGATTACTGCAGAAAGCCTTGACCGGAGGATCATAGCCTTATCTGTTATCAGGTTTTGTTATTATATTCAGAACAGGACCGCTGTTACCAAGGAAGCTCTGGGTTCAGCCTATTACAGAAGATCATTCACTCCGCAGTTATTTTCAGACTGTAGAACCAACAAACATTGCAGATTTACACTGAATTCTAATCACAGATCTCACCAGTAATAGCTTAAAGGACCCATGTCATTTTTTTCTCACTTTTTTAAAACAGAAAATAGTATAGAATAGAAAAAATATATTATATGCAATATAGAAAATATAATGTAGTGCATGAACACGGTTAAAAACATATGGCATATACATATATCAGTCATTTACATAGGTGCTGTAACAAAAACAGCCTTGTTAATTCTGGTGGATTAATAGAAAATGGTCACGTAAAAAAAAAAAAACATTATGAAAAAAATGAAATACAATAAAAATGTAAAATATGGGCCCTTTAAGTCCCTAGTTCCTATGGATAGTAAGATAAGATAAGCCTCTATTAGTCCTACAAGTGGAAAATTGCCTCAGGGCTGTCACTATAGATTATATACTTATATACTAATCCAGCAATTATTTTGATTATTAATTGAGTAACCATAAATGCACAGTTTATAACAGCAATGATTTTACTTTTAATATATGACATTTGAAGCTACAAACATGCACATTCATGAGATCCTGCTGTGGGGTTTCTTTCTTTCAATGACGTACAGAAGTAAACTTAGTACTGATTGCGTGAAGAGATCCCTTGTAGAGAAGCTGCTTCATAATGACCTGCTGATTCCCTGTTTATCATTCAGCTTGGAAAGTAATTACTAAGCCATCAAGAGCATACATTTCATTCGGTTAACTTTTTAATCAAGTCATTCTTTTTAATCGTGTAGTCATGACAACCCTAATTTACCTATAAATACTGCTGCATTTTTATTTGTATGTGCAGCTGGTGTGTGTGACTCCCCTCTCCTTTCCAGTCATTGTTAGGTAGACCTCATCTGTCACTATCAGCTGTTTGCTGCTGCTCAGACATACACCATCAGTAGTGCTGCCGTCACACTCCACGCTCCACTCTGCCCAGAAATGCTTCAGCGGCTTGCCTGGTCTCTATCATGTGGAGTCAGCTCTCCTCTGCTCGTGTAATGCAATCAAATGCCCTTACGGGCAGTTGGAAGACGATCAAAGCAGCTACCGATGGACGAATCCGAGTGAAATGCAGTACTATGCATTCGAGCCCTACATTCTGCTTAGCTTTGAATAAACTCCCCTTAATTCACTGAAATGTTTTTGCTTTGGAAGCAGAACTTTGTCCTTTGCTTTCACAAAGCAATTAACGCCATTGCGCAGAGAGAGAGGGAGTGCTAAGCAGTTTTTTGGAGGGCATATTCTAATTAACTTAAGCAAATAACTTGCAAGGGATTTATTTTGGTTCTCCCATTGGCTGTGGTTTGTTTACATTTATTACAGCTTGAGTAAATGAGGTCCCGTGTAGTGTGGAAAGTAGCCTGTTTTTATGGTTTGAGCGTGAAATGTATTTGAAATGGGACAGATTTCCTTCTGTCCGGGAAGTCAGTGAACTTCTGGATCTTCGTTAGTTCATTGCTGGTTTACAGTGTTTGCAAAGATCCCGAGTCTGCAATGACTGGTATTGTTGCATTTTAGAGTCCAGGATTGCTGCTAAGACTTGTTTTACGGTCAATGACACATACCTGTATTACGTTTACATAGATCCTCCCACAGGGGAGGTCTGTCTACAGACCTTAGGAGCTTTATCATCTTCCATTCAATTGACAAACGACCGGAAAGCAATTATCTAGTTATTATCTGCGCTATCCATTTTTACCAGTTGGAGTGTCTGTAATAAACACATCCTTAAGGGCTGCCATGACAGAACAGATTAAATGAGCATGTATGCACAGTGCCAGGATGATCAGGGTGTCACTATCAATTATCTTAGTGATCAAGTAATCTACTGATTGTTTTGGTGATTAATCGGTTGTTCTTTTTTTTTTTACTTTCAAATGAAAGTAATTGAAATTAACATATGCAAATGGATTAATGCAAACGAGTGCACTAGTGAGATCCTGCTGGTCAGGCTTGTTTCCTCTCTTCCAATTTGATCACTAGACCTGTATGTAGATATGTGTACATGGGTGTGTGTGTGTGTGTGTGTGTGTGTGTGTGTGTGTTTGTTTTAGCACTATGAAGAAAACATGGCGCTACACAGCACATAGATAATGTTTTGTTACATTTCTCAGATCTTGTTTCTATAACTACGTATGTGACAAATAAAGAATGTTGATTCGAATCTGTACTGTAGCACATGAACGCCCATGTTGACCTTGAAAGTGCTTACATTGGACATGTGAACATCAAAAGTGGAGAAAATGCTAGTAATTTAAAATTTGTCCTACAGCTCCAGCTTACTTTTTTTTTTTTTGCCAGTTTCGGGTTTCCATTGTTAGTGTGTCCTCTGTTGAACGGATCCTGGTAAGATGTTCCCCTGGGCCTGTAGACCTTAAAAACGGAAAGAACACATATGTAGTGACTTCACAACAAGGTGATAAATGTGTTCGCTTTGAGATTATTCTGACTAGAATTGGCCCAAGTATTTCCATGCGTGGTATGGCTTTCCTCAAAACGAACCTGGTTATTTGTCATGTTAAAGTGTTGCAAGCTGACAGTTTGAACAGTTTGAAAATATGCATTGCAGTATACATTTATATAATGTCCTATTAAACACATTAAAAACAACAACTAGTTGTCCCTAAGTTTTATACTATTTGAGGAATATTTTTATAGTATTTTAAAATGTAACCCATGGAGTTAGTGTCTAAGAGAACAGAGATGCAGCACACGTAAATGGCTTTCCTGCAGATGATCTACTGTAGTGTGACTCCCTCGCGTGTGCCATGTTCCTGCCTTTATCATCCTAATCAAAATGGAGGTGCTGGCTGGTGTATTAGGTTTGGCTCCAGGGTAGATTAGAGAATGATGACAGCAATCCTGTGATGCAGAAAGCCAATCAGCAGCTCTTCACAGCCACATAAGCCTGCTCTAATGTTGCTCAGTGAGGCGACTAAAGAGAGTATTGATATTAGCCAGTGGAGGCAGCTAGCCATACGGATGGCTGTGGTCTGCTTTCTGTTGTGTGTGTGTATGTGAGGTTTTTTTGACAAGTGATGGCTCTATCCCCTCTCAACCTTCAGTAGTCTTCCAGGCAGGGACCATGATCTTGCTGCTGAGCTTTGATTAATGCCAAAGCATTTTGCTACCTCATTAGAGGCTGCACTCACCAAAGACTGAGTGCTAATGCTTTTCTGTGTGATACAGTGTGTGTGGGTGTGTGTGTGTGTGTGTGTGTGTGTGTGTGTGTGTGTGTGTGTGTGTGTCTGTCTGTTTGTGTGTGTGTAAGAATGACTGCCCACTGCGCACAGATCCCCATCCAGACGGAGAAGATTTGACCTCGGTCGGGGGGAGATTTGGAGAGAAAAGGCCAATCTGGGATCGCAGACAATCTCAAATATCTGAAAGATCTCTGGATATCACTGCTTTATAGAGATGTGAATACTTTTCTTTACACTGTAAGCGACAGTGTTAGAGTTTTCTTCTGTAGTTTAGCATTGGAGCTATGAGACTACAGACAGTATAGACAGTAATAATATAGAAAGTGATATGATGGAAGCTTAAACCAGAGTCATCAAATAAGTATAATAAAATGAAATTCAAAGAAGCGAAACTAAGGGAAATATACAAGAAAAAAGTATATTCCAAATTAACAAACTTTATAATAAGAACAAGATCTGTACATTGTGTAGTGGAATGGACTAGAATATCTACGTGCTGTGAAGTGCGGTGTGCAGCTAAAAAAATCGTGGTGGCATAGCTGGCAAGTTAATGCTCTTGTTTTTGTGCTTATTTAATTTTTTAATTTATTTTTGCAGGCTTCATGGGATAGAAATTATGTTAACAGCTTGGAGTAGACAGTAGCAGATGCAGTAAGGGTATATAACAATGGTTCTGGCAAATAGCAGCAGAACAAACATTTCTCTGTAAAGCAGCTGTATGCAGAACTGGATGGCTTGTAATCAACAGTATTTCAGGAGGTTTTAATAGTGATAAGAGAGGATTTCCTCAGAATCTTCAAGCTACTGTTGTTAACTACAGTATAGAGTGTGCTCACACTATCCTGAAGAGAACTGTTGTGAAACATGGTAGAGCTTCACTGGCATGTCATCTGATGTGGTTTACTGACAGCTTACAAGGTTTGATGTGATTAGCTGAGGTGGGAGTTACACTTTCGTCCAGTGCCAAACAGCAGAGAAGTACATCTGGCCTTCTGCTTGGAATTCTCTGTTTTTCTCCCCTAGTTAGTAAACAACATGCTTAACTCATCACAGCCTTAAACCATGTTGATCTGAAATAGGCTTACCTATGGTCTCAGCTATTCAGACAACTGAATTTTGTTTTGTCCCTTTTCTGGACACCAAAATGTCTTGGATGATCACATTTGAAGGAAACTGTGTAAATTTAGTATTTGGTTTAATTATGCAGGTCGTGGATGGATTGCAGTGTTTGGCTTTAATTTACATCAGAAATGTCATGATTACGCAACACGTTTATTCCCACATGATTGAAAAACCAAATCCATTTTTTGTCTTTTGGCATCATATTATGTGAGTGGAGCGCAGCTGTAGAAACTGAAGTGTGCGGTGTGTGTTCGTTTTTGTTCCTATCTCCGACAACATCCTAGCGTTTTGTTTGATCTGATCAACCCCTGCCGTCAATCAAACGAGCCCATCCATTATTCATAACTCGATTAAATGTGCCGGGGGAGAAATGCTGGTGCTGGGCGTGTCAATCAACGTCATATGGGGAGTCTATTGATTTTCCATCCGTCATAATGCTCTCCTGAATGCTATGCTGCTGGGTTTGCGGCGGTGCTGTGATAAGCTCTGAGAGCACAAACCGAGCTCTGTTTCTGAGTGAATTCTGAACCACTGTTAATGTGACATCAACATTTGGCAGCCATTCCTTGTTGGAGGTTTAGGGAAGGTCACTTCATTTTATTTAAATTTCCTCATCACCAGGGGTCCTTTTCACCTTTTGTAATGTCTGTTAATGGCAAAGAGCTCTTTTAAGAAGAACTGAGCTGTTTAGCATTTCTATGTGCAGCACTAACACTATTCTGTCTCTTTCTTCAGTGGACTTTGTGCCCCATGCCTCCATGGACACGGCCCACCACATGCTCTTATATGGCTGCAGAACTCCCTACTCTACCAAAGGCTACTGGTAAGTTCATAACTGCACCTGATTTTTTCCCCTAATACTGATTCATTTTCTACTCAGGGATCACTAATGGATCTATATTATCATCTGTCTAACTGTCTATCTATTCCACAAAAGTTTTATATGCCTTAATGCATCAAATTATAATGAATGGTATTTCAGGTGAATGGATGTGCCATTTTCTCATAAGTACATCTGACAAATAGCCGTGTTGAGCATAATTTAAAAACTCTTTGAGGGAGGAAGAGAAAAAAAAACAAAAGTGCATCTGAAATTGTGAAAACAAATGGAGCAAATGTATCATTACAAGCTGCTGGAGAGCATAAATTGATTTTATTTAAGTGTTAGTGCTGTGCCATTAACAAAACCAAGCAGCCCACTTTGACTTGCGCCATGTTACTGAGGCAGCTAATGCGTGGGATGACTGCTGCGTCCCGAGAGAGAGAGAGAGAAAGCGAGAGGGAGAGAGTGAGTTAGAGAGAGCGTGAGGGAGAGAGAAAGAGCGCGAGGGAGGGAGAGAGAGAGAGAGAGAGAGAGAGAGACATAGAGAGAGAGCGCGAGGGAGAGAGAGAGGGAGAGAGAGAGAGAGAGAGAGAGAGAGAGAGAGTGAGCGAGCGAGCGAGCATGAGATGCTCTCTAATAAACCCGCATGTTACCATGGTAACCACTGCCACCTTGACAACAGGGATTCTTAGAGCTGACCCGTGGGGTGGGAGTGGGGGAGGGGCTTCTTTCTCATCTCCACCCCCTCAGCCCCACCCCTCCGCCCGTCGCGCTCTTCTCTTTGGGCTGTGTGATAAGAAACACAAAGAGAACATTAGTCAAATCAAGACTGTTTTAGGCCAGAACATCACACAAAACGTGAAGCGCCCCAGCAAAGACAAAAACCAAGGCCTCATTTCAAACCGGCTAATGAGATTGCACCACAGCGCCGGTGGGGTTTCTGGGCTGGTTTTGTCATTGAAATGCAATGGAGGTGAACACGAATGTGCTTTTGGTCTGAATTACGAGACTATTTTTTACATTTGAGAGTTTACTTGGCTGCTGTTATTTTCCTCTCAGATTCATCACACATGAATCGCTACCATGGCAGGCTCTCTTCACAGCCTTTAATTTTTTTCGTAGTCTGCCTTGCTCTTGTTAATGTAGCCCTGCTTTTATCAAAAATTAATCTCCCAAGATTTCTCCCTTCCCTCTAGAACAGCGTCAGACACTCAGTGTCAAACATGGGGAGAGGTTGTGAACCGCCTGTGAGGCTCCCGAAAATCAAAGAGGCTCCAGAGGATCAGTGGGGGGGCGTGAAAAATAGGCCAGACCATGTGACTCACTCTCACACCCAACACCAGCATATCCACAGTGAGCCTGCAAAGCCATGAAAGACGGCAAAAGACTTTCCTAGCCTTGCACTAGGACCAGCCTTTGCGGAGGAATGAGAGCAGCAGCAATGCAGCTCGTATTTTAATAAACCTGAAATGTTTTAATTGCAGCTTATTAACAGAAACTGGGATTGAAAATACTGAAGTTTGATATTATGGATGATCCCTCATGAGCATTTTTGCCGTGCAGTATAGCAGCTGCCTCTCTGTCTGTCGGAATTCCTCCAATAGCCCAACATGAGAATTTCAAATGTCCGTTCGCAATTAAGATCGCTGTTAATGTTGTCTTATGTTACTCACAGTTTGTATTATAAATCTTTGTCCGCTTCTCCATCCCCTGACGTAACCCCCTTTATGGTTGTCATCAGTGTATTGTTTATGCTGCTATTAGTACTGTGTGTGTATTGTTGATAGTGAGGGTGAATAATGAAGCACAGATGCTGCTACTTGTACTGATTGGAGTGTGTGTGTGTGTGTGTGTGTGTGTGTGTGTGTGTGTGTGTGTGTGTGTGTGTGTGCGTGTGTGCGCGTTTGCACATGTGCTTGTGCAGGGATTGTGGGACAGAGCAGGGCACCTGTAAAGACGAGGCCAAGATCATGTATGCCTGGGCTAGGAATGCCCCACCCACTAAACTCCCTAAAGGTGCTCTTTTTTCTTCTCTCTGTTTCGCAGTCCAATGCTGTGTCTATAAACTGTACACTGTAAGCTGTAAACTGTGTGCTAATTTTAATGGTATAAGATTTTTTTCAAGCTAAAATACTTATTGATGACGTGATATAGCAGAAAAGACATATTTTGGTTTGGTAATTTAAGGAGCGTCAAGGAGCTCTCAGATGCTAAAGTAGAGTTTAATTTGCAACTGAGATTCAGTACATGTTGGGTAACTACCTAGTGGACTAGTGAGATACAAATTGATTTCACATTGTCTGAAAAATCCCACTACATATTTGGGCCAGACTAATATGAATATTTGTGTCCGGAACTGGTTTTAAGGGGCTAAAAATGTCGATAACCGATAATATTTGTGTTCAGATTTACTTTAACTTGTATTGTTGTCACATTGTTAAAATCCTGGCGGTACTTTGACCCAAACAATCATTAATTATAGACATTCTATCAGTAGTATTTACATCACTGCTGCTTAGAACTGCAGGTTGTCAATACTGTCCGCTCTTATCAGCCAATTAGTACATCAGTCAGACTCTATTATGCGTCACATTTGAATGTTTAGATTAATTTAATATATGGTGTGGGATCCTGATGGGTTTTTTCGTGTTTTTTATGGCCAAGAAGGGGAAATTTGACTGACCTGCTTAATGACCAGTCTCAGACGGCCATATAACAAAGACAGTTAATCAAAATGGTCTCTTTCTTATCTTCTCCTTTTTCTCCTTATCTTTCTCTTCCTTCTTTATTACTCTCTGCCTCATCCTGCCTCTCGCCGACAGTCTTTCTTTATCACCTTAGCCCTCACCCTATCTGTGACCCCAAACTACCCAGATAGTTCTTAATCAGAGGGTTTAACCTGGACCAATGTAATTGCTCTCTAGTGAATGACTTTATCAACTTGTCTGCAAAGAAAAGACAGACATGGGACCAGTAATTGGTTCCTTGTTTACTATGCTCTACTTTCTCCCTCTCCTGGTCTTTTTTCACATGCTTTATTACCATTTCCCCATCTTTCACTCATACTTATGTTAACCCACCCCTTGTTTCTTTCCAGACGTTGGCTTTAAAGTTGGAGGAGATTCCAGAATTACCTACTTTGTGCTGCAAATTCACTATGGCGATGTCAAAAACTTTAGAGGTAAGTTTATTGTTCCCAACAACAGCCTGGAGCTCAGGCGGCATACTGATACAGAGTAGCTCTGACTGAATGCTGGCACAGTGGTGCTCTTTCCGAGCCAAGTATAAATGAGAAAGCAGAGTCAGGGAGGTTGGGTGGAACCAATTTGTCTGCTGTCACATTCTCATTTCTCTATTTTGACTGAATATTTAATTTGTTATTCTGTTCAAATTACAATCCGTGTGGTGTGCAAATACGTTAGAGTGGGTGCTGTGTTCAAAATAATGTCTAGAATCTTTTCGGTTTTGAAGTTTGTTTGTCTTGTTGTTTCCTGTCTCCTGTTTTTGAGAATATCAAATATTGATAAATTGTCGCAGTCACAACGACACCTAAATCCTAGCTTTATGTTGGAGAAGGAAGAAAGACTGGCCCTGAATATTCAAGTGTTCAAGTTTTTTTAAGCTGGTATTTGGTGCCTTATTTATTATTGGGCTGCAGACCAGAATGCTAAAAGATCCTGATTTATGGTAATTCCTGACAGAGTTAGAGGATAATTTATTACAAAACATTGAGACAACGGCAATTACTAAACAGTAGCCATAATAGTGGCCAGATGCACAGTTATTCATTTGGCTTGGCTTTTGGGAGACAATAAATTTGGTAAAGAAGATCCTTAACTTGTTTAGAGAGACTGATAGCCGGCTAGCTAACAGGGTTAGCCGATTCCAATGAGGCACCTGTAAATCTCCATGAATTTAGTACAGAACATTGACTTGCCAAGTTGTCAATCTTGAACTGTATTTGATTTTCTGTTCCATTTTACTAGATCTTCAAATTGGACCACTAAATTAGCAATAGAACATTAAGAACATAATTTTTTATTCCGCAAAACCAGTAAAAAGTGATCATCACAACCCATCACTAAACAAAGATTTGAAAGGTTTACACTGTGAACTTCTATATCAGTGCACCTATCTAGGTAGGCAGAAAACTAGCTGGTCTCATTATCTGACATCTCCAGGTGTTTTTGAGACATCCATTGTAAAAATCAAATGGATAAATGCATGAAATTATTTGTTTAAAATAATCTAAAACAAACATTCTTAAAATTATTATGGAGTATAATTTAAATATTAGTATAAACGTGAGAGCAATATTAAGAATTAGTTCAGCCTGTTAAATGTTGTTTGGGCCAACCTTAGCATTGATGCAACAAGATTTTATTGATGGTCATTTTGGATCATTTCTGTTAATTCCTTTTGTCCTGATATTGTCACAATGTAAAGAGAAGCTGGCGTTCTTTGATGATGAAATAAAGAAATACAATGCCTTAATGGAAACTGAAATATAATGTTTTGACATGACATTTTTGGCCTTTTTTATTAGCGCTTAAGTCTTTGGTGTACTGCAACTGATTCATCCCGGTAGCATTCTGAAGCCACAGGAACTGCAGTGGTCACAAATAAGATAAACTAATAACAGGCAGCTAAATGAGAGTGGACACAGGCCTCTGTGTTTCTTCTGCTGCCTGTGTTAACATGCAGAGAGACTTATTTCTATATACAGTCTCCAGACAGACAACTCTAGAGAATTTTCTGACACTGCTCAGCTATTTACAGTATCTCACACACTGTTTTACTCGCCTCCCTCAAATAGCTTTCTCTCTCTGTAATTTAGGAGCACACCCTCTGAACACTTGAGAAACCATTGACCTGTTCATTATTTTCTGCACCTGCCTGTCTGCCTGCCTTGTGTTTTAACGGCTGAGAGTTTTTTGAGCTGAGCCAGCTAGTAGGATTCATCACTTCTGTGTCATTTTATTACATGTTGATATAGGCAAATAAATGATGGAGGGTTGGTAGGGTGGTAAGGATGCTGTCTTTGCATTTGTGAGGTACATTACCCTGCCTTGTCTTGGTTTTAGATCACCATAGAGACTGCTCAGGACTAACTCTAAGAATGACTTCCAAACCGTAAGTATCTGATCCTCATTGTTTTTCTTATTAACTGTTGTTTCTTTCTAATTCTCTCTGGGCTTGCAAAACCTTTCATGCTTTATTGGTCGTCATATTTAATTGGATGTTGTAGCTCAGTAATCTAGAATTTGGCTCACTGGTGCAGTTGTTTACGTTCAAAGCAAGCTACCCATTACTTTTGACTGAAAGCATCTTGGCTATTAAGTCTGTCAGCCTAAGCTTTTTTTCCAGAACCATGTTTAATTACTACTCTTGCACCCATTCGTAGAATATGCTGCCACAATAATTTGACGTTTGCATTGGAAATCTACTGAGAATGGCGTCCTAATGGACCCAGATTAACATGGATAAACAATCGGGGGTTTTTACCCTGAAAATCACAAAATGAGCTTAATCAGTCACCCACAATATGAACGGAGTCGCACATCTAACGCTAAGAAGCATTTGTAATACTGAATGGAGCAGGAACATAAGCCTGTGAGGGGTTAAGGGTGGATCATCAAGTTTATCTTAGGCCTACTGTTACACTTAACTCCCTTGTTTCACATTCAGTGACTTTGACTTTGTCTCCTGTAAGTAAGACTGCATTCACACTGGATAATAGTAAAGTGGGTCAGCATGTGGAGTCGGAGCTTTGAGTGCTCTACTGTAACGATAAAAGACAGTTGTGAAATGTTTCCTATTCATTTGTTTACTTGAAATTGTAGTTTATGACAAAAGGCATTTAGATTTCAGAACAAAGAACATCCTGTTTCTCTAATAGGGGTTGTAGAAGCTTACGGGATGAGAGAAGAAGCGGAGCTGATCAAATCCATGTGCAAATAGAACTGACTGAGAAATCATTAAAATCCTGCAAACTAAATGTTAATAGGTTTTTGACACTTAGATAGTGAAATGAAAGTGATGTCACATATGTTGGGATCTGATGTCACTTTGCCTTGCTCCTCCAGACAGCCCTTTATTGCTGGCATCTATCTGATGATGTCTGTGGACACCGTCATCCCTCCAGGAAAGACAGGTGAGAACCTGCTCCTAATACTGTATTGCTCAGAGGGAATGCAATGAAAAATCCATAATCTCATCTTCACACAGAAAGGTTTTGTTAGGTAATCACAGCCTGTAGGTCTGCAGCTTAGTGATTGTTAAGAGTTCAGTCTTAAAGTGTTTGCTGTCCTTTGGCCATTGCCTATGAGAGCATATTTAAAAGGAACGTCCCTAAACAAGTTTCTTTTGTATGTGTTTAAGTTCCTTCTGTTACTATACCTGTTGTAATATTTGTGTCATTTTAAATGTGACAGTAATCGATGTGATAATGATTACTTACTATGGCATTGTTGCTTGTTTCTTTACAGTTACTAATGCAGACATTGCTTGCACTTACTTATCGTATTCGATGTACCCTTTTGCCTTCAGAACCCACACACATCGCCTTGGTGAGTTGTTTCATTTACAGGGACCGGATGTCATTTTATTAATTTTTTTTTTTTTACTAGTTCTATGGAATTTGAATTAATGATTCATTCTGCAGCATTGTTACATCTCTGAAATGCTATAATAATTATTTTGTGTGTGCTTCAGGCAAAGTTGTTAGTGGTTACAGAATTCGAAATGGACAGTGGACGCTGATTGGGCGCCAGTCCCCACAGTTACCACAGGTAGTCTTTCATGTACATACTTCATTATATTCTGCTGTGTTTGAGCAAGATTAGACTCCTTCACTGCATCTAATTAGATGTGTTAAAATGTCACTTAGTCTAACTAAGAACAATGCTTTTGTGTTATTTTATGCAGTGAGTATGTCTTTAGTCATCTCAGGCAGTGTGTTCCTACTTACAGTCAGATGTGCTGTGTCATGAGCCACCCCTCATTTTGGTAGATTTTGCTTTGAATCAGCTTGTTGGTGCAAAAAAACAATTTTCTGCCTGTCAAACTGTCTTACCTTTGGGATATTAAGTAGATTAGATAAAAAAAGGGAATAATTGTTGTACTGCGGCAGGCTGCAAAGTGCATATAATGAAAGACCTCTAGATAAAGGAGTTCCAACCACTCAGCATTCAGCACCACCAGTATACTGATCACCGCCTGATCATCTGGAATCATGTGCTCCTGTTTCTTCAGTGGTTCAGGCCTTAAGTTAGATGTGCTTTGTTATGCTTGAATGATTCATACGTAGGTCACTTTGTGGCTGAACAAAAAAACAATCATCTGAAGCTCCTCTGTGAAAGACCTTCAGGAAGTCTGGAAAACTGTTCCTCAAGACTACATTGAAAATACAGTAGTCTGGCTCTTTGGCAGCAAAATCGGAAGAAATGAGGGCTGGCTCAAGACTTCTGCACAGTACTGTATGCTTTGTGCATTGGCCCCAGTGCACCATGAGCTCAAAAACAGACACAATCTTTAAATTCAGTGTGCTTCAGTTTATCATTTAATTTATCTTTAGGTCTGATATTTATTTGGGAATTGGTGCTCAATTTTGTCCCCACATCCCACCAGTCATTCCTTTTCTCGTCACATGATGCAACCAGGCAGGGAGGGTGAAGGCTTGCATGTGGTTCTGGTAATGCAACGTTAATGCGATGCTGTTGACAGCTTAGGAGCCCAGAGTCAATTTTTCAAAGAAAATCTGTTAAAATGGTGATAGCACCAGAAGTGGTTTGTTGTTAACACAATTTTTGATCATTTGTTTTCATCACATTTCATCATAGTCACTTTCTTAGGAATCCTTCGAGTGGAACCCACCTGATCTGGCATATTAGGGCAGTTCCATCAGTTGGCTCAGACTCTGGCAGATGGCAGGTCTCTCTGAGCGAAAGGTCAGGATTAAATGTCACGTGCAGGCCGTGCTGTGACAGCAACACTTCCTCTCATGCAGCGCTGCAGCTCAGCCTCGGCAGGAAGCAGCGGCTGAGACGGGCCCTAAGCACATAAGAACATTAGACAGATTAGAAACACAAAGAGGCCCTTTTGTCCGGCACCGCTCGCACTTTCATTTCCTACTGCAGCGCTATGATGCAGGAAAGGATGCAGCAAGTGCGTGTGTCCCTCTTGATGATCTGACTTGGAGCTGATCTTGATGTTTTACTTTATGTGCCTGGGCAGTTTTGTTGGATGCAGGAAAGCACACCTTTACTTTGCAAACACATTTACTTTGCAGGCTGTTTTGATATATGAGTATACGTGCGTCAGAATTTACTGCCATTAGCTCCACAACACAGTTCTACATGAAAAAAAAGCGCTGGCATAGTTTCATTAGTAATGTATGTACTTGTAGTGTACAATTCACTTATTCCCACTTGTATGCCCTGCAGACCTAGCAGTTTCTGAACAATGGTGTTGAACGATACATCAGAGTTCAAGGATTTTTCAGTATTTACAATGTGGGAAACAGTGGTAAATAATTCTGTACCCTGACTCTTTCAATCCTTTATTTATAAGGGCTAACACTGCTTTGGCATTGTATTCTGCCTTATAGCGAATCTAACTGTGCATGCTAATTTGATTTGGATGAGCAGGGACATACCAATTAGCATATGAAACATGCAGACAAACGTATCAGACCATGTACTTCTAGAACCAGTCAATAAATCTGTTTTGCATTTGTTTTCAGCACAGTGTGGTGAATTCTAGGCAATATCGTACGGCTCACTGTTAATCCTCCTAGTACTTGTTGAATGAGTCCAATGTTTAAGTTTTTCGTTTGTTTTATTATGTTTTTGAGTTGAGTATAGATATAAAACTCCGGTATTGTCACAAAGGATGTTCATGGGTACTTGATTAAGCATCCCAGGTACCAATATTCAGATACTGGAATCGCCATTCAGGTGTGCAACATGATGCGCCATGGAAAGTTAGGGAGAGAATATACAGGTCAGTAATGAATCAGTTGAACTGTAAACTATGAACAGTTCTACTCATAGTTAATAGTAGGTGCCTGTGTACTTTGAGCTAGTCATTGTGACTAGGCCGCCTACTCCAGCTGGTGTTAGGTAGAACCTAAAGCTTTAAAAATGTATTTTTCTGTCCTCAGCAACCCTCTGAGGAGAAAAAAATGTGTAGAAGTCATCACCATCTACCCCTGCATGGTTCTCTTTGTTTTAACGTATTTTAATTAGCTCATCTGGAGTTGCAGCCTCTATTGCTGTTTCATGGTGACCTAAAGATTCCCTTTAGCCACGACATGTAGACCTCACCTAGCCTGCTGGCGCCGCTTTATTATGTTTGTGTTATGATACTTTACTCTCAGACAAAAGTCTTGTTTTTATTCCCTTCTAATAACCAAATATGTTTGTTACCTCGAATATCAAGGTTAGTCAGAATGCACATCTCTAAATTTGATAGTTTATGTGTTTTTTCAGCTGATAGATAATTCTGCTTTCTTTTCATCCTGTCTTAGACTCAGGGCAAAATAGGCCTGCCAGAAATGTCCAAATCTGTATTAAATGTTTATTTTATTTTTGTATAATATAAATCCCTTCAGTGCTCACTTTGTGGTGGAATCAATAACTTTTTTTTTTCGCCCCGGGCGTCGTTACATATTAATCCACTAAAGGCTTCCGCAAATAGGCTTTAAGGTTTTAATGTAATCGACTCTTTTTTTGATATCATGTTTAAAATTCATTCCCTGCTCATGTGCGTGCCGCGTTGTTCCCTTCCGTTACATTTGATAATCAAGTCAGAGCAAAAGAGGCCAAGAATGGGTGAAGTGGAGACAAAAGACTGGGATTAAAATAGCATTTCTTCCGTGCCCTGGAGGCAGTAGGCTCTCTGATAGCAGCTCTAGACCCTCAGACTTCTGCACGGAATAACCGCGCTCCCTGCCCTGCACATGGATCCCACTGAAAAACCTCTAATGGGATACAATGCTATAATTGCATTATAATGCCCTTCTGTGCTTTGTGAATACATTTGTATATTTGTGTGTTCACTAAGGCTGAAAGGTTTCTGATTAAGGTCATAGCACTTGTGGTCATGGCCACAACGATACTGAGAAAAACAGCGTGAGTGGACACTCACAGAATGACCCCCATTGCAGTAAACATTGTACCACTCAGCTTGTAGACCTCTTACTACACCTGCTGCTAGTTCACACAGAGCCTTTCATCACTGTGGGGTAGCTACAGAGCAAATAAACACAGAGAGATTTTAACCTGTATCTGATCCAGACTAGAGCTGAACCATTTGGGGAGAGCATCTGATTGTGATTTTCCTGACAAATATTGCAATGTTGACTCGCAATTGTAATTTTAGGCCTCTTTTTCTTCCAAAAGGCCAGTAGTGTCCCAGGCTGCCAGTTTGTGAGCTTTTGGTTATTTAGTTACATGTACCCACTTAAGCATGATTGAGTATTGTAGGGCATAATTCAAATTGCGATTATTTGAAAGCTGATTTATCTTTTTGAGTAAGGCACTGGACAGCTATTAGAGGCTGCCATAATCTCTAAAAGCTTGATGTCATTTGACATTGTTTCTCACTTGTAACTAATAATAACAAGGTGTAAAAATTCAGTTGAAAGTGGCGATTCTATACTTTTTATTATGATTTGAAACTGATGAGTAGTTATAGCTGTGTGTCTTCCTTTACTCATGTTTTTGCTCTATAAAAGTACAAATTTGTGTGGAATTTATAAAATCCTGAAGTACAAACTTCGGTACAAAATGGTAAATATGTGTGTATGTGATTTATTCCATAAATAAGTACATTATAATTGTGTAATTATGCAGTTGTGTTCAAATATTATAACAGAACAGTAATAATTACAACTTTAAAAACCTTTCCACTGGTTATGTAGTGGTTTGTGTGGACAAAAAAAAAAAGTTCCTTAATTAAGTGTTTTGTAATGGACGCTAGTGGAGGACATAGGACCGCAGAAACCTGAACCTGTAGGACTCTTGTGCCTGAGCCAGTTGCAAGATATTAAGACATTTATGAGGCCTAAACAACTAAATACCTGATGGTAAAAAATGGACCTGAGTGACATGAAGCTGAACTGTGTGTCAAGCCGCACATGCACAAGTATGCACAAGTATTTATAGCAGTATACTGCACACTAGTGCCTTTTTTCTCCTGTCCCATACTTTCTGTGGTTTTAGCGACCCATCTAAATCATCTTTTTGCCTCGCTCTGACTCCAACAATGCAGAAAGAGCTTTTGATTCGTTCACCAGGTCTGTAAATTAACCTCACCTGGACCATGAAATTGCCTTCACAGAAGATTTGTTTTTGAGGTTTGGTTTAGAAAAACCTTATCTTAGTATTCCATCATACTTCTAAGAATGAATCAGTGATATTGTGTATACATTAGATTTTTTTCTTGTTTCTGTCGTATCTCCTCATGAACATTGTGAACGTGTGGGTCACAACCGGCCCGAGCTAGACTGTATGATACGAATAGCGCTGGCCTGAGCTGCAGGGCCGGTTCACTGTTTTGCTTTTGAGCTCTCTTCATTTTTCCCAGTGTGAGCAGAAGCTGTGTGTTTGTCCTAGGCCTTTTATCCAGCCAGCAATGCCATTGACGTGAAATACGGAGACACGCTTGCTGCCCGCTGTGTTTTCACAGGAGAGGGAAGGACCTCTAAGACACGAATCGGGTGAGTTTTAGCCCTTGCTGGTAATTTATGCGTTCCCCGCTCTTTCTAGTCATAAGAGTTCTGCTGCTCCATTATTTAATAAAATAGGAGCACATTTAACACCATAATTGCAGTGTCAAATCTAAGATGGATTAGTGCACGGCCCACTCCGCCTGGTAGGAGTGTTTTAACGACTTTTGTTTCACCGGCTCTCCCCGTAGAGTAAATGAGAATGTGAGTAGGTTTATTGTTTGTAGAGTGGTGGCTGTGTGTGGTGTGGGCATGGGGGTGGTGGTGGCTTACTGTAAGGGTGGGCAATATGATTATAACTTTTTATGATAAATTGCATCAAAATTATTATAGATTTGAGATATTTTAGGATAGTTCCCCTCTGCTAAAATATCTAAAGCATTGCCTGTATGGTCTGCTATTCCAATTATCATTGTAATTATTAATTATGTTAATATGAATATATTGATCATACTATAAATGCCTTTCTGGGGTACAATGACAACTATAATTATCATTCATGTTTACATTACTGTCATTAGTTATTACAGTTATGTTATCAAATATCAGAAGTAAATGTTGGTCTGACCCTTTTTTAAGCAGTTTTCTGCCAGTAGTAGTGATGACGTTTTAAGGCTGATTCCAGATTTGATTTTGAATTCTTTTCAGCCAATTTGGCCATTGGCTAATTTTTTTTGGCAGGTTTTTTATTAGCCTATTATAACCCCAAGCTTGCACTATGTGGGCTAAATAAACATCATTAAACCCTCTAGCTTATTGCCAGTGCTTTCTTTTTGCCAGTGTTGCAATATGAATTACATTATTTGCACTTTCATGGGCCAAAACTAGCATTTTACGTTCAGAAATGAAAAATCATGAGTGCATTTACCTGCCCTTCAACACAGATGAGACAAAATAATAATAAATTGGCTGATTGATGATTGTGTGCTCTGCCAAGTCTGCCAGTTCTGATCTTGGCCAAAACCAGTCACGCACCCCAGCCCTTAGAATTGCATGTTTTAATCAAGAAAATTGATTTTTTCTTATTGTCCACCCCTACTTTGCTCTGAAGAGTGTGTGTGTGTGTCTCTTTCACTCTGCATGCTGTTGGATTTCTGTCCTGAGACGCACATCCACCAAGTGTGTGACAGGCGGTCATCAGTATATGCTGGCTGCCTGACCCAGTGTGGCAGTCTGTCACAGCTCCTCCTTGGTTACTGTGTGTCTTTCTTTCTTTGTGTGTGTGTGTGTGTGTGTGTGTGTGTGTGTGTGTGTGTGTGTGTGTGTGTGTGTGTGTGTGTGTGT
>JBBIGA010000035.1:3925695-3938163 GCA_037576975.1 Alestes dentex | reverse complement strand
CCAGTGTGGCAGTTTGTCACAGCTCCTCCTTGGTTATTGTGTGTCTTTCTTTTTTTGTGTGTGTGTGTGTGTGTGTGTGTGTGTGTGTGTGTGTGTGTGTGTGTGTGTGTGTGTGGGAGAGAGAGAGTTTGTCTTTTTGTGTGTGCTCTGAGGTGTTTGAAGAATTGTCAAGCACAGAGGATAAGGTCTGTTCCTCTGTTGTCTCAAGGGGAACCTGCATTTTTCATGATTTTCTTGTGCGTGTGTGTGTGTGTGTGTGTGTGTGTGTGTGTGTGTGTGTGTTACGTGTGTCTGCTTCGTCATTCTTGTTGCCATGGAGATTAGGGGAGTGCATAGCAGTGATGGTAGAGAGTGCATTGACGCATCTCCGGGGAAGTGGCTGTCCCAGTACACACACACACACACAGAGACACACGCCTCCTCCATCTCTTGATTCATTTAAATGGCTGGAAGGAAATGGTAGGAAGTGGTGAGATATTGTCGATCCAGTTCAATCCAAAGAGCAACTCCGAAAGGTCTTATTAAGCTTGGTTCTGTTGAAGGGCCTGTATCATGGAAGATTTTTTTGTTACTTCTTTTTGAAGTAAAAGGGCTTGGTATAGTATGTAAATATGTCTCAAGTTTTAAAATGTCTGTGGAAACCTTTTTTGCGTATTGTTTTAGTGACGTCACATCACTATTCAGCCTACAGCAGTTTAGCAACATTAACTCTCACTGGCCATTAGACTGTATTTGGTACATAAAACCTCATAACAAAAGTATAAGATATAGCCTCTATAATTGTTGCCTGAAACTGTAATGACTTTTGACTCTTGTCTGTCTTAGTGGCACCTCCAGCGACGAGATGTGTAACTTTTACATCATGTACTACATGGACAGCAAGCACTCCGTGCCTTACATGGACTGCGTGGACCACGGCAGCAGTAGCCTGTTCAGTGACATCCCAAACGAAGCCAACGTCCCTATTCCTGTCAGTCCTGACCACATGATGTCCATGATGCATGCCTCGAGTCATAAAGGTACACTCTTAATCTTGTTATGCTGCCTTTTGAGGGCTTTCTATCGCAAGGCAATAATTTAGTCAAAAAAAGGGAGGTAATGATTCAGAATTACTTCAGAAAGTGAACGGATCACACAGTTTTGACTGGAGAAACTGTATACACAGTGATGGAATGCAAACAATGCTATTACATTTGGGTATTTTCTACATTTGAACATTTTATTTTGCCAGAAAATGGCCACATTCATAAATTTCCATAAAGTCCATTGCACTTTCCGTAAAGCCCATTGCAATCCGTTAGAATCATTTTAAAGTTCTAAAATAGATGCCGCTGAATCGCTACTTCCAGTTCGCTGCATAATTAATGATTTTTTTTGCCCCCTACAGGGAAGCACACCATCAGACCATGCTGATTTTGATTCTGTATTAATTTCTCTCATTTTGAATGCATGTGAAGAAGCAACATTTAGGATCACATATTATTCAAATCTCATCCAGTGTCAAACGTACAAATACAGATTTCGGCTCTCACTCATTTATTAATCATCCCTGCTCTGATTTCATTAAGTGAGGCAAGGCTCATCTCCTAGTCATTTGATGGTTTCTCTGCTCATTTTCAAAGATGGCGAGGACGATTCGGTGCTCCAGCAGCCGAAGAGGGAGGAGGAGGAGGTCCTGGATCAGGGTGAGTTGTCTTTCAGAGTGATAGCAAATTACTGCGCTAACGAGGAGCCTGTTTCTCGACTGATGGAGGCAGACTGCACTGAAACACATCATTATTTCCTGTATTAAAAACCAGCACTGACTCGTTATACAATCTGTTTTTTTAGATGCTATACATTTTCAGTCCAGCTTTTCAAAAAAAGTGTATAGAGTAGAGTTAGCAGCACACACAGCAGTCGGAAACATAAGTGATGGAGTGCCTGTTAGAGGTTATTCAGCTTTTATGTAGCTCTTCATTGCCTTCTGGCTAGTCAGAGGTTTTCCTTTTCAGCCCTTATGCCGTGCGTGACAGGGTGCAGACAGAGTTTTAGTGTCTGGAGATATCACGTCCTGAGGCCCAAGGTTGATGTTTGAAGCAGCGTTGCCACGGTAACTGCCTGCGAAGATACCCGAAGAACCCCTCCCTAAGGAGCCCTTTTTGATTTATTGTTCTTTTTCTCTGGGGTGAATTGTGACGAATTTGTGTCACATTGATCGTTAAGCCTCCATAAGCCTGGTGTTGAGTTTGCTGTACTTACAGCAGCGGTAACCTTTTACACAGTGAGGTAAGGCAACGGACAATAAAAGGGCAAAACATACATCTTCCTGTCTGTCTCTCTCTTTTTCTCCTCTCTCTCTCTCTCTCTCTCTCTCTGTCTCACACATTCTCTCTCTCTGTCTCTCTGTTCCCTTCCCCTTCCTCTCCTCCACTTCTTTCTTTCCTTTTCTCTCATCTCTTTCTCTCTCTCGCCCTCCCTCTCCCTCTCTCTGTCTCTCTCTGTCTTCTGCTGCCTCCCAGATGAGCTGGAGATAAGAGTGGAAGTGAATGCAGATTGAGGCAGTGTGCTTTGATGTTGTGGAGCTGGCGCCTGCATTGTGCAGCGCTTTATTAGAGATGGTTTCGGGACATGGGCCTTTAATCCTTGCACACCTGCTGAGAGCTCGCAGCAGGCAGAGAACACAGTGCCATCATCATCGCACTAATCAGCATAACAGAGAAGAGTTTCTGCTGCTTGTTCTTAATGCGGCAAAAACCCAAGGACTCAAGGATGACACCGCCTTGTCAGCCACAGGCTGGGCTATGAGAAAGTGACTGGCATTATTACAGCTGTGAGAAAGGCTCGATGCTAAAAAAAAAAAAAAATAGCAGTACCACTAGCACTATTATAAGAGAAAAGTTATAATTGTTGTTATTATTACTATTATTAATATTATTATTATAGATCTATGCTTGAAATTAAAATACTACAGTAGCAATTAAAACACTGGACATTATTATTAATCATATTCATAAGCATTAGGAAAATAAAAACCTAAACAAATAATTATCACATGAATGGCCATGAATTGTTTAATTGCTTCTAAAACTGAATAGCGATGGCTTAACAAGCCTGATTTTCTAAGCCAAATGATGCTGTGTATTAGTACCCCTTAGTGTGATTTAATAGTATCCTCAATTTTAAATCCATTACACATAGGGATTAGAGGAGCATCCTGACTCCCTTCTCTTTTCAGCTGATCTGTGGCAAATGGCGTGTCGTAAACTGGCACCAGCTGACTCGTGAGTGGAGTTGTTATCACTAAAAGAGCATGTGTCGGCCCACTGAGGAAAGGGAACATGCTGGCAGATACAGTTATGAAGTGAGCTGGAACGGAGTGCGGATCGGTGGACCGGTGCCAGGCTGTGGGGTATTTAAGCGACCAGATTGCACCGGAGGTCCTCCCGAGATCCAGCCTTCATTTGTGTGCCGTGCTTTTTCCAGTGCAACACTCCACTTTCTTGCAGCCCAGGCACAGGCCTGCCCGGGGTTTATGGCTTCATAACTAGGAGAGGCAAAGTGAGTGCACAGGACTGGTGAAGGAGTTTAATATGCTAATTTGATTATATTGCTACATATTGTGATAAAGTCAAAGTAAACTTTGTCATCTCGGTTATTGACATGTATACAGTGAGATCAAACAGCGTGGCTCCAGAGTACTGAAAGACACATAGAATCCACATATATCAATAAACTATAAATATAAACTCTAAAGTAGAAGTAAAAATGGACAACTGTGATAAAACTGTGCAAATGTGGCATAATCAGTCAAGTGGAAAGCAAACGGAATACTGTAATTTAATTGTGTGCTTTATTTATATCAAATAATCAGCATCAGTTCAATATAAAATAAACAGTCAATCTGTGAAAGTTCAGTAACTTTGACACAGTGGGACAGTATTCAAGTACAAAATGTTGCAACCATGCTGATGAATGAATAAAGCGACTTGATTAAATAGTAGCCTGCAGTGTTATGACAAAAAAAAAAAAAAGACTCTCACAACACATCCACTGGAACACTCATCAGTAACTGTGAAATAGTGTCCTGCCCTAGTTTCTGGAAAGTTATTGTATGAACTAAAGAAAGCGGCAAATCGACATTTGAAGAACACGAATGGCTGTATTGATGTAACCCTCAAGTGATAGCCTTTTGCAGTCATGAGCTCTTTCCTTTCTAGAACAGCCTCCTCAGTTTCAGACCACAGGATGTTGTAGAGGGGGCATGGTGGTGTGTTTCAAATCCAACAACTCAGGGCATACACATCTTCTAAACTGTGCTTCCTGCCCAGTGTTTACAATAAATTGGACTTGTCCCACCTTAATGCACCCAGATTAGTAACGCAGGCAGCCAGGATGTGGAAAGATTTGCCTAAGAAACAATGAAAAGCTAAAAAGTGGCTACGGGGGTGTTTTTCAAGGGATCGAAGTCCAAATAGCTGTTGTCATTTTGTTAACACAACCTGCACTGTTCTCCAGCCACACACCCGTTGTCTTTGTGCTCAGGATGTGTTTTTGCCCACACGGTCACCGTCTGAGTCATCAGTCGCTAAAGGACTTCAGCCACAGTGGGCAGCAAAACGTTTCTGCTTCTGGCTGTGCAGGGGTGACCTAGCCCACACAAAGTCCTTTGTGTTTTCTCTGAATTTCATTATAAAGTGTTGAGAGTTGTTATTTTTTTTTCCTGACAGGGTTGAGTGTCTGTCCATTTCTGAGCAGGGAAGGAGGCTTCCCCGCAGGTCCGTCGCGCTGTTTAAACAGGCAGTACTGTAAGCAAACACACTAAGCCATTCGGCCTCAGCAAATCCATAAGTCAGCCAGGCCTAATCTACTTTACTCACTGTTGATACACAAGATCACAGTTTTGAATATATGGTGCAATGTTTAGGTGTGCATTGCAGAATCGTAGGATTACATATCATTACTTTGGATGATTACTTGGTTGTAAGCATTGTAGTCCATGCATTGTTGCTGATGTAATGTAATAGCATAAAATATTTCCTCTAAACCTATATATATTCATAAAAATGTAGTTATCCAACTCAACGTCTTAGAAGACAGTTACGCTAGTTAGTGTTTGTGAATGCTTCAGAACTAAAAGGCGTGGCAGTTAAGGGCTGACACCACTGCGAGATGCTAGCAAGGACTTGTTTATCATGAGTGGAACAATACGTAAAATAAAAAGGAGCTGCTTAGCTACGCATGACCAGCAGGTTCACTCTGTTGCCATGGTTCCTCAGACCATTAGAATGGGCAGCCTGGCGACCTTATTGGTCCAAAAATGCAGTCTTTCAGCAAAGATGCTTTTGTTTCTCTGTTTCCATTGGATTCTCTCCTCAGACCGCCCCGCCTCCCTCCCCCACTGAGACTGCCGGCTGTGACACACTTTACATGTCCTTTGATGAGTCTGCATGAGAATATCAATGAAGAGACGGAAGATAGCACTTGAACATCCTTCAGTCACACTCTCCAATTGAAATAGTTCACGCTGACGGCATAGATTTTAACATATTGTCCGAGCTCAGATCAAAAGAGCTTTCTAAGACTGCATCTCATTTAAACTCCTTGAATTCTAAGTCCCTATATTTGGACCCACATTTCAACTCCCCACTCTCATAACTTCCTAATTTTACAAACTAGCTTCAAAGTAGTTGGTGTTAAAAGGCCGGTATCATAGAAGCTAAATATGGCATGCGTTTTTAAAAAAGTTTAAGTTTGATTTGACGCATAAGATTGAGTTTCAAGATGTACCACTCACTCAGAAGGCCATACAGTACACGAATGGAGAGTAAACTTCAAAAAGAGCTCATTCTAAATTCATTGCTTTTGCAATGTCACAAAATCAATGCATATATATGGATATCCAACTGTTCCATCTGCAGCCATCGAGCTTTGCCCATTCACAGAGCTGTTATAAAGAGGGTTTCAGCCTGAGCTGCTTTTTGAACGAGGCACAATAAAGGGCAGCCAGTCAGAATAGAGGTCATTTACATGTAACAGTCTTAAAGTAATGGTTAGAACAACAGCCTGTTTAAGGGATAAATAGGGGATGAAAATGGTAATGTAAAATAAATTGGTAAATAAAACTACACATAAGTGGACCTAAAGTAAAAAAAATAAAAGATGTGACCCTGGACACACCGCGCATGATTTAATTCAGAGTGCTTCTTTTGGCTGTAAGGATGCTGATGTACCGTATTTTATTAATGGGTAGCGATTTACACATTTAAATCAAAGGAAATCCAAAGCACTATTTTTATTCAGCGTGGGCTCGTTTACAAGACTGATGTCAGTAAGCCTCTTGCTCACAGCATTCTGGGTAAATAAAAGACTTGCACTCAGCCAACAGCCTCTGCTGATGAATCAAAAACGCGACGCTATGATGCTGTCACGAATACTGCAGATTAAAATAGATGTGACCACCATAAGCCCCTCGCTCCTCATTACCCTTACGCAGAACAAGATTACTGAAAAACTCCTATAACTTGCATCAGGCAATATTAAACCTTGGGCTGCCACATTCACTGAGGAGCAAAAGTTCAGAGATAAAAGTCTACAGCCAACTAGGACGGGACTGTATGCACCAAATGTGTATTTGGCTACACAGTGTAATGTATTAGTAAGTATTATTATTATTAGTATTATTAACTCCTTGCAGACCATATCCAATAAACACTGCTACATAAATCCTTAAATAATCATAGCCAAAACTCAGCAGGATTCTTTTTGCGTGCGTTGCGTCAGCGTCCCAGGCTGGGTGGCCTTTAAATATCCGTGCACATCAGCACTTTGAATTGTTTGATAAGAGACTTCCGTTTCATGGCACGTCCCCAAGCAAATGATGTAATTTGCTGAACGTAATGTGGTGCTCCATGTGAGTGATACAAACTCAAAATACTCTGCTGTTTATAAGCTGTACAGATACTGTGACTTAAAACCTAGCTTTTTGTGTTTGTCTTTCAATGAATAACAATGTAAACTGACTGTATTGTAGTACAGTTTATTCAGTATTGCTGCAGTTGTGTCAAAGAGACAGTTGCACACTTTCCAGTCATAGAATGAACACCTGCAGGCTATGGTGCACTCAGAGTGATTCTTTATGTAGAAAATGTATTGTTTCAGTTTAAAACAGTAGAATTTAATTCACGGTAAAGGTCTTATTGTCCGGTGGACCTGTTCCGTAGAGATGCTCGTCACGTGCTAAGCTCCTCGTTTTATGCCGCTGTCTAAGGAGAGTGCTGTCAAGTTCAATAGGGCTAATGTATTTCTGAAAGAGCCAGTTGCTTTGATGATGAAGTTGTAAGAAATGTTAAAACACACTCTTTTTGTGAGGATATGTGCACGAGCTGTAGCACAGACAGTTAGAAAAGTACACTTTTTGCATCATGAGCCAAACACCACAAGCTATGAATGCATTTATTAAATATTTATGAATTTTGAATTCATAAGTCTCTCCTCGGTCAAGTGGATAAGAGCTTGATAGCCTGACTGAAAAATAACTGCTCGAGGGCATTGCTTACAAAGCTACAGTCCTAACAGCACTCTGGCTAAATGCAGGCGATCACCCAAGACATTTCAGTATTTGAAGTTCGCTTCTGTAGTATTGCACTGCATTGTTTTCTTGCCTATGTGGTTTATGACATTCTATAACACAGTTATCTATAACAGCATAAACATGTTGCATAGCAAACATGCGTAGCAGTAGCCAACTTGTGTCCATTTTTAAAACAGAAATCCCTGGTTTGTTCTGCATTTTAGAACATTGGGCATTAAAGTTTCACTGCAAACCCAGATATGTTGATTGTATTTAAACAGTTTGAGGGAACCCGTTGGCTTAAATGTTTAATTAATGCCTAAAAAACAACTTAAATACCAGAGGTACTGGAAGTAGTTATTTTAGTTGAATACACTAAAATGCTAATTGTTTGTCCTAAAAATCCGCTGTAAATTCAACCATACTTCGTTTAACTCAACATTTTAAGTTTCCTGTATCATTCGTAAAACTTAAATATATTCTCCATCAAAAGCATTTTGACGTTAAAATGAAAACCAAATCCAGATAATTTTTCTTACAGTTTTATTTAACAAAAGAATTCATATATTTGATGTTATTTATTTCATATTTAATGTTTTCATACAAGTATTGCTGTACTGAATGTACTAAGGATGAATGGTTTAAAGAAATGTCAGAACTCCAAAGAGCCGTTGTTTGCAAGATGTGGTCTGGGGTTTTCTATCTCCAGGCTTGAGTTTTACTCCAGTTCAGTCTCAGTCTCTGAGTGAAAGCCTGGTCCTTTGTAGTAGTTAGTGTGGTGGATGGGGAAGAGGATGAGGGCACGGCCGAGTATGAGTCTCCACGGCAGCCGTCTGGAGCTGAAACACTCATTATGGCAGGCCTCCCCGGCTCACGGCCGGACACCTTGATAAATCACCTTCTATATTTGCCTTTGCCGTTATTAGGACACAAATCCAGAAAGTGTCAGTCAGAACCCTTCGGTTTGTCTCTCTGTGTTTGCTGGCCAACTGATGGATGGCCTCAATAAATAAGAAGCGTCCTTCACTCGTATTTCATTGGGGGGGGGGTGGGCTTTGGGTCGCCATGTGTGCAGAGGAGCCTGTGAGAAAGCAGAGGTGTATTATCGGCGAAAAACAATGAGGTGTTGCTCTAATGTCCTTTCGTGCCAAATGGAAATGGAGGTGGATGAATAAAATCTGACTGAATGTTTTCTTCTAGTTTTCCATTTTTGCGTCCTTCCATTGGATTTGTCCAGTGTTAAACAGTGTTAGTGCGGAAGCTGATTTGTCCAATCTGATGGGTGGCGTGAAGCTCTCTTAAAATGCGGTGGAGGAGGTGCGGTAGTCATGGAGCTTTCACAGGGCTTTGATGAAACATGTTTGAACTAGAGGCAGTGCTTTCTAATGAGGAGCTGACCTTTTCCAGCCAAATGACCTGTCATTCCCTGCTTGAATACAAAGTAGACTTATTTTCCTCTGCAGGACACTTGTGTAGATCTATAATCTCCTATAGGAAGGTTTCAGATTGCGCCATTAGCGAATAAGACAGGTGTCGTTAATTTTTAGTGATAATTGGAAATATGAATTTGTGACCTAACAGTGATTCAGTCGTGATTCTTTAGGAAATGATTCACTTCCCCCGGAAATCTCTATTTTCATTATTATTTGTATTTAGGGGGTGATTCAGAAGTATTTTTAAAAATACAAGATATATACAGATGGGACTGTAGAAGTGATTCGTTGAATGGTGACAGTAAAAAATATACACCAAATAATTTTGTTTTAAACATAAGAATATATATCTTTTTTATCATTATTTTTTCTTTATTATATTATCGGGTGCGTACATTGTAAGAGGCATATTCTTTGCATGGTTATAATTGATTATAAATTGATTTACAAAATCAATGCAGTTAAATAGCCACCCTCAGAACGATGCATCACTGTTCCTCTGTGGATTTTTTCCCACCTCAGTTAGTAACTAGAGGCTATATCTTGCGTATTGTAAAGGTTAGGAATGATGCATAAAGATCCCAGTGGTGTGGCTCACTTAGAAACCGACCAGGGAGTCCATTCGGTATGTATGAAACAGAAATGTTCATGTGTTACTGCACAGCTTGTCTTTAACCAGCACTAAAGCACTCTCACACCTGCAGAGATAAATTCCTGCTTTTCCTCCGTCTCGCCTTTCTTCTGTCTACTGTGCTGTAAAACTTATCTTCTATCAGGCAGGCTGCTTCCAATCCAGTGACTCTTCCCGCACTTCCCTTACAGCTCTATTCACACGGCCCCTTCTTCTTCTCTTCCTCCTCCTCCTCCTCCTTTTTCTTCTTCTTCTTCTGTTCTCTTTCTCTCCTTTGGTCTTCCCTGCTTTTTTCCTTCTGTTTTTTCCCGTGCAGGTGACTTCTATTCCCTTCTCTCCAAACTCCTAGGGGAGAGGGAGGACGTTGTCCATGTGCATAAGTATAACCCCGCAGAGGCAGCCAAGGCCCAGGCGGATCTGGTGGCTGAAATTGATAGCATAATGCAAAAGAAAGACCTGGGTTGGCCCGGGCCCAGACTAGGCTACAAACAGAGGGAGGATGCAGTTCTGGTGAGGGACAGAGTGCACAAGTTTCACCAGTTAGAGTCCACTGTCAGGCCTCCGGGGACCAAGACTTTACCCGCCAGACAGCCGAGCACAGGGGTGGCAAAGGCCAAAAAACAAGGTGGGTCTTGGCGCCGATTCGCAAAAAGAACAAAATCTTTCTTTGCCCTGGTTTGATCCAAAGACATAGTGTTGTCCATGTGAATGCTTTCCTTTCAAGCCCATGCCTGCCCATCTCATTCCGATCATTAATCTTTTGATTTTGAGGCCAGTGAGCTCACGGTGTAGGTTTACTTATCTTTATTCCTGGAGGATAGAAGAGCTGGCGGAGTGGAAGAAAAGATTTTTGTTTAGAAGGTTTTCTGCATGCACTGCTCTCATCACGTTACAGATATTGACCTCAGTGGGAAGATGCTGAGTTGGTGAGAGCGATATGAAAAATCTGGGCTATCTCCATAGGCTTTATTGGCTTTGTCACAGTCATTTCCTTTTTCTTTTTTTTTTAACAGTGGGGAAAAGAACAGAAAAGGCTAAAACAGAGGGCAAAACAACAACAGCAGCAGCAGCAAAACACCAGTGTTATTTTTTTTATGAGATAGTCTACTTTGCTGCCTTACATGTGTCAGACTCGTGTTGGACAAAAGGAAGCGCTAACCTGGAACAAAATCTACAAAATGAGAACTTTTCCGAAGAATGAAAGACATACAAAACTTAAATGTAATCAGATATTATTCCAATTCTGTATAGGTATTATGGAATTCACACCAGTGTAAAGGCAAGCTGGAGTTTTCACATGGAGTTAATATATTTTAGAAGTTAAAAGAACGTTATATGTGCGTTTTTCTTGCTCGTATTGGGCAAGTGGGGTTTTTTTTGATCACACCTTTCTTAGGTCTGAAAATGTACATTTTTGCTTTCCATGTCGGTTGCTTGTTTCTTTGCTGCAGTAGATGTTGTCTTAATTGCATCCAAACACAGTGGTTTTGCAGCTTTTTCATCAATGTCTGGCATTCAATAGCAGCTGAATTGCCTCTTTTGTTTTGCATTAATTGCCTGCTGGTATGGTTCATGACTCGGCAGAGTGAGGGGCCCCCAAGACACGCTAAATTTCATGCGACATCAATACACGGCTATCAGATTGCTGTCATGGTGCTATTGATTAGCCTCTGGGATCTAATTACAAATCCAGAAGGGGGGCAAATGAATGAAATTTCATGTGTTTTGCCTCTATGCGGGGGTTCGAAAAGGCCCAGTTTGTTTGCTTCTATTCTAGTGACAGTAATTGTTGTTGCTGTTCACGTCTTGCCAGGAATAATTCATGAAACGTGGTTGTGTAGTGTTTGTGTGAGGCGATTGCAGCAATGGCCCTGAGTCCAGCACAATATTGGGAGTAGCTGGCAAGAATACATAAAAAGAGAGAGAGAGAGAGTCTGCTTTTGTTTAGACAGCCGTCTGTTCCATACTGGCTTAGTGTGGACGTGTGGTTTTGCTCGATTATTGACCCAGAAGAGAGCCATACACTGACTGAAAGAAATCCTTTAGCTAGGGCCCTTAAAATGTGCAAACCATAGATATTTTATGTATCTTCTTCCCTAAAAGGCCTGCATTTTCTCTCAGCCCCCAAACCACTCTTCTTTTTTGGCAGACATTTCAGATTACTGCGATGAATAACGCCTTTAGCACAGCCTGAGTGCCGCTGTTAGCATGGAGAGAAGTCAGTCAGCACTTGGTTCGCTCGTTAACCGTTGTTAATTTTTACATTTTGCTGCCAAGACGAGAGAACTCGTCTAGCCTGGCAGTGCCATCCTGATGAGTATCCTTATTTTGTCCAGCGTGTGTGGTGGTGATCATGTTCATTAATCATGACGCTGGGGCTCGGAATAGGCATGGTTATTGTTTGTTGCTCACTGTGATTTCACGCTCCATTACTAATGCATGTGATTCATAGTACTCCACAGGCATTTCCCTACAGTGCAGGGAAGCGCAAGCACTAAATATTTCTTGCCTCTTGAACTGAAAGTATTTCATCGAAGGGATGGAGGCTATATCTCATTTGAAGTCCTATCGCGTACTGCAGAGGTAGAATCACTGGGGTGTGAGACGGTGTTTATTTAATCATTTTTGTAATATATGGCTGTATTGCCTGTGCAAGCAATATGGCCAGAAGAAGAGATGCTGCATTTTACGTCTCTATAAAAAGAAGACTTTTCATTTGTCTTCTAATATTAACTGTAATCTAATATTAACTGTAAAGTGCTCTGATACTACGTTTTAGTCTCTTCATATACAGTTTTGTTGTGTGCGTATATAATATATATATATATTCTCTCTCTCTCTCTCCATATATA
>JBBIGA010000035.1:3903308-3924904 GCA_037576975.1 Alestes dentex | reverse complement strand
AGCTCTACAGTCAGTGATGTATCTAGAACTGACTGAAGCCTGTTTACACTACAGCTCTACAGTCAGTGATGTATCTAGAACTGACTGACGCCTGCCTACACTGCGGCTCTACAGTCAGTGATGTATCTAGAACTGGAAATGACTCATATGTCCACAGGTGAATAGGAAACCCTAAGTACTAAAGGAACACAGAAGCTGCAGTGTTTGTACTCACCCTCTGTTTCACAGTGATTGTTTTATTGCAAGGTGTGTTCCAGTTCACCTGTGGCCCTGTAGCACTGCTAGTGTGTGTAAGTGAGAGTGTGAGTGTGTGTGTGTGTGTGTGTGTGAGTGTGAGTGTGTGTGTGTGTGTGTGTGTGCGTGTGTGTGTGTGTGTGTGTGTGCGTGTGTGTGTGCGTGTGTGTGTGTGTGTGTGTGTGTGTGTGTGTGTGTGTGCATGTGTGTGTGTTTAGGAGCCCATCTGGAGGAGCTGGATGACTGGCCCGAGGTTGAGCTGCAGCTGGGCCAGGTGTCTGGTCTGGCTCTGGACTCTGATGAGAACCTGGTCATCTTCCACAGAGGAGACCACAGATGGGGAGTCAAGTATGTACTGAGCTGCTAGCAACACTTAAGTACTTTTCAAGCTTGATCAGTTTTACCTGGTGAGGTTCTATATTAAGATTACATTACTTGCAGTTGAGGCATTTTAGACATTGCCAGTCTATATTTACTCCAGCGGGCAACAGTGATAATGTAACATTTTTACAGGAAGCTGTTTTCCAGTCACGTTCCTGGAGTGACCCTCCACTGCAGAGTTCAGTGTTTTCTCTGCTCAATGGTTTCAGCCACACATATTTGGACATCTTTAGTTTTTTGTCCCCTTTAAAAAGAAACTAGCAACTAAACTAGTTGCTAGAAAACTAGCACTTAGACTTGGCCAGGGTGGATCTAACAGGTCAAAGATTTGTGGAGAAATGAGGCATCCTGTGACTCTGACACTGTGACTCAAGTCACCAAACCCTTTTTTTCAGTCATTGTCTATGTAGACTGCAGGACGATATGCTCAGTATTATGCACCTGATAGACATATGTGTGGCTTCAACACTCAGTAAATAAGAAATGCCATAAATAAACTTCAAAAAGCAAAAGTGGCTATGCCTCTAGATCAGTTATTCAGTTAATTGATTGTTTGATAGAGCCATTCATGATTTGAGGCAGATTAGTAGAAAAGACAGTAAATTGTTAGTAAGTTCAAATGTGCTGAATCTGACAGTTGCCATCTTTTTAATAACTTATACAGACTGTAAAAAAAACACTTTACCCTAAATGATATTGCAGTGTCTTTTCATTCACCTATTTTTTTTCACCTTTCAAAATCCCCAAATTTTTCTACTGAATTGAAAATACTAAATTCGTAAGCAAGGAAACTTTTGATGAAATATTTAAATGAAAGAAAACAGCATCTGCCGGTTTGGTTTTATCCCACTGCTCTAAATGAAGGTTAATGGAAAGAGCTTTGTCTCTGAACCAGGTCGATCAATTTTCTTCTCTTCATGTTTTATATTTATGATCCAATAGCAGACGACTCCATAAACCCTCAAATATTTGATTTTTAAACCTCCACCAGGAAAATGTCTTTTCTAAATTCTCAGAGGCAAGCATTTTCAAATTAAATTACAAAGAGCGCCATTGCCTGCCTTGTTAGCCTCATTGGGGCAAATTCATTACAGCCTGCTGCGTCTTTCTGAGTGTATTCGCTCAAAGGGGAGAGGCAGAGTTGCTGTTTTGGTTCTGAAGTCATTAGAGTTGCTCAAGGCCTGCGGCCGTGACTGAGGTGTCATTAGGCTAAAGCCAGTGCTAGTCATGTCTGGCCTGCTAATCCACAAAGCTCCAGCGGGATGCCTTGGTATTATGATAAACAGAACTGCGTTTAGAGCGAGTGATGAATGGAGGCTGATAGTCACTCATAATCTTCTCATTATTTGACTGGGCGTGTCTACGTTGAGCTCTTCTTCATATCTTTCTTTCTCCGAGGGGATTGAGAAGAACACTGGCGTTTTCTCGTGAAGTGATCAATATCTTGATTGAGTGGGCTGAGATGATACTTGAAGATAACAAAGCAGGTCCTTATGTAACCACAGCATGTTTGCATCCATACTGTGGACTGTATTAGCGATGCTGCGCATTCAAGCCATTATTATGTCATTAGCACATCCAACCACTGTATGATTGCATCATGACAACTTGAGTAACCCCGTCCACCATTAAAACCAACATTACAAGCTAAAAAAACAGGGCAAGGATTTTACAAATGACTGTTGGCCATTATTTGCCACTGCGCAATATGTTCAGAAATCATGCCTGCTTTTTTGAAATTGAGTCAGTCAACTTTGCTGTCTCAGACATGAGCTTGTTTCAACAGAGGACCTGTTCGTTGCAGTCGAACTTGTACTATGATACATGGCACCGTATGAGTCTTTAACATTAGTTTAGTCATGCAGGCTACAGATCCATATACCTTGAAACATCTTTACCTTTGCCTTTCTGTCAGTAAGTTGCGTGACTATACTTCTTCAGATTGGAGTCATTATTATCTTGAGTTGGTACAAACATGTTCTATAGTGAACAAACTGTTGTCATGCTGACCAAACTAATACTAACAGCTGATTTCTGTCCTAGTTGAATGAACTTAGCAGTTAGATTTTAGATTTTATTAGACATTTATTGAATAACTAATCATAGTGCACTTTATTCGTTTATTTAGAGACCATGTAAGTGAACAAGACTCCCCCCACTACCACTAGGTTAAGTCATGTTGTCAGCTGTGAATAAAGGGGCATTTGGCTGACGCTCTTTGAAAACATGATGTTTTTAGGCTTCAGTTATAATATTATGAATACTGTGTCATATTCCTTTAAAAAAGGCCTTTCCATTAAGCTCTTATAGCTGTACTCTCTCATATAGTCCACCCTTTCCCAGCAGGGGGAGAAATGTTGACCACAGCTGCTGGAGTGAATTTGGAGAGACGATTAATTACCCCAGTCTGCTCTCTGCTCCACTCATCTGCCCTGGATCTTTTCCATAGGGCTGCAGCATTAATACTGTACTGCAGAGCCTCTGCGTAAAGGGCACTTCTGATGTCAGGTGCCCAGAGGTGGAGCTGCCTCTGCTTTTGTGCTCCTGGATGAGTCCTGAGCTGCTTCTGCTGAAGCCTGTAAGCGGAGGATATTGGAAAGAGAAGGAGGGTGGGGCAAAAAGTGAGAGAAATTGAGAGAGTAGAATTAATGATTTGGGTCTCTAGGTGATGAGAGGCAACCCTCTTAAATCCATTCATCCTCTGCCCCTAACCACTCTAGATCTTTTTGCCGTGTTGGGCAGAAATTCATCATAAGGAAAGAACAGGGATGGAGGATTCCCAGCTGAATTGCAGAATGGAGCTTTAGTTTAGTTCTCTATGCAAAACGATTAGATAAAGAAGTGATTTAGTGGCCGTTCCTGGCTGCGCCAGTTGGCGGGGATATTTGTCATGTGTAACTGGTTATGGTGGGAGGTCCGCAGGGAGGCCACAGTTAAAGAGTGTGATGGATCAAGTGCGTGCTAGATACGTATGGGGATACGGATGAGGTGGTTCTTAGTGTTCCAGTAGGCTCTCTTTACCGTTTTACCCTTTTTACACCCATCAATCAAAGACTCTTCCTCTTATGGGCCTCATGGTAACTCCAGCATTTTACTGGAGTTAATCTCTGTCTGCTACATACACAGCATATGTCCCATATGCAGCCTGTAGAGTATCACTTTCCCTGTATCTAAAAAAAAAGAACAGAAAACCCATTGACTCACACACACACTACAGTAGAATCCATTGGGGAAACTGCTTCAGCACCTACCTATTGGCTTCTGTTATATGCGTTTAAAGTCTTCAGGCAGTTCTTTTCAAAGCACTGACAGTTGCATCAGAATGATTGTCTGTGAACTGCAGGCTGATGTGGCAGGTGGTGTTTAGGTTGAAATATGTTATTTGCAATATAGTCTTTTTCCAACAATCCCTATTGAAAAATACCTTACAAAATGTATTCTGTGTCAATTGATATGTTTCTTATTTGTTATTCTTTCTGTTTTAAAGGATTTTCTAATGTGTAATATCTACCATTTTGTCAAATTCATATATAATAAGACATGGAATTTAAGGTGTGTGGAATTAATGGACTGCTTTTCCCCGGCAGCTCTTTTGACAACAATGCGATATACCAGCAGAGGTCCCTTGGCCCCATTCAGCAGTCCGCCATCTTGTTGGTGGATCCAGTCAAAGGGAATGTGCTCAAGGCCTCAGGGAGAAACATGTAAGTCCCAGCGCTTGGCTCTAAAATAAACCGATTTGTTGTGCTTCTTGGCATTTTGCTTGCACTGAATGCTATGTTAATGATGCATTTTTTTTAAATATTGAACAGGTTTTATTTGCCACATGGTATCACCACAGATAAGGACAATAATTATTGGGTGACCGATGTAGCTCTTCATCAGGTAAGGGAGATTAACATCAGCTACGGTTTTCTTCTACTCTGCCTGATCGCTAAACCCTTATACATTGTCTTTCACACGAAATGTGCTAAGCCTGAAATTAATGAGCTTGTATGAAAAAAGTGACTCATATTAGTGTTTTTATATATAGTGGAACTTTGCGTTCGAGAGTGACTGTGGCCATCTGTTGTACATTTCCACTGGCGTAGGTGTTTAAACTGAGCAATGATGGAAAAGAGAAACCGCTGCTGGTCCTGGGAGAAGCTTTTAAACCCGGCAGCGACAGGAGCCATTTCTGCCAGCCCACTGATGTAGCTGTAGACCCTGAAACTGGCAACTTCTACGTCTCTGACGGCTACTGCAACTCCAGGATCCTCAAATTCTCGCCAGAGGGAAAATATCTCTTTGACTGGGGAGCAGGTACACACCCTTGGGCACTGTAGTTTCCGTTTACATTACTCAGAAAGGGAGCTGTAGACTGCAACACAATGTGTTCAGGTGATATGACATGATACAGTGCAACTTTATAGCGTTCCCAGGCAAGTCGCTGTCCTCCAAATACGATATGTAGAGGTCACTAGGTTCACAGGAAAGTTAGGAGACGTAACACTTTATGCAAAAATAAATAAAAACCTTACGTTAATCCCACATTGAAAAAAATATTTTTACTGATTAATAGACAAAAATGGGAATAAATTATTAGAATAAAGAATAAAAACATTTCCTTAATATAGATTACAATTAAAAAGATGGTTTGCAGTAATATTTTCCATTAAAAATTATTTATTTCATGATCACCATAACAAAGTTTTATGTATGATCTGTCTCTCAAATGAAAAGAACTATAATTGTTTTTTTTCTGACTAAGATTAGATTTTGTACATCCACCTAAAAAAAAATGACAAAATATTAATTGTAGATTTTCAGCAGGCTATAACGGTCCGTTTTGTTGCTCTTGTGTGTGTCTGCAGGGTCGCTGGACCAGCGGCGCCGTGTACCTGTACCCTTCCAGATCCCCCACAGCCTGGCCTTTGTGCCAGACAAGCGTGAATTGCTAGTGGCCGACCGGGAGAACGGCCGCATCCAGTGCTTCATGGCTGACACCGGCAAGTTTGTAAAGGAAATCAAGAAAGATGAGTTTGGAGGAGAGGTGTTTGCCGTCTCATACACACCTGTACATGGTGAGCATGAAAACCATCCAGATCAATACAAGACCCTGGTGTAGGGAGGCTGTTTGAACTGCCTTAATAAATAAGACAGTATGACTTAGTTTTTACAGTAACAGGTACCTGGTCTGATATTATAAACCAAGCCTGTTTTTAATAAGTCTAAATCAAATTTATTATGTATTAAAACATGCAGTTATTGTGGCCATTTTTCTACACTTTAAATGTAATCGATAAACAATCACTTATTACTGAGTATTTATTAGTGATAAGTTTTTTTTACATGTGTGAAAAATGTATTTAAAAAAATCAGGTTAAAAATCAGGTCAAAATATGTTTTGCATTTTTGTAACTGTATATAATTTTTTCCCCTCAGATTCTCGTGATAAAAAGCTCCTGTCATGCTAAAATACTTGTTGAATGCTTAGCATTTTGACATGTTGTCACTCAGCAACAAGTAACAAAAAAATTCAGAGAAAATTATGTGTAGTTACTCAAGGATACTGTAGCTCTTAAGGGTTAAGCAGTTTTACCAGAAATGGAAGAAGCTGAATGCGAGCTGATATTCTACACTCAGTTTTAAGTCTTAAACTGTCTGTCTTATATGTCTGTCACTGCTTGCTGCAGCGTTAGTTCCAATTCTCTTGCCTTCTTGTTTCATATGAATCGTTGGTTAAATCGAGCAGTCCCTTTGACAGCTCCTTTGATGATTAATGCAGGGGCCGTATCAATATTTATGTGAAACTGTTCCTGGGCCAACGTGTTTCTCATGCTAATGTGCTGTTTCAGGTGGGCTAATCTATGTAGTGAACGGAGAATCTCCATACGGACAGTCCGCCCCCATCCGAGGCTTTGTGCTGAATTATTCAACCAAGGAGATCCTGGATACATTTGAACCGGACACACAGGTGCTTATACACACGTGCACAGTTGAGTTGGGTGATACAACTAGTATCTCAGTAAATCATCATTATCTCGTAATATTTATCATGATAAGCTTTTACGAATATATTGTGAGAATTGGTGGTACTTCTTAAATGTGTAGCTACTGATTCATAGTTTCAAAGTGTATTTGAAAATCTAAATATAGATGTACACACACACACACATTCAGATATTCTTTGGTATTCATTTGTGTCTCATATTTTTGCGCTCACACTTTCCACCCACCTTTTGAAACCATGAAACATCCAGGCCTGGTGATGGGTATTGATTCGATTGGATATGAAAGTACTGTGAAGGTATAACCTAGTTCTGTTCTTGTGCTCCAGCATGATAAGACCTACAAACACAGTAAAACGCAGCTTTGCTGGGCTGGAACAGCATTACCAGTGATTACATGGTTGTGGCATAGCCTCCGATGGCCTGCATGATATTTTGGTCCTGTGATATTTTAGCTGCTGTGAAATACACCATGGGATACAGGGCTGCACAGCTGTTATCGATTGAGCAGTGTGGTTTTAAAAGGCGAAGAGGTGTCTCACAGCAATATATAATCACAGTACTAACATTCTGTCCTTTTTGTGTTTTCCTTGTGGGATCTTATCTGTGCGCTGTGTGATGGCCATTCAATGTGTCTGCAGTATTTTACCAAACTATGACATGAGTGAAAAAAAAAACTAAGTTTGCCTTGTGCTTGGCTTTATTGTTTGTTATACTAGAGAGTATGACACCTTTCCAAGTCACGGTCGCTGTAACAACACTGAAAGTTCAATTTGTCAAAGTGTGCCTTTCATTATGCATCATGACTGATATTGGCTGATATTGATGAGGCAGAACCACACACAGCCACATAGTAGAGTAAACAAGGCTACATACAGAATTTGATAGCATTTAATATATGTGCAGATAGACATGTACATATTCTCTGAAATGACTATGTACAGCTTTTCCCATAAACATGTATTGATTAGTCTGAAAGCCTTTCTTTTTTGATTGATTATCCTGTCTGAGGTGAATTCATTGTGTACCTTCTCCCTTTGATACCACTTAGAGGAATTGAACCGAGCTGCCAGCAGACTGTCTCTGGACATTTTTGTTTTCATCAGGACTGAGTCACCTCCCAGTCGCAGCAGACTGATATCATCGTATCTGATTAAGCGTCCACTGCCAGCCTCTTTGAGCAGATATTCGTATATTGTTGAAATTGCTTGTTGAAATTGCTGTGTCTGTAAATTGCTGAGAGTATTGGCCAGTCAAACATTACACTTAAGCTTTGGAGTGTGTTCACTAAAAGCCTTCGTGAACAGGGACAAACCGTTTGAAAGTATCTCTGTCACTTTGAGTCAAAGAAGATAATAAGTTTGCATGAATCTTTTTTATTGTTCTGGATTGTTATTGGGTTCTAATACAGTGCATTAATCAGCACTTATTATTTCACAATAACTCAGTTTCTGATGATTTTAACATCCTTATTTCACCCACAGCAGTCCAGGCAGGAACATCATTATAGTTAAAATGACAAAACAGGGAAACAAAAAGCATATAAAATCTTACATTCAGCATAGTGTATGATAATAGTGTGTTAAACTAAAAGAGCTTTGAACTTTAAAGAGAACCGATGAAAAATAAAGCGAATTATCCGAAAACAAGAATTCTGGGGAAAATGACAAACCCAATTTTGTTTCTTTGGTTAGTTCGCTAGTTCAGCCGACTGAATTTAGTGTGTGGTGCACAGAACATTAAAAAAATACAAGAAGACAATGTGTTAGGACTGCAAGAAGAGAAACTAGGTTCCTTCTTCCAAATCCGAACCAGATTTAACTGAATGTTATTTGAGCAGTATTTACTACAGTGACACTTTTTGCAGTGTATAACATGCCGTCAGACTAAACACCCCACAGTAAACACAAGCCGATACACTGAGCTTGTTGAACGGTTCATGTTTGCCTCCATCGGGTTTGCGGTTACTTGAATTAGAACTCACTTCTGGTTGTTTATTTGTGCTTGATGTTGCTGCTGTAAATGTTGTGTTTTTATTACTTAAAGCATTTGACTTCATTCTGAACTGTTCTCTTCTAAAACACTTTTCATTAACCTTGAGTGACTGGTAAAGGGAGTATGCCGGAAATGGAACTTTTTGCATATTTTATTACTGATTTTCTTGTACAGGAATTACAGTGTAATACAGAGGCTGCAGTCTTACAGGAAATATCTTTTGTGTGTTTTATGTTGTTTAGAAGTTCAAAATGCCTCATGACATTGTCGCTACTAAGGATGGAAGTGTCTTCGTTGGAGATGCCGCATCAGACTCTGTTGTAAAATTTGTGCCGTTTGAAAGTAAGTAAAGTAGAAAGTAAGTCACATACTTTCTGTAACTGCCATAACAAAACATTGCATCTTAGATGGGCCTACTTTATTTAAGAAGTGAAAAACATTCTGAAGTTTAATGTATGTTAATTTAATAACATTGTATTCTAAGGAATTCTGTGCTTTTATTGGACTGTTTATCAAGAAATGTTCACACAATATAAAACATGACTGGCTTTTTTTAAATGATTATGTTAATCAAGCCAGTCAGTAAGTGTCAGTCAGTAATATTTTAAAATGTCAATGAGGTTATACTTCGCATTCATGCACTAGTGCTCAAAAACCTGCACCTGAATGTGATAATTTAAGAAAGCTTGATTAACTTCAAATGTTCTTTGGGACCAAATACTATTTATTGTGTTCATTTACATCCTAAATGACATCTGAAATTGTGAAGCTCTCGACACATACAGCACTGTACAACAGCCTTAAACAGCCATGAAACTAGTTTAAAACTATTATCTTGGTAATGCATGTGTTTTTGTATGTTTTATTGTTTATTTTTTTTAAAGGAAAATAAAATGGATAATAAACACACACACACACACACACACACACACACACACATATATACACACACACATATATATATGTTTGTATATATAAAATCACAAGAGTACAAACCTGAAAACGAATGCGGTCTAGGGAGAAGATCAGAGAGAGTAGGCAAGTTTGAAGAGGTGAGACTTGAAAGTGGATTTGAAATAGAATCAGAGCTGCGGATATCTTGAGGGAGGGAATTCCAGAGACGGGGCGGCATAGCTAAAGGATCTAAACCCCATGGTGGACACACGAGCAGAGGGCGTAGCAAGTAGCCTGGAAGAGGAAGATCTGAGAGTGCAGGAGGCTGTGTAAATGTGTAAGAGGTCAGAAAGGGACAGGGGTGCCAGGTTATGAAGAGTCTTTTGTGTGTTTTATAGAGGGTCTGGTAAAAACACAGGCTGCAGAATTCTGTACCAACTGAAGCCTATGCAGGAGCTTGTGAAGGAGACCAGCCAGTAGAATTACAGCAATATTTAACATAAGAGTGAACACAAACAAGCATGCAGGAAAAGTTATATCTTGATCATAAGATTGCATGGTCCTGGCTTCTCGGTGCCCTCCAGACACTGCATGTATTGCTTTGGTTGCATCATCAGCACCTGATTTAATTAATAAATCATTGATTTGAGAAAGTAGCGCTTGGAGGGTAGCTGTAAATACAGACACTCTCCAAGGAAAGGTTGGGAAATGGTTGAGCAAACAAACACACAGCAAATCACAGTGTATTATTTATTCGTGTTTGTCCTTTTTTTTTTTTAAATATGAAAAACTTTGGTCCAGTTTGCTGGTCACAGCCTAGTATTACACTGAATTGCAGTGTCAATGTGTAATCCTAATCAATAACTGTAAAGTCTAGGCCTAAGCTTAATCTTAGTAGCTTCACATTTTATTTTCTCAGTTCCTCAAGACCTTCTGCACAGTACTGTGAATATTTCTGTTATTTTCTATTAGTGAACTCAGTGATGTGACTCAGTCTGGTGTGTTCTTTAGATTGATGAACACATATGTTAGAGGCTGCTCTGTTTGTGTGAGGACTGGCCATGTGCCTTATTCAGTATTGCTGTCCTTCATGTGATCTGGAGTCAAGGCAGAGTGGGGGTGTTTTTCACAGCCTCAGTCATCTGTCCCTTTCTTCTCTGTGACGTGCTGTGGACATGACGGTACATTCATAAGATGCTGAATGCAGCCTTGAGATGACTCATAGCCAACATTATGATTTCCCAACACTATTCAAAGTGAAAAACTTTGCTGCTGCTTCAGACACTAAGTTTTCAGGCCTTTGCAGGTTCAAACCTTACATACATCCTCCTTTAAGAGATGGTATCTTCTTGACTATCTATTAAGTGTCCTTGCAGGGTTTTTTTTTTTGTCTTTTCTCAGAAAATAAACACCAAATTTCTTAATTTGTCCTTTCAGGAGCAGAACACCGTTCAGTTAAAAAAGGAGGAATCGAGGTGCAGGAAATTGAAGGTACACAGTTCTGACTTATTTTCACTGTTGTGCTACATGACTGGCTGTGACACACCATTTATCAGTGCTGTACCCTTTTCCCTCCACTTTCTTGTTTTTTTTCTTTGCTTGGGTCATGGATGGATGAACAAATAAAACGTGGTGTGTCAACTTTTCAGATGGTCAAGCTCTGCTTGTAAAGGCGTGTAGGAAAATGGCAAGGGCCTTAGGACTGCTTCTCAAACTCTGCTTGAAGTAATAGCAGAGAACTTCAGACACCTTCCCTCTGTCTGAGGGCTTAAATGAACTTAACATTCACCTTGTCAGAAAGCAAGTATTTGCCTAATTATAACGCGAGCCCAGACTAACAGTTACATTGTCTCTTCTTGTTTAAGCAGCTCCTTCCTGTAATGGAGTAATGACTCTTATTACTCTGTAATTTGCTATAATAGACCGACATTTAGTACAAAGGCATTTTGGCCTACTGATGGTTTTTTCTTTATTAATTGCTGCGGTTTCCCATATTTAATCCTCATATTTTATGAGGAAAGTGTACATGTTTTAAGGTTTCATTGATGGCTTGAGACTAACTTGCTTAGCCTCAGTGATGGATGAGCCACTTTAGCTGCAAAAGACCGAAGTGTTATGCAGGAAAGACAACTATAAACGTTTTTCCTTTTATTTTTTACTTATGTAATTTAAACATGTATTGAATGGCATGTTCATCTGCTTCCTTTTAGAAACAGAGACGTTCGTCCAGGCCAATTTGAAGCCCGTCCATAAGCCGCTGGTGCAGTCACCCGAGGCCACTGCGCAGAAGCTCCCAGAGGTTCCAGAGACGGATCCAGTTCCAGCGCAACCGGTCAAGGCTCAAGAGGAGAAGGAAAAGGAAAAGGAAATGATGAAGTCCAGCGCTCAGGGTCTGTCCCCCGCAGTAATCACCACCCTCCTCCTGCTTCTTCCCCTTGTGCTGGTCATTGCAATTGGCGTCTTCATCCGTTGGAAGAAGAGCAGGATGTATGGAGGTAACTATCATAGAAATAGTGCTTGTCATCAAATTGAAAGAGTGGTGCATAAACACAAAAGCAAACTCTCACACTGATGTACACAGATGTACACAATCATTTAAACAGACTGCGGTAAGTGGCATAAAGCGCTGTTGTGGATATTCACTGTCACTGAAAAGGAGCACCTCTTTTACTATACAGTCTTTTGAAATTCAGTGGATAAAGCACATCCTTATAGAAACCTATTTGTGTCAAAATAATCCATTTGTTTCTTGTGTTTTGAGCGTGCTGAACTTTTAACTGCTACCCGTTGAGCTGCCACAAAAAGTCAGTGACCCACAGATCTTACTTTCTGGCAGCATTACACTCTCGTGTCTTTCGGTAATGTTGTTTTTGGGTCACCGTCTGTGTCAGTAGACTCTTGAATAAAAGGTTACAAAAAAGTTCACTAATGTTGTGCCATGAAAGAACCACTTCTTTCCTGAAGAACCTGCAAAATTATGGTCCTCTAAAAAGATAGTTTTTAAAATGCCTCCTCATAATGTAAAGGTTTAGTGCCAAACAAAAATTCCATCAAAAACAGCACGTCCAAGCCAAGGGCTATTTAGGAAAGGAACGCACTGGAGTCTGATCAGCTCAACTGCTTTACCTCTTAATTTTTTTTCCTAATGCAGAAAGTAAGAAGATGTGTGAAGTATTTAAAGACTGCAGTGTATCACATGGGTCCACTCACTTAGACATGGTGGCTGAGTGGTCTACTTATACTGTAAATGTCCTCACACCTTCTCAAAAAGAGATATTGAATCTTGTTTAATAGTCCCACAAATTAACATCAATGTACCCATGCTTACAGAGCCATAGTCTTTCAAGCATATTGGATCTGAGATGTCTGTCTCTCTCGTCTCTATTTTAGATGGCCATGAGGTGAAGTTGGAGCCGTCAGGATCCTCAGGAGGAATCTTGGGTAAACTCAGAGGTGAGTAGAGTACACCACTTACTACTCTAGCAGCATGATATCCTCCTAATTATAGTTCTCTTGCAATTGTTAAACTCTGATTAAGCTCCCAAATCAAACTTGAAGAAACCTTGAGAAGCTTAAATACAGCCATATGCAACACAGCTGTGGTGAAAGTGATTGTTCATCGCAAAATCTAATTTACAGTTATGCCTGAAACTGTCTGAAAACCAAGAACATGTTTGTGTTTTTTTGTACTTAATATTGTATCGGAACTATGATACCTTCACCTAGAAGGTAATGAAAGTTTTTGCTCCATTGTGCATTGTACAAACTCTATGTGTCAGTCCTATCTCTTTTACCTCAAACTTTGTTGAGTTGGCTGCAACTATTTTTTTTTTTTAGCTAAGTGATGCACTTCCATCCATTTAAGATCACAGTCTGTCACAAAGTGTCACAAACCCACATGAGTCAGTCTATATGAGATGACTTAGTACAGCAAACCTTACATCAAACTTACATTAAAATAACTTGTTCTTTTTTTTTTTACAATGTGCAAATGCAGAAAAAGTGGCGCATGGCAAAGTGAATGTCAGCCGGCAATGTACAGCTGCTTTTTCCTTAATGCTTTGAATAAAAAAAAGATTTCATAACCGTGTCTTAGTCAGTGACTGTATCCTGCTCTGAAATCTCTGAAGACAAGGCGAGTCCTTGCTGCTGGTGCTAGCCAGCATTTACCTTGATAGACAAAAATTTGTTTTCCATCAGACTAATAAAAAGGAAGTATGTATTCACAGACAATCCAAACTGACAAACTCCTTGCCAGCTTAATGCACAGTAAGTATGTCAGACACTCCGTGTATGTGATGCGTTTGATTATTTAAGCATATACAACAGCTAATGCCTTCTGATGTCTCCTTTATGGATGCATCCTTGTAGAGTGATCTGCTCTGGTCAGATTGCCTTTCAAAGAAATGCCATCAGCTTGACTACATTCCACACAGGCTGGATGGACCCCTCTGGTCCCTGAGGGCTGAACTTCTCCTGTACTCTCTGTCTCCTCCAAGGTCAACTGCTAACCACTAGTATGAAGCCTCCCCTGTGTGCGTGTGTGTGTGCTGGGCCCTGTCATTCAGACACAGATATGCTGTGATTATTCAGTTTCTGGGCAGAATGTGTGCTCCCAGGGCTCTGCAGCAGTGCTAGGCCAGTTTAGACTGAGCCCCCTTTTGGCTAAGCATAGTGTTGCTGTTAGGCAAGCTGTTAATTGGCAAGGGCCCAGCCCTTAAAATGTGCTCTGAAGCACGAAGCCCTTAGGGTACTTTTGGATGATATTGAGATCCAATAAATGTAATTCATAATACTTTGCGAGCTGTCACTTTTTTAATGGTAGGGTATGTTCTCTAAACGACTTTCGTATCAGATGGAACAGGGAAATGAACAGACGGTTCATTGGCTGCAGCTTAACTCAAGTGATGATAAAATGCCCGGAGAAGTATTATCAGACGTTACAAGCGTGTATGTGTGTGTGTGTGTGTGTGGAGCTATGAAGACAGATTTTTTATTTGATCCCTCACATGAACTATGGACCAAAAATTGGAAAGTACTTTATACACACTACTTAAATTTTTAATGAACATATTTCTCTAATAATAACATTTGTTTGACAACTGCTCTATAGGTGACTCTGTCAGTAGCCAGGTTTCCATCCATGCTGTTTCCATACAGTTTCAAAATATCTGAGCATGTGAGCATACATACACCACCAGTCAAAAAGTTTTTACACACCACAGAATTTATACTGGTAGTATATATTTTTCTCTTTTTTGACAATCGACTCCAATGAGGACACACACTGTCACTGATTCAAAGCACTCATTTGAGTGCTGATTGCTCCCTCTTGTGGAGCATCTTAAGCCTGCTAAATGTGAGCGAGTGAGTAAATGAGCGAGTTAAACTCAGAACATTTTTTTTAAAAGGCAAATATCAAATAAAGAAGCCGAAGTTGGCTTAAAATGTATATGACAGTAAAGGTTTGCGTAAAAGTTTGATTATTTGCTGATACAAAAGAAATGTATTTCTGGAACAACAGGCACATGCGCAGGTTGGCCCCAAGGGACTTCAGCACCTGTCCCTTTTCCATCAGACCGTACAAGTGCCCGCTTGGTCAGCGTGTATTATAACTGCCTCACGCCAGGAGCAGAGGTAGTGGGCTCTTGGGCGTCTCATTTTACAAAAAATGGGTATAATTGATGTTCATGTTGTCCATTTTCCCTTTTGAGCAACTCAGCAAGATGTCTGAATAAATAATATTAATGTGGATAGAATACAGTCATATGACTGATTAGTGTTTCTGTTTTTGTCCCTCTGTTGCAACTAAGTAAAGTAGAAGGTACCAGAAATTAAAACATTCCCTTATTAAAGAAAGAAAAATACCAGTGATGGTAGAATCTTTTGAACGAGACTGATGTGGAGTGCTCCTGCTTTGTTGGACTTGCAGCCACACTGGCCCTTTTTAGATAATGTTGGACACCCAAGCGTTAGATGGTAAACAGATGCAGTTTAATGTAAATTTCCTCAGCCATTGCAAGTCTGCTCCCATTTATGGTGTAAAATACGGCCATACATTTTAACAAAACAGCACTGAAAACCTGCTCACCATTAAAGATTTCTCTGTAATTGCAAGCCTGGACATGATATAGAGAATTTTAGTCTCTTGAACAGCTTGCGCTGATAGAAATTCAGACTAAGTTGCCTGATTGTGCTTAAATTTTATTGACCAGCTGGATGAACACTGGGCTTCCGTACAAACCACTGAGTAATAAGTGCCTTCTTCAAAAACTTCAGGGTGCTTTTAACTAGACTGTTGTCAAGGAGCTCAATTAGGCCACCTGTCTCAGCGCTCTGACCTTTTCTTTATTCTCCCCCAGGCAAGGCTGCAGGGACATTAAACTTGGGAAATTTCTTTGCCACCCACAAAGGCTACACACGGCAGGGCTTTGACCGACTTAGCACTGAGGGCAGCGACCTGGAGAAGGACGACGAGGACGCAACCGACTCAGAGAACGAGGAGTATTCAGCCCCACCTCCCCTTGCGTCCTCTTCCCAATGAGCCGCCTAATTCTGTCCCCTCCCCGTCTCCCAACGCTCGCACCGTCAGGATGTACTGCAATCATAAATGTAACTGTTCGTATTGGCTGCCAATATATTTTATTTATTTGTGCGAAAACCGTTTCCTAAGTAGGAACTACGATTAACTATGATTGACAAACTTCTTCCAGTAATTTATAAACTTGATAGCTCTTTTTTTTCCTTTTTTCACTTTTTTTTCTTTTTCTTTTTTAAGTTTTCAGGTAACTGGTCCAGACATTCGTTTGATCTCCTATCTGTACATTTGTGCCTTTTCTATTATGTATTTTTCGCCTTTTGCAGCACCTACACTAGTCAGCCACAACGTTAAAACAACTGACAGGTGAAATAAAGTGGAACCTGTCAAGGAGTGGGATGTATTAGGCAGCAAGCAAACAGTAAGTTAAAGTTAATGTGTTGGAAGCAGGACAAATGGGCGCAAGCATAAGGATCTGAGCCACTTTCACAAGGAAGAAATTGTGTTGGCAAGGCTGGGTCAGAGCGTTTCCAAAACAGCAGGTCTTGTGAGATGTTCCCGGTTAGTACCTGCAGTGGGGGAAGTAATTATTTGATCCCTTTCTGAATTTGTAAGTTTGCTGACTTACAAACAAATGAACAGTCTCTAATTTTTGAGGTTGTTTCATTTTTCTTGAGAGAGATGAAATATCAACAAAAAATCAAGCAAAAACATGTTACATAAATGTTATAAATTGATTTAAGTATTTGATACCCAAGCAAAACATGACTGGAGAAACCCTTGTTGGCAAGCACAGCAGTGATGTTTCATGTGTAGACCAGGTTTGCGCACATCTCAGGAGGGATTTTGACCCACTCCTCTTTACAGAAACTCTCTAAATCCTTTTGGTTTCTTGGCTGCTGCTTGGCCGCTCGAAGCTTCAGCTCCTCCACAGATTCTCTATAGGATTGAGGTCTGGAGACTGGCTCGGCCACTCCAGGACCTTTATGTGCTTCTTCGTTAGACACTCCTTTACTACCTTGGCAGTATGTTTTGGGTCATTGTCCTGCTGGAAGACCCACAACCCATCTTCAGAATGGAAGAAACTGATTCTGAGGACAGGTGTGCTTTATACACATAACGAGTTAAGATCAGGAGTCTCTGTAATTGATGGACTGAATTTAATCTATGTCAACATGGACACACAGCCAGTCTGTCTGGTAGGGTTGTAGGGAATCAAATACTTATTTCACTCAATAACAAGCAAATCAGTTTATAACTTTTATGTAACGAGATTTTCTTGATTTTTGGTTGATATTCTCTCTCCATAAAAATGAAACTACCTCAAAAATTGTTCATTTCCTTGTAAGTCAGCAAACCTACAAATTCAGCAGGGGATCAAATAATTATTTCTCCCACTGTACCAAAAGTGGCCTAAGGAAGGATAAATGAACTGTCAACAGGTTGGGTGTTAACTTTCATTAATGGGCATAAGGAGCGAGGGCTAACCTGTCTTGTCCGAACCCACAGAAGAGCTATTGTAGCACATATTGCTGAAAAAGTCAATGCTGGCTATAATAGAAAGGTGTCAGAACACACAGTGCTTCACAGCTTTCTGCGTAACTACAGAACGGTCAGACTGCCCGTGTTGACCACTGCCAAAAGTGCCCACAATGGGCACGTGAGCATCAGAACTGGATCATGGAGCAATGGAAGATGGTGGCCTGGTCTGATGAATCACGTCTTTTACACACAGTCAGGTGTGTGCGTTGTTTGCCTGGGGAAGAGATGGCACCAGGATGCACTGTGGGAAGAAAGCATGCTGGCAGAGGCTATGTGCTGGGCAATGCAACTGCAATTACAACTTATAGGACTTGAAGGATCTGCTGCTAACGTCTTGGTGCCAGAAACCACAGAACACCTTCAGAGGTCTTGTGCAGTCCATGCCTCAACAGGTCCAAGCTGTTTTGGTGGCACGAGTAACCTACATCATATTAGGCAGGTGGTTTTAATGTTATGGCTGATCAGTGTATACTACTACAAATGTGCCACTTATTTCAAAGCGCTGCTACTGTCACCTGTATTTCGATTTCTGTTGTGCCGCATTCAGAAAAGAAAGAAAAAAAGAAGATTATTATGATGTATCTAAATCTGTATTTACTACATTTTCCAGACAGGATGTAAGATGTGTCTGATATTTGTCGTGACATACTGAGGTTTTATTGCAAGAATACTATTTTCAGTAACAATGTTATTTGTGTAATAAAGTGTCTGCAAAGCATCACTCTTTTCTGGCACCTCTTCATTTGTGATCATTAAATTTTAATAGGTAATTCATTGATGAGCATAATAAGCAGGAAAGGATGCACAATTGAAAGTGACAGATTTTTCCACCAAACATGAAGTCAGAAGTCAGGTTTTTTTATTATTGTGATCTGTGTGCAATTTAATAAGGCAAAAAATGTGAGGCAAGTAAAACCACACACAGTATTTGAATTTCTCATCTAAACCTGTACTGAAACCTAATTCTGAACGACTCTAGGAGCTGAATAGCCAGACAGCTGTAACTTTCAATGTGGTGGTTTGATTCATTTTATTTATATACGCCACTGTTTTTTTGTTGTTAAATGCCTGAGCAAATAATTTAGCTTCTGCTGCTCAGGAGGTCAGTCTGAGCAGCACTGACAAGTACTGTTAGCTGTGCACAGCCTCTTTTAACAACCCTCTTATTGCCCAGCAGTTACAGTGGCTGTAAACACCAGCGCAATCAGGCTCACCAGGCGATGTTCAAAGGAGTCTAAGCATGTGCTGCGTGACTCTCAGCTCCATAGAGACAAATCAGGCCCACATGCAAGGCAACAAACACTCTACAAGAAAAGAAGATAGTTTTGTGCCAATTGCATAGTTTTATTCATTCATTTTCTGTGACAGCTTAATCCTTACTAGGGTCGTGGGTACCTGGAGCCAACAGGGATGAGGCAGGGACTCACTCTGGGCGGGGCACGAGCCCACCGCAGGGCACAGACACGCACACCTTTCACTCACACCTACTCTCAATTTAGAATCCTCAATTTATCTGACACACGTCTTTGCACTGTGGAAGAAATCGGAGACCCCGGAGGAAACCCACGCCACCACAAGGAGAACATGCAAACTCCACACACACAAGGCCAGGACCCAGATTTGAACCTGCAACCCTGGAGGTGCGAGAGAACAGTGCTACCCACTGAGCCATCGTGAGGTAGTGTGTACACTTTACACACTACCAGTCACGTTTTTGCACACCATGATTCTACCACCTTTTTCTGTCGCACTCCAGGATTCTATTTATTTCATAAACTGCAAATTTGTATTCTAGTTGAGCACTGGACAATTAAACAATTAAAGAAAGAATCTGTAACAGACTGTCTTTTAACTTTAAATGAACTAATTAATCTCAGTGGCTGTCACTTAATAGTGTGTTGTCTGGTTTGCCACTTTATAATTATAATTACATTAGGCTGCTTTTTATAGGTCAGTATGAAATTTAGACTTTTAGCAAATATTAAAAATATTAGAGTTTTAGTATATTTTAAGTAACATGCAAAAGTAAAAAAAAAAAAAAGCCTGGTAGTGTTTATAGACACACTGATAGGTGGAATACTTCTGGCTTATTTGGTCATAGGCCAATTTGGCAAGAAAGAAATTAGAACTGGGCCCAAAAAACCTGACTGGTGCATCCCCATAACCAGGTACCCAAATCTACACATAAAATGTGCAAGTATGGACGCAGAGTGTTTACAGAAGGAACTCCGATCAATTCACTCCACTAAACATCAGTTCACATTTCTGTCCATTCTGCCCCACACATTTATTTGTGGTGAGTTGCTATGCTAGTAAAAAAACAGCCTCTTCCGTCAGTTCTTCAGAGATTATCTTTTACACAGGCAGGATGGGGGAGTACTACCATTTCACTCTAGTTCATCCCAGGCTGCCCAGTTCTTTTTCGAGACGTTCTAGAAACACGGCCTTTAAAATCCACCCGCATCATTTCTGATTTATGATCCTATCAGTTCTCCAAATAAGATCACTGATGGCTTGTCTAGACATGAAAAGGCAAAATGAAGAAAAACAAATCAGAGATGTGATATACCTGTCCTGCTGTCTGAAATCGGTCTGTGGAAGCTCATCCAGTCCGGAGGCCTCAGCCTGAAGCAGAGCTGCAGCGCCTCCTGGTGTCCAGCTCCTCCAACCCGCTCTCAGAAGAACCACCTCAGCAGCTCAGCGGGGTTTACAAGTTTTATGAAGAATGCATGAAAACCAACTTTCTTGGAGAAAGAAACACGTATTTGTAGATGTGACTTTATAAAAAGGTGGGTACATCCATCCTGTAAAGTACAGGTGGTAATTCCAAATGATGTAGTTGAAATCAAAATTTCAAGTCATTTATTGTCATTTCAGCCATTCACACAGTACACAGTGAAACCCAACCATGTTCCTCCAGGACCCTGGTGCAACACAACAAAAACAGACAACCAAAAGACTACACAACTGCAGACAATACAAAATACACAAGATTGCAAAGAGAGCAGGGCTCTCAACAAGACAACATTTATTTCAGTTGACATTTGAATGAATACAGCAAAACATCCAGAACAGAGGTAGACAACAAGAAATTACTGTGCAAATACTTGCAGCAGCAGGACAGAGAATGTGCGATATATAATAAAAATGTCACATGAGACAAGCCCTATTCGTTGGCCAAACGATTTTGAGTGTGTAAGAAAAGTGTCACTTAGTCATACATGAACACCCCACAGTACAAATTCTTCCTCTGTATTTAACCCATTCGCCAAGTGAAGCGACGGGCAGCCAGGAACACAGCGCCCGGGGAGCAGTGTGTGGGGACGGTACCTTTCTCAAGGGTACCTCAGAAGTGCCACTGACAGTCCTGGGATTCGAACCCACAACCTTCTGATCACGGGGGCAGCTTCCTAACCATTGAGGAATCGATACTAAGATCATGATGTTTTTCTTGAGCATGTATTGATAATAAATGTTTTATTAACAGTGAACTGAATTGTATCTTTCATGCTGAAAATGTTGAAAATATTGGGGCAGATAGTTATGTTTGAGGGAACTACTTTCCCTTCCACCATCTCCTCCATGCACACACACACTCACACATACACACACACACACTCTCTCTCTCTCTCTCTTTCTCTCTCTCTCTCTCTCTCTCTCTCTCTCTCTCTCTCTAAAACCCTGTACACCCACCCTTCTTTACAAATACCCTTCTTTATCCAAGAACTAAATCCCGTGTTTGTTTGTTTGCAGAAACTCTGCTATCAAGGAAGTGCCACATCATTTACAGCAATTTTACCTTCAGCTCTGTAAGCCCTGGGCTATGGAGACTGAAACAGCACGGTGGGAACTCAAGGAACAGTTTCTTCTCCCAGTCCATCAGACCAATAAAACAAGGCATGTGTGATGTACATATACACACTCACACACACACACACACACTCTCACACTCTCTCTCTCTCTCTCTCTCTCTCTCTCTCTCTCTCTCTCTCTCTCTCTCTCTCTCTCTCCCACACACACAC
>JBBIGA010000035.1:3885530-3903208 GCA_037576975.1 Alestes dentex | reverse complement strand
CTTAGACGTGTGTTTCTCTCTCTCTCTCTCTCTCTCTCTCTCTCTCTCTCTCTCTCAGCTAAACTGCTTCCATTCCCCTTATCATACTCAGCACACAAACTAAGCTCTTCCACCATAAATAAAGAAAACTCCCCCTCTGACACTGTAAATACCCAGTATTTATTATATACTATGCAGTTTTTCTAATCCTGTTACTGCTGCTTGCCATTGTTGCACAATTACTTACTGTCATCTACCTCAATTGCATTCCTTTGCATTATTTGGACACTCCTTGTTATTTGCTTTATATATTTTATACTGATAGTTACAAGAGAAGCATCTACAGACCTGTAAATCTTATCTCGTTGCACTGTACATTTCTGTGTATTGCAATGACAATAAAAATATTCAATTCTATTCTATGCTATTATTTTAACGACTGTGCTGCGAGGATACAGTATAATACAGTATAATACACAAGTGCTGTTACTGCTCCTGTCTTGTTCTGTAAATTACTGTAGTTGCTCTTGTGTTTTTTGCTCTCTCAGTTTAGTCCCATCCTGCTGCTCTTACGTGGTCTTGTGGTATTCTGTTTTTGTTCTTTCTGTTGTTTCTGTCTTTGTTGTTTGTGTTGCACCATAATCCTGGAGGTATGATGATTCATTTCAGTGTGTATTGTGTATTCATTTGAAATGACAGCAAACACCTACTTGACTTGACTTTAAATGTTTTTGTTTTAAACAAACATGTTTTCTTTGGCACTTTGCAATCATTTAAAGAGCCCATATCCTACGTAATTCTTTCTGTTAATTTTTTCCTTGCCTTGTTTTGTGCTTCTTTCAAAAAGCAATCTGAGCTGAAACATCCTTTACAACTTCAGAGTGAATGGGTGGGGCTGGACTGTGTTTGCAGCAGTTGTCTGTGAAGGGGATCCTTCAACATATTAATTGGGCACTTGCCACTGTTCTGTGCAAAAACTGTCAACGTCCTATATTAGCTCCATTCATTTTATCCCCCTGTCACGATGTCAGATGTTTAAACCACCTTTAGGACAAAAGAGTTTCATTGTGTACCTTCAGACCCCAAAAGAATCTGGACATCAAAGTGACAGCCACCAATTTGATGAAAAATACCAAAAATGGTACATGCTACATGTTATAATTCTACACAAAAATGGGTCTCCATAGTACCAAAAATGTTCTTTGACCTTAATCAAAGATTAGTAGAACATTTGTGGAAGCCTGTTGGTGCTATATAGAACCATTTTTATTTAAAGAACCATGTATGACAGGCACTCATCCATAATTACCTCTTGCTTGCAGTATTTTATTTTTATATAAATTATTTTTACACAGTGGTACAGTGGGTAGAGCTGTGCCTCACGCCACCAGGGTTGGGGTTCCGAATCCAGGTCCTGGTCTTGTGTGTGTGGAGTATGCATGTTCTCTTCGTGGTGGCGTGGATTTCCTCTGGGGTCTCCGATTTCTCCCACAGTCCAAAGACATGCGTGTCAGATGAACTGAGGATTCTGAATGGACCGTAAGGAGTGAGTGTATGGTGCGCGCCATCCAGAATGAGCCCCTGCCTCATGCCCGCTTAATCCAACCAATATGTAAATGAGCTCTGTGCCTCGTTTAATGTGCCTCAGTGTAACTTTAGCATGAAAAGGTGGGGCTAAACTGCTGTAGGAGAAAAAGGCAGTTGTGATGCATTTTGTGACATCACAAACAGTGTGTTCAAAATAGGCTACATTTGCAGTTTCCACATTTAGGCTGCACAGAGAAGAATGAACAACATGCTGGAATCATTAACAGTGTTTATTTAGAAAACAAACCTGAAAATGTCTGTTTTTTCATGACATGGGCCCTTTAACACAGACTGTGTTTTGCTGGCCACAGTTTCATGACACCTCTTGATGATGTTCATTGACTTTACTGTTTTGTAACGTCATTTATTATTCATTTGTTCATTCACTCATACATTCATTCTTACATGCATTTACAGTCAGTTGAGACTATGATGTTTACAATCGGATCCCATGTATGAACAAACCTAATTATCATGCATTCTTTCCTCTGTAATACTTAGTTGGTTGTCCCCTCGCTTTAACAACAGCTTTAATCATGTCAATAAGGAACAACAGGACTGGTTTCTTGAGATCTCCAGGACTCAAACCCAGTTCGGAGCAGCAGGTGAAGTGCAGAAATAGACAGACATGAGCTGAAATGTGCACCCATTTAATGGAAGGGTGGGCTAAATTGGACAGAAACTCTCTCAAGAGATGGGTGTAATCCTCTCCTGGCAGGACTGATGCTGTTATTAAGGCTGTCCAGCCAAGTATTAGAGGATAATTTGATGTAAGTCACAGTGTGAAGGCGTACAAACAGGTCATTAGATGACAAACGGAAACATCTGTCAATAAGTATAGTAAAAGATTATTTGCCTCTCATAAAAGAGAGAATGCAGTAAAATACAGAAAGTGCTTCATTAAATGTACATACCTCTTCCTCAAGTCCTGTATTCCAGATGTAGTTCAAAGATGAAGAGGAAAATATCTTCACATGTAATCATTTGTTTCTATGGAAAAAAACAACATTCTCCAGTTATTTTCAGAGGTGAAACCTGGACAACAAGAAGAACGACAACAAGAACAACTATAAGAACAACAGCAACACCACCAACAACACCACCACCACCAACAACAATAATAATAATAACAAGAAAAATATCTATGCTATTAAATATTGGTGCTGGTGGAAACTTTGGAAAGTACCTTAATGGAAAAAATATGGAAATTGATACTTGATCAAATCAAGCCTCACCTCTCATTCAGACACCATATAACCAACCTGAAGCTCTTATTCTGGGCTTGTTATGAGAGGAAGAATTTAACTGAAACAGACAGTTACACCTGAGGCAATTAATTAAAGGTAAAAGTTAAAGAAGACAACAGCGACCTGCTGAATGCTACATTTCACACAACATAAATAATACTGAAAACAATCGAGACTCTCCTGGGAAAAGCAATGTGACTTTAAGCTCATGTGAGGCCTCCCCAGAGTCTCATTCTATTATCAGTGCTTTTCTATAGAGATAACACAAGCTGTGTGAACACCTGTGTAAGCAATGAATGCACCTTCATTTAGCCAGTCAGAGTCTTGATGCTTTTGATCATACTTTTTAAAGGCTGAATTTTGACCTGTTGGTATTGTTGCATTACTGTAGTATTTATGATAATATTTTTTTTCATTTGATCAATTCATTGCAAAGACCTTGATTGACTGTGAGCATGTACAATATTACCAAAGTAATATATAAAGATTTAACAATAAAATAAGGCAAAATGGAGTGAATACAAATACAGATACATGTAATACTACTACTACTACTACTACTACTACTAATAATAATAATAATAATACTGAAATAAAATCTAGCAGCTGACTTAAAGAGAGGTAGGAACTAGAAGTAGGTAGTGAAGTGTCAGTAGTGTGCCAAAAATAATAATAATTTAACTAAATAAATAATAATATCAGTAATTATATCACAGATAAAAGACAAAGTATTGTCTTATATAATAATAATAATAATAATAATAATAATAATAATAATAATAATAATAATAAATGTTTTCTTCACACAGGTATATGGACAAAAGTATTGGGACGCCTGACCATTACACCAACAGCGTGACTTTAATGACATTGCATTCAAACACATAGACTTTAATATGGAGTTGGTCCCCCTTTGCAGCTATAACAGCTTCCACTCTTCTTGGAAGGATTTCCGCAAGATTTTGGAGTTTCTGTGGGAATTTGTGTCCGTTCATTCTGCAGCGCATTCATGAGGTCAGGCACTGATGTTGGGTAAGAAGGCCTGGCTCACAATCTCCATTCCAGTTCATTCTAAAGGTGCTGGATGGGGTTGAAGTCAGGGCTCTGTGTGGCCAGTCAAGACCACACCGAACTCATCCAATCATATCTTTATGGAGCTCGCTTTGTGCACTGGGGCACTCATGCTGGAATAGAAAAGATTATTCACCAAACTGTGTCGGAAGCATGGTAAGAAAGGGATCACATGAAATCCATAACTAAGACGTGTAGTCCCAATAGTTTTGTATACATGGTGTAACATTGACAATAGAGAAATAATCATCATCTCCATCGTCATCATCATCATCATCATCATCATCAATATTTATCCATGTTAACATTTTTTTCAAACTGAATTTCTAATATACAAATTGCATTAATAGCCAAAGCCGCTGTACTAGAACCTTATTTCCTTTCATCTTTTTATTTCTTCCCTCCATTCATGCGCGATGACGTCACGGGTGGACGCACTGCAGTTTTTTTTTCTTTTTCTTTTATTTTTTTCACGCTGCTCCTGTGACAAGTCGCCTTTTATTTAGCAACCTGGAGTTTTTAACGTTATAACAGTGAGTATAACAACGCGACGAGTCTGAAATGTAAACACACCGAGTCCATAGTGCAGTCATTTCATTGTTTTATGTTTAAAGAGAGAGAAATTGTAGAAAAAGTGGAATACCGTTAGCTTGGCTAAGGCTAATGCTAACGAGGCTAACAGTAAGGGTTAAATGTTTTAAGGGTTAATGCTAACGCTAACGGCTCTGGCTCCCCTGGTGAGCTAGTTGGATGGAAAGGCAGCAGAGAACCGGGCTGTGAGCTTCAGGCTGCTCACTGTCACCTCATCTACAGGAGGACAGGCTCGGCTGACACTGTAAGAGGTAAATGGAGCTCTCGTCAGGCTTTATTTTATTTTTTCATGGATGCATAAGCCTCAAAACTGCACACACGTGTGTCCCCAACAACGTCAGGTTTAGACTTCTTTCTCTGCAGGAAGTAACCTGAACGTTGAACTGCAGTGCTGAGTTTCTTCGGAGTTTCTTCATTACCCGGAGGGTCTTCGGTGAACCTTGTTTTTTGTGTTGCTCTGTTTTTATGATTTGCTTTTCCTTTCCCCCTTATGCCAACAAGGCTAGTTCGGTCTGTTGTGGATGGCTGAACTGATACCACTCACTCTGCCTTTTTCTTCCTTTGTCTTGACATACAGATTTGTCATTCAGCTTTTGACATGTCATCAAGTTCAAAATACCCTTGTGATGTAGTCTAGTAAGTGTAATTCAGGTGGTTTTTAGCAAATACGCTATATGGACAAAATAATTGGGACACACCTCTTAATCATTGAATTTAGGTGGAAGCTTAGTTCCAGTAAAGGGCAATCTTAATGCTTCAGCATACCAAGACTGGACAACGCCATGCTTCCAATTTGTGGACATAGTATGGGGAAGAACCTTTTCTATTCCAGCATGACTGTGTCCCAGTGCACAAAGCCAGGTCCATAAAAACATGGTTGGATGAGTTGGGTATGGAAGAACTTGACTGGCCCACACAGAACCCTGACCTCAACCCAATACAACCCCACATAAATGCTGTACAGAATGAATGGGCACAAATTCTCACTGGAAACACTCCAAGTCCCCGTTGTTGTTATGTCCAGGCGTCCCAATACTTTTGTCCATATAGTGTAGCTTTGATCTGGACACCCAAATGAAGATCCTGGTTTGAATGTACTGAATTAAAACAGGTTGCTAATGAATGATGATTTGGCATCCCTGCTATTTATTGGTGTTGGGTTATGTCGGAAAGCAGTTATTGCTGTATTTAGAGGTTAATTTTGCTCTTTGGCTGTTGTCTTGTCAGTTTGCTGCAATATAATAATCAGTGTGCTGTGTTGATGCAGTTCAAGAAGTTTACTTTAGACGTTATTGACACATGGCCTAGATCTGGATACTCTAAACCTACCAGTTTCACAATTAATTAACACAGGGAGCGTATATGGCCTTGGTCCCTCGTACAGAGCATAACATGTACAAGGTGATTTGATTATAGTTCCGACCTGTTTGATGTGCCCAAAGCCACAGCCTTTGGCCGCAGTGTGTGGGTGTTGCTGTGTTGGACAGGTGGTGCCAATGACAGGTGTCAGGGCTCAGAGACTGACTGACCATGGCTGTGTTGTGATAATCCTCTACAGACTCTTTGTTTTTTGACCTTTGAAGTGAGTCTCAAAATCCTGTTTTATTTGTTGGTTTCGTGACCGTCGTGACATTAGAAGCTGTACCACACAGAGTATTTCTGTCTTTTCACTGAGGGGGATCATGCATTGGGTTAGTGCTGGTTGGTACTGGTATTTAATTTATCAAGTAGCTTGTTAAAAAGATTAATGATACTTAGTTAGACTGTCCTGCAAACCTGACATATCTTTTTTTGATTGCGTAGTTTTCCCCTCTTAAAATGACATTACAGTGTGTACCTGTGTGTCAGCTGTGACATGACAACTTAAAGAATTGTACGTTTTGTGGCTGTAAGTCTATCAAATCTATCATTACTACTAGAATTGCAAACTGCTATTGTTGTGTGACCTTTTGCTGAGGAGCATTGGGGTTTAGTACTGGTTGGTATTGGTATCATTTGATTTATCAAATGTTTTGTGAATAAGGTTAATAGATAAACGTAAGGCTGGTACTCTGTGCTATTAGACTGACCTGCAAACCTGATTTATCTCATTTTGATTGGATTGTTTTGTTTGTTTTCTTCTCTTAAAATAACACCAATTGAAGGTTGCAGTGTCTAGCCGTAATTGCAATTTAAAGAATAGTACATGTTCGTGACAATAATGCTTAGTAGTATGATGATATAGTATGATATAGTAGTATGGACGACGTGTCGCCCAGCTTCATTAGGTGAGATATCTGTGCAGACAGTGCGTTCTTGGCTGCAGTCTGATTTGCTTATCAGTCTACTGTTCATAATATTGTGATGAGGCTCATCGGTTCTATAAACTAGACTGTGGTGTTGCAGCAGATAAAGCAGCGGTTGTTGGTTGAATGATTTTAAACCTATATTATTGATCACCTGCTGTTTTCATATTCTCACAAGCATTGAGATTGAACAAACCTTTAGAAAGGACGTCAATCTAGTCTGACACTGAAACATTGATTACTGAGTACTTCGAGTATGGCGGCGTGCAGTCAATAAATCAATACAGACAGAAACCTAAAGGTTGCCGGTGCAGCAGGCTGCATAATTGGGCTGCATTTGTATGATTTAAAGGGAAATGCCATTACATAAACATAACTCAGAGTTGCAATGTAAAAAAATAAGTTAATTGTAGAGAAAACTGCAGAGTCAGATTTCTTTTCAGAGCTTCGGGCTATGAAACCTGCATGACAAATACAGCTAGTTTATTTTCTAAGCAAACCCACGAGTGAATCTTCATGTGTTTTCATGTTTTTGCAAGCATTGAGACTGAACAAGCCTTTAGAAATTGTTAATCCTGTCTGAAACTGAAACTTTGACTTGCTGAGTACATGCTGGAGTTCGAGGCCATGCAAAGAAAATGGCAATCAATACAGGCAAAAAGCTCCAGATTGTTGGTGCAACAGGGTTCATGATTGGGCTACATTAACATATTAACTCAAGAGTTTAAAAAATAATTGTAGATAAAATTGCTGAGTCAGATTTCTTTTCAGAGCCTCGGGTCATGAAGCTTGCAGCACAAATACAGCCAGTTTATTTACTAAGCAAAACCACGAGTGAACCTTCATGTGTCTTCTTTTTGTATGTAATGTTGGTCATGTAAACAGTGGTATCTTTTACTTTACAGCAGTCAGCATATCCCCACTATGAACACATTTTAATTATACTTCAAAGGCCATAAACTGTCTCTAAATTGTCATGATATGGCATAAGGGCCTGGGAACTGCATTCAGGATTCAATTCCTGTTTATTTATGTCCAGTGCATAGATATATATGTACAGCATGTAGTGAAATGAACACATGAGGCAACCCAATAAACTGCTATAAAGCTGTTAAATAATTTACATTAAATTAAAGTTGGAAAACCTACCTAAATTAGATTTCTAAAAATATACAGACATATTCAGAAAAGCACATTTCCAACTAAACAAATATAACAAACATTACAAACAGAGCTAGATCTGTACAGTGTGAAAAATAGAACAGGGTCTTTGCTGTAAAGTGCAGTGTGCTGGATGACTGGTTGATATATAGACTTAAATGACAGTTGTGCCAGAATAACTAGTGTTCACAGCTAGTTACGGAATAACTTTCTGTGAGGTAATTTTTGGGGCAGTTGGTGGTAATGGAGTTGCCCCTGCAATCAGAAGGCGGTGAGTTTGAATCCCAGGACTGCTAGTGGCACCACTTAGATGCTCTTGAGCAAGCTCCCATCCTCCACACTGGGTGCTGCGTTGCTGGGTGCCCACTGCTTCACTTGGTCAATGGGTTAAATACAGAGAGAGAATTTCACATTGTTCACACTGTGTGCTGTGGTGTGGTGCGTTCATGCGTGACTATAAGGGGCCACTTCACTTTACTGAAACGTTGCAGATGACGTCTGGTTACCATCACCGCCACTGTGACCAATTCTGACTTGGTAGGTTTCTGTCAAATGGAAAATTGTACATGAAACATCTCTGAATTACTTTGTTTACGTCTTAACAATTGAGCAGAAATTCTGAGAAACCACTGGAAATCCTCTTTAAGTTTGGGCTCATGCCTGCAGTCATGTTCTGACAGTGTAATATAAGTCTGGGCCTACAACAGTATGAATAAAGCTGATTTGAAATCTTGCTGCATTAATGCTCCATCTCTCAGGATTTCTCAGGATTTTTCCTATTTAGTATGTTCACAGTCCTTACCTTGGATGAATTCCTGACCTCTCTGGTCGCGGTGACTTGGAGATTATTTTGCCACATCCGATAAGCCCGGAGAAAAAGTTCTCTGGAGTCTATTTTATTAATCAGTTCATTTAATCTGTAAGATGTACATTTTTCTCTCCTCTTTTTTCACGGTGCCTATTCTGATAATCGTCAGGTATTGAAAAGAAAACTGATTGACTGTTTAGATTATTGATTGCACAGTTACTTAATGCTCTTCTTTGGCCATTAGTTTTTAAATTTATTTAGAGATTGTTTTAGGCATGTGCTAACTAACAACAAAGACACTAAAGATGAATACTTAATTTACAAATATGTAATAAACTATCCTGCGGAGGCAAAAGATAAATAAAAATTTCAAAATCTTTTATTTCTCTCAAGGTTGCACGGAGGCGCAGCAGTAACATCAAACAAAGTGAAAGCAGTTTTCTCTTAATCATATAAATAAAAGAATCCATCTAAATGTAAATGGAATAATCACAAGGTGAAGAATAGAAAGGTGCATTCAGTTTGTTTTAATATTTAAAAAATATATGTTTTCTTTTCTGAGGTCTTAAGTATTTAACAGTGTAGTGGAACTGGGTGTACTGTGACTCCATTTAAATTTATTTGTTACAGCAAGAAGATGTGGCTTGTTCAGCTACAGATCTGATCACCTTCAGAGGTGTTTAAGCATTTAATAATAGGCGTCTTTACTAACTGCCTAAATAGTTGTTCTGTTGCTATTAGAGTTTATCGTTGTGCTAATTGTCTGAAAGGCCCCATGTCCTGCATCTTCTTTTATTATTAATGTTATTGGTATTATTGTTGTTATTGTTATTGGTTGGGTTCCCAACTGTCATATTTCATTTTACATGACCATTTCCCTCACCTTTTTTATATTAAAAGTTTATTACACCTTTATTATTATCTTTATTACTGTGCGTTTGAGGCTTTTACATATAAAAGCTGTACTGTGCTTGTATTTTGTTAAGAAAGCAGTTTAACTTCACTGTAAATCAAGTGAGAAAACTACTGTAGGTTTAATTGCATTGTTACAGCCCTGGTAAATGTGAAAATAAAATAACACAACGAATTTTAAAATAGGCTGTTGGGGCTTAGTTTAAATGTTTTTGAACTGTAGGTTAAAGAGAGTGAATAGCAAATTTAAATACACTGTGGTTCAGTACATACACATTTGTAAACATAACAGGTATTATTGTGCGAATTGGCATAAAGGGCCTATATCCTACATTTTTCTTGGAATTATTCATTTCTTAAGGCCCACGTATCAGTGCTGTGCCGTATACTGGTTCATACCGAAAACTGTTTATTATTGTTATGATATGAATTTTTCTTATACTGCAATACTGGTTTAAATAGCCTAAAGAACGTTCGGAAAGTGATGGAGCTGGAAACTGTTTAAGGGGGTAACTTTTTCACTGCTGCACACAGATTGCTTTTAGGAAGTGCGTTTACTTTTAGCTTTTTGCGCATTTAATTTCTCAAACATAATTTCATATACAGTAATATTAATATACCTGCCGTTTAGTTCAAGGTCGTCTGATTCTGACGATATGTGTATGATTCTGTACATCGACGGGACCAAACAGCCTGACAGAGTGGATACATTAGCAAAAAATATCTTAGCCAAGTAATAATAACAGCTTAATTTATACAGCAGATACCGGATCAAAGTGCAGCTTAAAGTACTTCACATGGACCTCAATCCAATGTAGAACACAGCAAACCAAACAAAGAAAAAAAAAAACACTCAGTGTAAACATTCTAACACACTCCCTGGTTCAGTTCCTGCACCCAGCCCCCTCCCTTTCTCTGTCTTAGGTATTTTCTTCATCTTCCGGTGGGAAAAAAGAGCTCCAACACCTGGCAGACGCTCATTCTGGGTTTTAGACTAATTTTCGCTGAGTTATGTTTGATTGTAGGAGTTAAAACAGTGCTAAACCAGCTCGTGCGGTCTGCTCCACTCCTGTGGGCTCCGAGACTCCTGCTACTCCGCGTCTGTCCCCCTCCTTCTGCACAGGAACTAAAACTCCCCCCAGCTTTGCATTATTTTATTTTGTTAATATCACCTAAAATAAAAGAAAATTTGGTGGTGTTGTTTAGTTGTGCATGTGTGCGACGACATCTTTGAAGTGCCACTAGCGATATTTATTTTTATTTTTTTTTAATTTATATAACTTCTGCGGGACACAGGAACTCCAGACAAGGCTCTGGATGACGTCTGAAGTCTTGTGCTTCACAAAAAAACGGTGGAACTTCCATGAAAGGAGTTGCTTTGCTGTGCGGTGACCATTTATGAAAGATCCATGCCACTGCAGTTGTAATACCGTCCTATACCGTGAAACCGGTATAGTTTTGAAACACACCGTGATAAAAATTTTTGGTCATACCGCTCAGCTCTACCACTTATATTAACTAACCTTTGTTTATTTGGTTACATTCATCTACAGTGTTTACATACTACTTCAAACTCTTTCAGTTCAAAGAAAATCAAGAAAAATGTAGCTTTTGTAACATAATTTGTCCAAACCTGTAGATATCCAGACACATTCTCATTTGCTTGTGCTGTTTTGCTTTTGTATAAAGGAGAGAATATCCTGATGGCTGGCTCTGAGGAGCAGGAAGGGGGGAGAGAAGCTGGTTCTCTGCAGCTTTAGCCCCACTGGTCTATGAGCCCACACTGGGAACAGCTCTTTTCGCCTGTGCCTGCCCTACTAAGTGCACTGACCCGCAGGCCCGGAGGTCCAGTGTGGAGCACAGGACGGCAGGAGACGCTCTGTAGGTGTGGTGGTGTGGGCAAAAGAGGCAGGCTGGGACTCCCTGTGAATAGACGACATGTCAGAGAACGAGGACGCAGACCACCCCCGCTTCTTTGTGGGTGCTGATGACGGAGAGGGAGAGGAGTTGTTGGACCCGAGCCGAGTGCTGGGATACGACTGCCTCTACGAACACGTGGAGGAGGAAGATGAGGACGCAGATGAGGAAGAGTATGACTCGGTATGTTTTGGAATATCTGGTGCTGGTATATAATATAACAGTTTTAGCAAAATCTCAGTAGTTTAATGTTATGCTTGTGGTAAAAAAAAAAAAAAAAAAGTGCAGCTAGATGCATTTCCACATGTGGTTGCATGGTTGCTGTAAAGCCAGACATTGGTTGTATGGGCAAAAAAAAACTTGCACCATGGATTTGAACCTATGATATTCTGATTTTCTTCATTCAGTGCCTGGTGTCTTACCGCTGAACCACTGAGGGGGCGTCAGCTTTCTCTTTCTTACCAAGCCATTTATGGTTTAGGATGGCTAAACGCGTAGCGGCATTCACAGACTGATTTTTTAAACAGTGATACACATTTTTCTTTATAACTGATCTTAACTGATCTTGAAGTCTGTTTATGAGTCTGCTGTGTGTTTTGCTCCGCTCTGAGTGTTTTGTACCTGTTTAGCTGCCTCAGCCATGACGTTACAGACTTTGTCTGCGACACGTTTTTAAGGCGACTCGACTGTCCACTCTCGCACTCCATTCAGTACAGAGGCGACTTGACCACAAAAAAAAAAAAAATTTTAAAGATCACTATTCGAGCCCTGATGAAAATTCTGAATGCACTCACACTGCACCGAACATTTTGGTGTTGGAACCATACCAATATTTCTCAAAAGTAGAAGGAGAAGAGGTGCCAAATTTTAGCTATAAAAAGAATAATGTTAAAAAGCAGTTAGTGTGTTTGCCGACGCAGTCACACTAATTGCGCTCTTCATTTAGCACACAACAACAGTGTGCAAGAAATTTTAACTGGCAGTGAGGTTGCTCCTCATACTGACACAGTGTGGCATAAAGAACAGCCCCTGGCATCATCATTTTCCTGGCAGCTGAGCTAAAACTGCCTTGGCTGAATGTCCAACACTATGTTTCCTCTACACTGCAGCCCCCAGAGAGACAGATAGTGGTTGGCATCTGTGCCATGGCCAAGAAGTCCAAGTCTAAGCCTATGAAGGAGATCCTGGAGCGCTTGTGTCTGTTTAAGTACATCACTGTGGTGACTTTCGAGGAAGAAGTCATCCTTAACGAGCCTGTGGAGAAATGGCCACTGTGTGACTGTCTTATCTCCTTTCACTCTAAAGGTGAGTGGTGGCATGTTTTTGTACAGTTCAAACAGCTATTAAGTACTTGTTATTAATATTTAGTGTCAGCAAAAAACAAAAATTATAAATGAAACAGAAATGCATACAGAAGCCCAAACAACTAAATATAACATTTTAGTTTCAGTATTTAGTGTTTCCACCATTACCTATTTTGCAGCTTCTATTTTTTCCAGAAGACACACTTTTGATTTTTTTTATTGATGGTATACATCATAATAAAGCATCCATTCATTCATAAGTTAGTGAGAGTAGTTGTGGAACAACAGGAAATAGCTGGGGAAAGTTTGTTTGAACAGGAACACATGATGCTTGCTAGATGGTTGCATGTTTCTTAGGGCTGGAAAGCCTAAGTATGCTACCCAGTGGGTGGCAGTTAGGCTTTAAGATCAAATTCTGTTCTGTATTTGTTGTGGCAGTTAGTAAATTTGTGGCCTAAATATCTAAATTGAAGACTTACTGGCATTCAGCTTCACTGTGTCCAAGACTGTTTTACTCAGGCCCAAACTTGTTGTTCGTAAAGGCAGTTTTATAGTGACAGAAATAGAATCATTATTATGGTCTATGCTTATGCTGGCATATCTGGTTGTATTCTCTTGTTTTATTACCTCTTAAAGGATTTCCGCTGGATAAAGCTGTGGCTTACGAGAAGCTTAGAAATCCATTTGTGATCAATGATCTGGATCTGCAATACTACATTCAGGACAGGTGAGTTCCATTCCCATTACAGGATTCTAAGCACGGAGGCTTTACTAGGAACAATGAGACGATCAAACATGTTAAGATTGGAGATGAAACAGTTTATTTAACACTGGGAACCTTTGTTGATTTTGCAATATAAGTTTAAAGTGTTTTTTTTTTTTAAATATACTGCAGTTATGTAGGCTTTTCAGTCGATCAGCCATGGTTGGTGCCCAAATGTTGCTCCAATTTAGCCCTGAAGGTTAACGATACAATTAAACACTAGAGGTTAATGGTCCCCAACTTTGTTTATGTAAAAATACATCAGCAACTTTTCTCAACCCACTCAAACTATATTCAAACAATATTCAGCTTTTTACTAAAGGGGATACAGGCTTGTGGATGTGGTTCAGGCCTGGTAAGCTCGGATTTCTCATTTCTCAGTTCTGATTTCTCTTTATTTATGTATTTTTGCAAAAACCTTTTTGGGTGACTGTTGACTCCTAGTGTTTGTTAGCAATGATAGTGCTAAACTATAGACATAAACTGTGAACACCAAACATGTATAGCTCATACATGTATAGCTCATTAACTACATCTGGGGTAAGTGCAGTTTAGACTACTTCATACAGTTTTAGAACAACCACTTTTATTTATATTTACCTGTTCAGATAAGCTCTGTCCATTCATGCTGAAGTTATATATAATGTTTCAGCTTGGACTGAGTACAGGGGGAAAAAAGCATAGGAACGTAAACATCCTAAAGAGAAGTTGAAAAATTGTCCTATAGATATGAAATGACGGTCTTTGGTACATACACCCACATAAACACCACAAGTGGGAGAGTTTAGTTTGAACTGCACAGATTTATTGTGCTTTGTCAGAAAACTATAACGCAATTATGAACTCTCTTGTGTTTTTTCATTCATGTCTTTGAATGGATAGGAGGGAGGTGTATCGAATCCTAAAAGCAGAGGGGATCCAGCTTCCACGCTACGCTGTTCTGAACAGAGACCCAGCAAGACCAGAGGGTTTGTACATGCCCATCTCCACCAGGGTCTCCTGGGTCTCACTGTCAGTTCCAGTTTAGGCTTGAAGTGTGTCATTTGCATGTTAAAACTAATGTAGCCTATTTTTCTTGACCCTTTGTTAACCTGAAATGTCCAATACTATGTCAAAGCTGCCGTATTTGCAGCTTTATCTTAAGGTTCTCAAGCCAGAGAGAGTGAGTAAAATAGGAGGTTTGCTTTCTTATATTAGACTCCTCTCATTCAAACATGCTCTAGTGTAAAGGTCCTGTCAGTCAGTTCTCCCTGTGTTCATGGTAATTGTGTTGGTACCATGGCAACATCTGTCACACCATCAGGGAGAACTCCTTTTATTCTCTTTGTGTTCTTTTCTCTCTCTCTCTCTCTCTCTCTCTCTCTCTCTCTCTCTCTCTCTCTCTCTCTCTCTCTCTCTCTCCTCTTTCTATCTCTAAACTGAGTAGTCCTTCTTTGCTGTTATCGCTCTTCTTGCTGATCATGTGCTCAAGAGGCGAGATTTCACTGATGAAACAACAGACTATTCAGCTGCATCTCTTATTCTCTTTCACTCGCTTTTTCTCTGTCCTCTCTCTTCCTTTCATCTCTCTCTTTTCTTTTTCTACTTTCTGTTATTATCTCCTCCCTCCCATGTTGTGTAGTCCCTCTTCTTTGCCGTTATCGCTCCTGGTTTTGCTGAGCTTGTGCTCGTAAGGGGAGATTTCGCTAATGAAGCAACAGACCAGTCGTCTGCAGGCTGCTCCACAGCCATCTGTTGCCATTTCCGATTAGTCTGTTGTTTGCTCCCGCTTCTCCAAGCCTTGCTTGCTCTTTCTCACTTCCCGCTGAGATTTTACGCAGTACTAGTCCTTTCATCCCTGGCAGTACTGAAACTGAAACACTCCACTCACATCAGCTCATTTGAATTTAAATCCTCTCTTATGTAGGTGTTATGTAATGTATTTAAATTTAGAGCAATATGTCCTGCCGACTGTGCAGTACTGTGAGCTCTATGGTGTCGGAAAGCATTTTTCTGGTGGTTTTTCTTAAGCACAAAAAATCGGAGAGAAAATGCTGTTTCCCATCCCGTCAGGCTTCATCAAAACAACCCTCACATGATCCCAGAATTAGTCCTGGGTTTCTTTGGTAAACATGTGCAGGCTTGTGTTTCTGTTGTTGTCTCGTGGGTTTTTCCATAGTTTTTACATGTTTTGAGGCTGAATTCTTTTTGTTATTTAATGAATATGTTGCAGAGAGGTACATGCAGTCAAAATAGTTCCCAAAGAAAATGCATCAGATTTACCACCATTTTATCCCCATCTGCATTACATACAAAATGTAGGTTCACTGGCTGTACTGGATAGTAAATAAAAAGGCAAACTTCCAATCGTATACACCACCCCCTGGTTTCTGGCACCGTCACAGTAAAGAAATCTAAGTTGAATTCTACCTAATCTCACTAACCAGTGTGACGTAAGACACACACACACACACACTGTTGGCTAGACATGTAGGTGTGAATAACAAAGACTACTTAATGAAGTATAAATTAATCTATTTGCCACGTTAAAACATTTTTGAAACTGCCGGAAAGAACCCGTAATTACTTACATGATTGTTAAAATCAGCAAGAAGTGAATGTGCTTAAATGTGTAGCAGCAACTCATGAATGAACTTTGTGGTTTTGGCCCCTCAAGCTAATTTTTTTGCTGGAAACATTAAGAATTCTGTGTGACCGATTCCTTTAAGTAGCACAACCCTGTGGCATGGCAGTGAAGACTGAATGAATGGAACAGTAGGCCTTTTAGTGACTGTAGAGCCCGAATAACTGCCAGCACTTTGCTCACGCTGTCAGTTCTTTGCTGTTGCTGTTCACAGACTAGCAGGTAGTTTAGAGCAAGGGCTGTTTCACTGATATTTCTGTTAACAAAAATTTACCACTTTTCTTTGCCTTTGTAAAAGTACTGCAAGGCTCAGCCTGTGTCCTGAGTGGCTCAGATTCTGTGGCTTATGTAAACACCATGTTTGTGGGATTAAATAGAGAAAAATATTTTTTATTTAACAGCTATAATTAAATTTTGTTTTTCATCCAACATTCCTCAAATGTTAAGTAAACCAAACAAGTAACCAAAATGTTTAATGTCAGAGTAAGTACATAAATAATTTGAACATAACTTGATTCGTGTTTTGAAGGACAAACAGTGAAATGAACACATTAAATATAGCTTAACAGTCACCACACAAAGGTTAAAGGGTGAATTATTTTTAATATTTACATCTGTTATAAAGCGCTGCAAATTTAATAAAGTAATAATAAAGAGTTCATGAGCTGGTCGTCTGAAACTCTGGCTTCAGCATTTAAGCCTTAAAAAAGCATGTGCTGGCCTTTTTGGTGAAAGACGTCTGGAACTTAATTTAGGGAAAATAATCTTAAGTACAATATTGGTCAGAAAAATTGAGATTAGCTGTTTTTCCCAAACCGTTCAGCCCTACATCACACATTACACCATTACATGAATGAATATGCTGATTCAAAGAAAGTTGGATTATTGAACTGCTTTGACTGATCACAGTGATAGATAGACCTCAGCAAAAAATGCAGCCTGATTGTTACCAGACCAGAGCGCTGTTGCTTTGTGCTTCAGTAGAACAGGTTCTGTTTTTGATAAACTGTGTGTCTGTTGTGGAAAGTTAGCCTGGTTATATATTAATCATTCCTGTCATCCTTTGTAATCTGATGTTGGGCTTGCCTTTATATTGAGCAGTTCTGTTTGTGACGTGCACAAGGTACTTGATAAACTCCATTAGTATTCGAATTTCCCTCTTGGTGGGTGGAAAAGCCTTTTGGATGACTGGTTTAAGACATATTTATTCTTCGTGTTTGTCCTATACTGCTCCGTTGTTAGTATCACAGTGTTCTGCTGGCTGCTCTGTTAAGATTAGTCTCACGTTTCCAAGGCCAGCGCTTGTCTCTTTATCTTTGACATGGCAATGCCTGGAGTTCTTAAACGGCAGTTAATAACAGCTACTGCTACGCTTGGTTCAGCACCCAGCAACACAGAACTGAAAATGCATCACACCGAGTAGATTTAAT
>JBBIGA010000035.1:3861684-3885430 GCA_037576975.1 Alestes dentex | reverse complement strand
ATATATCGCTTTTTGACAAATATTTTTGGTAGGTGGATTATTCTCAGCCCAGCGATGACACACTACTCTGGCAGCGCTACTGTATTTCTATAGATTGACTTTATATTTTGATCATATACTGATCATTTGTACATATAAAGCATACAATTACATTCCAGTGTTTTGCATGTTCTCTACTTGACTGCTGGTGCAATATTGCACATTTTTTGGATGTGAAAAACGACAATTTGTACTAAATTGCACATTTTCTAAAAGTAGTTTAGATTTTATATTTTATTTATGTATGTGTATTTTGTGTGTTTTTGTACACTGTAAAGTCTGAAGCCACGCAGTCTCGTCTCACTGCATACATGTATACAGCTGAGAGGACAATAAAGTTGACTTTGACTTCAATTTTGACTTTGATCCATTCTGTGCAGCACTCTCTACCAAGACAGTGTCACTGCTGTGCTGAAAATGAAATTATGGACTGATGACTGAACATTTTCCTGCAGGGTTATTGATGGAGATTTCATGGCTCCCTCAATTATCCAAGCCTCCATAAGCAGCCGTGAGGCATCACAGCATGAAACTGCCACCATCGTGTTTTAATATTAGTCTGATGTTAATATGGAGTGCATGTTTAGTCTTACACCAGATGTAGCATGTAGCAGCTGTTTTGGTCTCCCATGAATGACATTGTTTGTTTTATTTTTATTAAAAATTGTTTATGTAGCTTCATCACCCATAATATTAAGACCACTGCCGGGTTTAATTCCACCTGTCAAGAGGTGGGATATATTAAGGAGCAAGTGAAAAGAGCTTTTAAAGTTAAGGTGTTGGAGGCAGGACAAATGTGTTAAGATCTGAGTGACTTTGATGAAGGCTAGGCTGGGTCAGAGCATCTGCAGGTCTTCCCAGAATGAAGGGGTTGTCTATCAAAAGTGGTCCATGGAAGGACAACCAGTGAACTGGTGACGGGGTCATGGGTGTCTAAGGTTTATTACTGAGTGAATGTTAGCCCATTCGATCAAATTTCATCAGAGCAGGATCAAGGAGCAATGGAAAAAGGTGGCCTAGCCTGAGTAATCATATTTTCTTTTGCGTCATATTGGTGGCAGGGTGCGTGTCACTTACATTGGGGCAGAGATGGGACCAGAATCCGCTATGAGAAGAAGGCTATCTGATGTGGCAGTGTGATTCTACTGGGAAACCTTGGGTTTTTCAGGATTTTGGAATAGTATCTACTACATTTTTATCTCCTGTTGTTGTTGTTGTTGTATATGTTTATTTGTGAATGATATCATTTCGTTTAGCAGTTCTAAAAGATTAAGTTCCGCTGAATTTAGGAGATTAGTTGGATATTACATTAAAGTAGGCATGAAAGAGTAGGAAAATATAACATTATTATTGTCCTCAGTCAAATTATATTGTGGACTGAATTATTGTTGATTTCCAGAACACACATTAGTCTGCCGTTATACTAGACAAAAGTCTACTGGGCAGTGGGGTTCCAATTTTTGATTGTTTGTTCATTTACTTGGTTGCAGAATGTAACCTGGTTGAAGGAGAGGACCATGTAGAGGTGAATGGAGAAATTTTCCAGAAGCCTTTTGTGGAAAAGCCAGTAAGTGCCGAGGACCACAATGTCTATATTTACTACCCCACCTCTGCAGGAGGAGGCAGCCAGAGACTCTTCCGCAAGGTTAGAACACGTGCACGCTCTAAAACACGGTCATGTATACGCTACAGTTATTACGCAAACAGGCCAACTCTGTAATACACTAACATTTTATGTTTGTATTCAAACCTTTTGCAATAAATACAAAGATTTCGGGGCTTATTTGGTTAATCGCTGATTCTCTGTAATTATTATTTCTGTGTTCATCACAGATTGGCAGCAGAAGTAGTGTTTATTCCCCTGAGAGTAGTGTCCGGAAAACAGGCTCCTACATATATGAGGAGTTTATGCCTACCGATGGGACTGATGTCAAGGTATTAAAGTCTATATTTGTTTCTCTGTGTGATTTTGTCTGGGGTATTCATGGCCAGGTGCTGAGCTAAGTTGACAGACCTCATTTGTCTGTCAACTTGTCGATATTTACAGTGTCTGGAATCAAGTTACCCAGATTTGTAGCTATTGGAACAGGACAATAGCACTGGAGTAATGTAATATGCTCTTGTCAAGGGCTTCATTGTCAAGTGTAGCCAATTTTTTTTTGTACACACAGACACGTTTCAGGTTGTTTTTACAAAATATGTATTGTATATAATAATTTTTATGTTGTAAGAATTGTCTAAGCCTTTCTTAACTTAACCTCAGTAACCAAGCAGAAGGCAAATTTAAAAAAAAAAAAAGGAAAAATTGAGTTTTTGTGGACAGTACTTTACATATCAGAACCGTTTGGTTGATAAAGACTTTGGAGGTTAGTGCTTTTCTAGCCTTGTAATTGTACAGTTTGGGGCACATTAAACCTGAAGGTTTAAATAAAAAGGTTCATTTGTAGTGACTACAGTATGTTTCTTTGTGAGGACCAGCAAAATGTTCCTACTTCTTGCTGGTCCTTAATTTTTAATTTTAATTTTTCCTATTATTTCGAGGACATTTGTTCCCTCAAGGAGCAAAATTCGAGGCACCACACGTTCTCACACTCATTTCTTGTTTCATTATTGCACAGCATTTCTCTTCTGATTTTATCTTCATGCTCTGATGTATGTGTGGATTTATACAAGTGTGTTTATATCTCAGGTATACACAGTGGGCCCAGACTACGCTCACGCTGAGGCTCGCAAGTCCCCTGCTTTGGATGGAAAAGTAGAACGAGACAGTGAAGGAAAAGAGGTTCGCTACCCTGTTATCCTCAATGCCAGAGAGAAGCTTATAGCCTGGAAAGTCTGCCTGGCCTTTAAAGTAAGTGGAGGGACAATGACTGCCCTCAAAGCAGTTGTGCCCATTAGAAAAATGTTGAAGTTCGTAGTTGGGTCATTATCGAGCTGGGGTTAATCAAAGCAAGCACTTAGCAGTGCATGGGCACTGAGTGATTCATGGCCCTGTGGGATTAGTCTATTTCAGTGTTTATTTCGTAGAACAGCTGTGTCACAGCAGTAAATAACTGTGGTGCAATGAAAGGTATCTTTGCTGCCTTTACATGGTGACAGTTAAATTACAGTTTACCACAGTTAAGCACTCAGCATTGCACCACACTGGGAAACATCCGTCCTATTTGTGTGCTCTATTTCTGCTGAATTTCAATGACAAGACCTTGAGTTTTTGCCCCCATGAACAAGTGTGTTGACATGCTGTTTAAACAATGAAGTGCTCACTTTATTGTTGCTCTGCTTTCTTTACTGACAGCAAACAGTATGTGGGTTTGATCTGCTCCGTGCTAACGGCCAGTCGTACGTCTGTGATGTGAATGGTTTCAGCTTTGTGAAGAACTCCATGAAGTATTATGATGACTGTGCAAAAATACTAGGGTAAGGAAAGATTTTGCTTGTAGTTGTGCATATCATGGCTTGGAAATTGTCCCCCATTTCCAGCTAGTTGAAGATGATTCCCAGTAATGGTAGGGCTCTCGAGAAATCGCATAACAGCAGCACCTCAGTGGGGGATGCTTCTGTTCACATATTCATGTAATCATGGTGCTTGACTGGATTATCCATCACAAAGCACATGGGAAAGAGACCCCTGCTTTCCTTTTCTCTACGTGAACATGGCCTAATTGCTCCTTGGGAAGCTATAATTATGTTTTGTTTAAATAATAAGCTAGCAGTCTTGCAAAACTGCAAGATCTTTTTAAGATGGTCTTAAAAATCTATGGGTGGTTATGAACACAGAGCTTTGTACAGAATCCAGAGTCCTTTCTAATTTGTTACCGGTGTGTGGTCAGTTCAGGATGCTTAGGGTCAGATCTGTGATGAGTTTAGTTTAAACTAGTTGCCTGACAAGCCCCAACATCTGTGGGATGCCACTGCAATCGGCTCACACAGAGAATAGCTGGATTATATTATACAATGTTAATCTCATGTTTCCTCATTTTACCTGCACAGGATTAAACTGTGACAATATTTGTGTGGACACACGGATTTGTAATGTTCCTTTTTTCCCTTTAGGAATATTGTCATGAGAGAGCTGGCTCCTCAGTTCCAGATTCCATGGTCTATCCCTTTAGAAGCAGAGGATATCCCGATAGTTCCCACCACTTCAGGGACAATGTATGTTCTTCATTTATAGATTAGTATACTGTAAGATCCTTCATTATTGTAGTGACGTTCAAAACCAATGCTACAAGAACGCACTGAACAAGAGGTTTTAACTTCAATAAAAGCATGTTTTTCATGCTGTCCTAGCCCTAAATTCCATGGTTCTATTTTGATTGGGGCTTGTTTCAGAATCATTCATCTCCTCTTTCTCTCTGCTCTGTGCCATTTTTGTTAGGATGGAGCTAAGATGTGTTATTGCAGTGATTCGACATGGAGATAGAACGCCCAAGCAGAAGATGAAAATGGAGGTTCGACATCAAAGGTGCTGGTTTTTCCTTCATGTGTATCACCATGTTTAGTCACCCAGTGCAAACTGCTTGCAGCTAACATACAGCTATTGCTATTTACAGTGGAGCTCAGATAGTGGAAATGCCTCAGTCAGAATTACACAAAGCTGTGGGTTACTCTCTCTTGCAGTTTTTACTGTGAAATTAAATGGAACGTTAATATGTTAATTGGCTCATAACACTGTTAATATGGTTCATAACATCTCTTTCAGATTTTTCGATCTCTTTGAGAAATATGAAGGCTACAAAAGTGGAAAACTGAAACTAAAAAAGCCAAAGCAACTTCAGGTAAAAATAAAGTTTCAACCGGATAATCCATTATTACTTAGATATGTGTTCCTTTATTGATGAAAGAAAACTTTCAATGTCATTTATATGTATACTTTATATTTATATAGGAAGTTTTAGACATTGCCAGACAGCTGTTGGTTGAACTTGGGCAGAATAATGATACAGAAATTGAAGAAAGCAAAGCCAAACTTGAACAACTCAAAACTGTCCTAGAGATGTAAGTGTAGTTATTTTTAATATTTGCATCAAATGATTTTTTTTTTTTTTGGTACCACAATACTCAGATTTTCCAATGTCTTGTTTCAGGTATGGCCATTTTTCAGGTATCAATCGCAAGGTACAGCTAACATATCTCCCCCATGGTTGCCCAAAAACATCGAGTGAAGAAGAAGGTAATGACCTGTTATGAGGTCTGTTATGACCTCTTTAGTCTGGCGTTTTTGTGTAGTTTATGTATAGAAAAATGATGACGTTGTTGCCAGTTTGCATGTATCTGTAGTTGACTTGATTGATACCACGTGCTATGAAAAAGTGGCTTTATGTGTGCTGTCAGATGTGCGGCGGGATGACCCGTCTCTGTTGCTGGTACTGAAGTGGGGTGGGGAGCTGACTCCGGCAGGCAGAGTTCAGGCGGAGGAGCTGGGTCGAGCGTTCAGGTGCATGTACCCAGGAGGACAAGGTACGGTCACATGAGCAGCCTGAATCTCACTAAGCTTTTTTTTTTTTTTTGGTCATTCATTTACTTTTTACATTGTACACACACACAAACACACATGTATATGTGTGTGTGTGTGAAGATAGAAATATACATACAGTATTCTAGCTAAGTTATAAATGATTTGTGCATACCACTGTATAACTTATGAAAAGTTTCAGAAGAGCTCACCTGACACTATTTTTAAGCTGCAAATTAGGCCTTTTTAGTATAATATGTAACCCTGCTGCTCCAGGTGCAGTTGACCAATGAATCAGGGGAATTTGCATGGCAGTTTCCAGTCCTGATCATTGTTCCTTAAGCACTGACAAGTCACAAGTTTACACAGCCTGTTAAAACATGGGCCACCAAATGTATTTAAATAAAAAAAAAAATCCCTTTTTATTATTATTAAAGGAAATTATTATATTTGTCAATAGATATTGTAGAAAGTAATAATAATTAAATAATGTATTTATTCCCGAAGCTGGAGGCACTAAACCTATTTCTGCACAGAACTATAGACCTGGAACCAATAGTTGGTGTTTTCTTGAACTTAGAGTTGTGCTTGTTGCTTTAAAGGATCATCTTGGTTTGGTGTAATTTTGACAAAATGTCTATCACAGGTGACTATGCAGGCTTCCCTGGGTGTGGCCTGTTGCGTCTACACAGCACATATCGGCATGACCTGAAAATCTACGCTTCTGATGAAGGGCGAGTTCAAATGACTGCGGCTGCCTTTGCCAAGGTGGCGTTATCTAGTCATCTGCAGCTCTTGTTACTAAATCACAATCACTCTTTATGTGTACCTGGGAGTCTGAGCACAGTTTAAAAATTGTTTTTTAAATAATGTTTTTGTATGTGCAAACAGGACAAAACAGTTTAGTTGTTTTATTTATGAAACTTGTGTACCAGCTGGGTGGGAGGCTAACAATATAAAATTTCTAATTTGGTTTGATACAATAGTTTTTTTTCAATACATTTACAATAGGAAGAATGAATGATCACATATGTGTGGCCCTGGGACACGATTGCATTCTAAAAAAGGGTTAAATGCTTGACTAATACGATGTTCTCTAACGATGTCCTCTGGACTATATTCAGCCAGACTGTAAGTTAAAATCTCTGAAGAAGTGTGTAAAACCGCAACATACAAAGTGACTTAAGTCATCAAACTTTTAACAGTCTATACTTGCCGGCTTGACACTAACACAACACTGGAAATCTCATAGAACTGCTAATGGAAATTAACATTATGCTGGAAATATGATGAATAAGTTAAATAATTAAATAAATTATTTAACTTATTTCAGTAAATACATTTAAAATGATTGTTATTGCGATCACTGTTATGTCCATTATTTTATCATGGGCTAGTTTTAAGGAGATTAAATATTAATCCAGTCATCCCTAACACAGATTTAACGTTGTAGCAATGGTCTAGTATCCTGAAAAAGGCAAGAGGAAGGAGCTTTTTCTTTCAGATTACTCTGAAAACCAGACAAAAAAATTGCTGCCAGATCGCAAAAAACATATTAGGAGCTGACAGCAGTCAGACAGAGGCCTCAAGCATGTGCTAAAATATTTTTTGCCAACACAGTAACGTCATTTCAGCTGTCATGCAATCATAGTGAGCTCTAACAATCTGTGTAATTCCACTTCTTTAGCCAGAGCTGAACTGCACTTTCTCTTTTGGCCAAAGCTTGCTGACAGCACCCCTCTTTCACTTTACTCTGAAACCCTGCCAACTAGTGTAGTGACTAGGTTTAACCTAAAATTCACAGGCATTGCATTCACAGATTTTGGTTGCATTTTGTGACAAACATTTGTATTTATTATTGTTGTACGATTATTATATGCAATGATTGAATTACTCATATCTGCAGGGTCTTCTGGCGCTGGAGGGTGAGCTGACCCCTATCCTAGTGCAGATGGTGAAGAGTGCCAACATGAATGGCCTGCTGGACAGCGACAGCGACTCTCTCAATAGCTGCCAGCAGAAAGTCAAAGCTCGGCTCCATGAGATCCTGCAGAAGGACCGAGAGTTCAGTTCTGAGGACTACGAGAAGGTTGAGTGATCCCACATTTCAAAAAGCTTTTTAACCATTCATGAAGGGATTTTTTTTATTCAGAGTAAATCAAGGCTCGAGGGGTTCTTAAATAACACCCTGGCACTGGCTTTTAAAAGATGTCTTTGAAAAAAATGTGAAATTCTTTGGTGTTTGAAGAAGAAAGTTTTGAGGGTTGCATTTTCAGATTCAAAGCTTTCAATGCAGTTTTCATGTCCTTGATGAATTGCATATTTTAAAATATCTCTTTTTACCCATTCCAGTTGATTACATAATCACATCATGCTGGGGAAAAAAATCCTCTTGTGAAATTTTTTGTTGATAGCTGGCCCCCACAACGAGCACATCCCTGGTGAAGTCAATGCAGATGATCAAGAATCCAGTGACGACGTGTGATAAGGTGTATTCCCTAATCCAGAACTTGACCCTACAGATTAGACAGAGGATGGAGGACCCCAAATCAGCAGGTATGGGATCTAAGCAACTGTTTATAAACATAAGGTAGTCCATGTTGTACTCAAGTTCTTTGTACCTCTTTCTTTCTTGCGCTCTCAGACATTCAATTGTACCACAGTGAGACTCTGGAGTTGATGCTGCGCCGCTGGTCCAAACTGGAGAAAGACTTTAAGATGAAGAACGGCCGCTACAACATCAGCAAAATCCCAGACATCTACGACTGCATCAAGTATGACGTACAACACAACAGCTCACTCAAGCTGGACAACACGATGGAGATCTACCGCCTTTCCAAGGCCCTGGCCGACATTGTCATTCCACAAGTGAGGTTTTTGTTAATTAACCCAACCTTCTAATCAATGATTGTGTAGTGTAGACTATCTAGACATGGGTAGCAATTCTTCTATCTGATGGGGCTTCAAAGCAATGAAGTAAGATATCTAGTAGGTAGCTGTCCATCATGAACTCTAGTACTATTGAATGTTATTTTTAATTTTTCTTAACAGGAATATGGTATTTCTCAAGCTGAGAAGCTAGACATTGCCAAAGGTTACTGTACACCTCTCATTCGCAAGATCCGCTCAGACCTCCAGAGGACACAGGATGATGACACTGTCAACAAGCTTCACCCAGTGTAAGCCCCTGCCAGATGCTTGTCTGTCCTACATTCGTCTTTGCATACTGCATACTGCCTAAACCTGAACATCTGCACTGAGGAAGTTAAAATCGTTGATTGCTGATAATTTGGTCGCGATTTTATGTCAAGTAGAATAAAGTTTGCCCCTGTCATGTCTCTGTGTTCAGGTATTCCCGAGGTGTCATGTCACCAGAGCGTCATGTGCGCACAAGGCTCTACTTCACCAGCGAGAGTCACGTGCACTCTCTGCTCTCGATTTTGCGCTATGGAGCCCTCTGTGATGTAGGTCATCTTAAATGAATTGACTATCCTCAAATAAATTCTCTGAATTTTCACAAGATAAGAGTATAAGTGGTCTGTACTGTGGACATTTTTTGTGAAACTTCATGTCAAGTAGGTTTATTGTCACTTCAACCATATACACGCAGAACACAGTGAAATGAAACAGTGTGTCTCCAGGACCATGGTGCAACACAAGAGCAGAAACACAAGTGCAAACTGGACAAAATAAACAGAGTGCAAGTAGACAGAATAGAGGAAACTTGAGTGGTTAGATGCCCATATTGTACAAAGCCGGTTGTGTATAACTGCTTAAATGAAGTAGCAACAGTAGGCTTCTTTGATCTTTGTTTTACATTTTGTTTAGTCTGAGAAACTCTGCAAAATTGTGGTAGCTGTTAGTTCTCATTGGGCTGCTTTGATCACTTTGTAGGAGACCAAAGATGAGCAGTGGAAAAGAGCAATGGACTACCTCAAAGTTGTCAGTGAGCTGAACTACATGACTCAGATTGTGATCATGCTCTATGAGGACCCTAACAAGGTAACAGTCCATCTGTTCCTGGGTGGTGACATCAGGCTAATGGCTTGTGTAGGTTGGTATTTGGTTGGTGGCTCAGGTAATTCAGATACATTTGGGTTAACGGTGTCTGCATGGTTTTAGGACCCCTCATCAGAGGAACGCTTTCATGTGGAGCTGCATTTTAGCCCAGGAGCGAAAGGCTGTGAGGAAGACAAAAACCTGCCATCCGGATTTGGCTACAGACCAGCATCCAGAGAGGTTTCTCTCTCTCTCGCTCTCTCTCTCGGCCCCTCCCTCTCCCTCTGCCTGTCTTCCCACTCACCCCCTTTTACTGTACAGAATCTCAGTCTCATGTTTTCTCAATTAAGATATACAACTATATATATATATATATATAAAGGCTTCCTTGTTCATATTCCATATTCGCTTTTACATTCCTGTGGTCTGTAAAAGCGTCTTCAGTACCTGATTGGTAATGAGGGAAAAAAGTCATATGTCGAAATGTCAACTTTCTTTCAGAACGAGGGCTCCAAGAAAAAGTCACAGAATGACAGTGACGAGGAGTCCAGCAGTTTGAAGCGGGACGAGCCAGACCGAGCCCTCGTGATGTTTCGACCGATGGTGTCCGACCCCATCTACATTCACAGGAAGTCCCCACTTCCTCGCTCCAAGAAGATCGGCTCTGTAGAAGTAAGTGGCATCTAGCTCAGTTTTGATGTCAGTTGTTTTTATGCTGCAAGAACATAATAAAATGTTTAATCTTTAAACAGGGAATATACAATTTGATCTCTGACTTGCAGAAAAATTATTTGTAAAATCATGCTCTGGTTTTTGAAGTTAATTGCCTCCACAATAAGTATATTAATGAGTATGTGATAGTAACAAGAGAGTGCAAACACTAAATTAATTAATTTACTGACAAAATGCATATGTTGTCTTAAATCACCTTTGTCAATGTATAGTAAAAATATATTTGTGTTAGAATTTCACAAACTGTCTACGTATATGAACAGCTGTGTTTCAAAAACTGCACGTGTTATTTGCTGTGTTTAAGATTTTTTGCTCTTAATTGCAAATATGGCAGTATGCAAATGTGGCAGTGCTGCTGCTTAAAACTCCATTAAGAAGTATGGCTAGTCTAGCAGTTTTAAAGTGTTGCTGTCATCATATTTACTGCACCAGTTTTGCAGCACTGTGATGCTTTTTTCTTCCAAAAACTATTCTTTTGAGCTTTTTTTTTTTCAGATCACCACTTTAGAGCAATCTGAAGTGGTATTCTTTTGGTTGGCTTTTTCTGTACAGCTGACTTATTGTTCCTTTTTTTGTTTTTGGTCTTGTGTGAAGTTAATCAGTTTTCTACCACAGTAATACACTAAACAGTCATTTCACCAGACCCCAGCCTGCATGCACAACAGCAAAGTGACAAGACAAGTTCTTAACTACATATAATCTTTTCTCTTTGATAGTTGGCTGATTTTTGGGCTAGAATCAGATGACAATCATAAATACTTTTAAGCTAGAAATAGAATAACGTTGGCAAGTGCGATGCATTTATTAATAAGCACACCATTTAACTCGTTGAATTACTGGCAATTTCTAAATTCTGTTTGGTATTTCTTCCTGTATGAAAGTGAGGAAGAAATGCTAAATAAATACTGTATGTCTTGATTGTGTCTGTTTTAACTGTATTATCTGTGATTTGTGTTTTAGGTTCAGGGTTTAATTGTTACTTTTTAAAACATAGTTCAGTTTTTTATGTCTGAGCTGTGACTTAAGTTTTGGTTTAAGAATAGAAATAAACAGATGGCCGGATGGGCCTGATTCATGTAAGCTGATACAGAGGAAGAGTGTCTCCAAAGACTAGGCAAATGTGTGTTTTTGGAAATCTCGCAATTAATTGCCAAAATGCAATTTTATTTATTCTTTTATTTATTTTGTTGTCTTCTTTAGTCCCCTTTGCAGACAGACTTTATCAAGACCTCTGCGGGCAAAGTATGACCACAAATACGTTTTTTTGTGTTTTTCCTCCTTGAACAAAGGGGGCTACCTTGTGAATGTTGATGGGACACGTAGCTGGACTGTTGTTAATGTTGCATGACTGTGCTGTTTCTGCCCCCTCTCTCACTTCCAGGAAGAAAGCCCCCTGAGTGTGTCTAGCCCTGAGTCAATTGGTACCTGGATACATTACACCTGTGGTGTTGGTACTGGGCGTCGAAGACGCAGATCAGGGGACCAAATAACTTCCTCCCCTGTCTCCCCCAAATCACTGGCTTTCACATCCAGTATTTTTGGCTCATGGCAACAGGTTTTTACAAATTTAATTCATTCTTCACAATCGCTAACTCCTTGTTCATGCGCACCCAAGAAACTTGACAGCAGTCAGCAAGGACACCTAATCAGCAGATCAATCAAAAGAGAGTACTTTTTTATCATTTTTGTTTGATTTTTACTTTTTACATTCCATGTAAAGAGGAATTCAAGACAAAGGGAGGTTGGTTTGTTTCATCCGATGACCAACTTTTAAGACTCATTCAGTGTCATGAACTGTAACTAACATTGGAGGATTTTGGGTCAAGTTGCATGTTTGTCATTTTGTAACTTTTTTTTCCCCTCCTACTTCTGTTTTGTGTGGTGTACCTCTGAAAACTGACTTGTTTAGTTATATTACTAGTTCATTTTTAAGGTTTTATGGCAAGCCTGCACATCACTACCACAGATCATGTTTCTCCTGATACCAGGGGTGGGGAACTGTGGGCTGGAGCCCAGCTGGACCTCATGTTCCTTTCTTTGCTGGAACACACCTACAAAACCCTGCAGTTTGAATTTAAGTCAGGTGTGTTTGAGCAGGAAATTGCCTAACTCTGCAGGAGTCTGGGCCTCCAGAACCCACCCCTGCTTTACGCTGAAGTGTAGACTCCGTCTTTAGTCTTATGCGTTGTGATAATGCTTAAAACAAGTCTTGTGTTTTCATGGACCACATGCTCTTATGTACTGCTTTTGAATTCCTTTTTAAGGTATGTTATATTGTGAACTGTTCTGCATTTTCCTTGCCATGTTTTGCTGTAACATGTTTTCCATCCGCACCTTTCCTTTACAGTGCCTTTAATGTGACATAACAGTGTGCTGTCTTTAATTAATCCAACCCGCAACATTCCCTTGTTTAAGGTATTGAAGCTTGGGTTTAAATTTCTTCAGCACTTTCTACATTGGTTTCTGTCCTTTTTGCTTTCTGCTGGAGCAACTAAATTAACAACCATTCTGTTTGAGGCACTGTGAAAGAATAGCACCTTTGTGATTTATCTACTGTACATCCTCATTTAGCCATATTTATCTTGGTAGCTCTTTTCATTCATCTGCTGACTCATTAGCTGTCCTTTGCAACCTGCTCCATTTAAGTGTCCAGTAACAGTTTTACCTTCTGGGTTGCATTAGGACTGGTGGCATTGGTTTTTCAAACTGTGTCTTGGGTGGATGTTTATCCCTCCAGTTGCCTGGTTCTTGCCTCTTCCAGAGCTGAAGTCCATCTCTGCTTTGGCACTCTTTAAATGCTCATTGATCACTGTCCTCCACCAGGAGAAATGTAGCTCGATGCTCCTACATTTCATATCCTTGTCATCCAACAGTTTACGTGAAACATAAAAAAACAATGATTTTTTTTTTCACCCAGCACAGTTTTGGTAAAGGTAAGGCTTCAGACAAGGGCGTTATTGTCTCTGTCCCATAAAGGATACTAGTGTGGTGTGGGTTTTGTATATATGCTTATTGTGGGTATCTAAATCAAGGGTGTCATTGTGTTTAAAATACAACAATCATACAGGGTTTTCTGCCTAATCTTAAATGTCTGTGTCTAGTCAAATAGACTTTTTTTGTTCAAATTAATCTATGTAATGGACCCTAGACTTTCTGTCACTGTAGCGTGCTGGCATTTCTAATGCCAACATAACATAATGTGTTCAGTAGCTTCAAAATTTTATTTATAAGACAAGACATAGTCACTCATAGCTGTAGCTGGTATATTTAAACTTATCACCACTGTTCAGTTATAGACCCCTGGGCCTTTTTTTTTTTTTTTTTTTTTCTGCTCAGAGATTGCTCTGGGCCTCAGGTAAGCCCTGGCAGGTGTAAGGGTGGTGTCATAGTTCTCCATTATGTCCTGTTTCCACCATCCCACCTCCAGCTGTCACCATTCCAGTCCCTGGGATTCTGTACTGGATTCCACATGGTCTCCCCTGTCAAATCAGAGAGGATCCAGCCATTCCAAAGTTTGCCTTGGTTTTGCAAGAAACTGTGAAATTAACATTTTCAGCAGAAACACATTAAAAAAAAAAGCCTGTGAGATTTTTTTTTTTCTTCCCTTTGTTTTCCAACACAGGTGAAAGTGTTTGATTCAAGTCGTGCAGTGTTGATTTGTGGAATCTCTGCAAACTGTTGCCATGTCTGTCTTCATGCCCTTCTGCATCCCTGACCTCAGCCTTGTCTTGTGCTTCGTACTGTTGCCGTCAGACGTCTCGCGTGGAATGGACTTTGTGGCCATGGGGATGTTGCATGATCCATTTATTTTCCACGTTGTCTTTATGTTGTCTTTGTTGGCTTCTTCACTAACATGTTTTCAATGCTGCTTATTAACATCTGTCTATCTGGAAAAGGCCGACTGTTTGAACTAAACTTTAATTTTCTGGCTATTTTTTCCTCCTGTCCATGTGCTCTTTTTATTGCAAGGCTAATGTTTGTGTTTGTGCTCTTCCAGGTTCTCTCAGAGAACAACAGTCACACAAGGCCAGGCAGACTGCACACAGAACAGAAGCTCACAACTGGAATGGGTAAGTTGACTCCTCCTCAAAATTGGCTTTTTTTTTCTTGCAACGAAAATAAGTCAAGAAGAATTAAACATAGATAGTGAAGTACTTAAATGTTATTTCATGAGGTAAAAAAATTGTTTTGCTGTAAAAAAAAAAAAACCAAAACAACAAGAACTGATAAGTGAAAACATGACGTAATATTGTGCCGTTCCATTTCAACTCTTTGCTCTGTGTGATGGCTTTGTGCCTCTGTTAGCATTTTTAGAGTGCCTTCTTTGCACAGGCTTCTCTCTGTTGATCCCCTGGCACCCAGTGATCAATAACTAAAGGTGTGATGTGCAATTTGAAGTAATATCCTCAATTGGAATAATCTGAACACACTTTCAACCAAGATTTTTGCCACATAACCACCTAATACAGTGCTGACTCAATTTCTCATACATGCTGGTAATGTCCTTTGTGAATGTTCACTTTAGAGCGTAGGCAGTGTTGAAATTTTTAAATATAGTGGAAGCTAAGCCAGCTTTGCATTCATATCTCTCAACTGCCTGTTGTGGGAGTGCTTACGTTAAAGGTGTGACTTGACTACTTACTTGTACAGTCAAACTTTTTATTGCTTAATGAAGCTTAACAAACATTCAAATGTGAATGTATAGTGTCAGTTCAGTTTTTTTCCCCACTTCAAACTCCCAAGTAATTAAACTGTATTACTAGCAAACCTCAAATGCAGTTCATTTACAGTAGACAAAGTCTGTATTATTTTTATTGTAAAACATGACTAGATGTAGTTACAGTATTTAATAGATTTAGTATTTGTATATCCCTATATACATTAAGAAAACATAGTGAACATAAGAAGCAGTGTTCTATTGAAAGGCAGGTTTCTGTACTTGTTACTTGTTGTCAGTATGACAAATGACATTACTGTCATTATGGGATGCTTTTAATGAGGCTGCACAAGTCTCTCTGTGGCAAGAATCTCCTAGAAATGCATGCTGCATGCATTCCCAGGTGTGGCTCGTGGAACACACGATGGCTGTATGTATCTTCTCTAACTCCATCAGGGTCTCATTGTGCTGGCCTGTTTAGCACCATGGTGCTGGGAGGCTCCTCCAGCGCACCTAACCTACAAGATTATGCTCGTGCACACCGTAAAAAGCTGACCTCTTCTGGCTTCTTAGATGGTATGTGCAAACACGCGCACACATCTTATTAAAAAAAAAAAAGATGAAACTGTATCCCGTCTCCTTAGGAATCCTGAGAACTCCATCTTTTTCGTTTTGACACTGTAGTAGTATGTGTTGTGTCCAAAGCCTTAGCTGCTGAACGTCTCCTTAGAACATTCCGTTTAGTTCAGACTGCTTCCTTTGGGTTTTTAATTTGTTTTTTTGTTTCATGTTTGTTTACATTAGATTTTATTTATTTATTTATTTATTTATTTTTTAGATTATCTAATATCTTTAAAACTACCTCTATAGTGCTATGTTCATATACGAAAAAAATGTCATTTTGATCAAAAACTACATAACTCGAGTTTAATAGTACATAAAAAGCTCAGTAAAGTTGTAATTAGTTTACACAATAATTCATTCAGTGACTTTATTTTGACAAGTATGAGTCTTAAGTATATGTTAAGTATATAAAAAATCAGACACTTAATATTTTTAGGTAGCAAATAATACTTGGCTTAAGCTAAAATATTCAACAAAAAAGTTATTTTTTATATCAGTGTGGCAAATCAGGAAAGAAAATTTTAGTACTGATGACTATGATGCAAGAGAACAAGAAGGCTCTAGTTATTTGTTCAATGTTACAGAATTACTGTAGAGCTTTTATACGCTACCCATATAATTTTGAATAGTTTTGCTACAGGTGGAGCCACTAATAGATCAAAAATCGATTGCATTGAGATTTCCTTGAAAAACAACGTATCACTGCTAACAGTGAGAGGCCAGGAGAAAAAAGTTTGACTTTACCTTTATAATGGTTGATGATGAACAGTAGAAATAGCAATGAATACACTGCCTGGCCAAGATCGCTGTTTGGATTTAAATAAGCAAATACTTGTGAGCCCATGACTTCATAATTCCTGCAGTGATTAATGTGTTTCAGCTGGAAACAATTCTTTTAGCCTCAACTGATGCAGTGAATAGCTTCTTTTTTTCTTAAACAGCCATGTCGGAATACGTATCTGTGGTCATGGAAAAAATTTTACTCTGTTTCAGAAGGGTCTAATTATTTCTCCTGTATCAAGCCAATAAATCAACAAGTGGAGAACCAGTGGAGAACTGGCGGTTTAGCAGAGAAAAATGTATTTAAAAAATTGTCAGTAGAACTCACGGCTGTATTCAATAGTGAAAGAACACTTTTTATAGAGGCTAATCTGAGAACGAGGCTTTAATTTGCTTGGGAGCATAAAGATTGGACTCTGGAACAAAGGAAAAAGGTGTAGTCTTATGAGTCCAGATTTACCCAATTCCAAGGGATGGACATGTTATGGTTTGAAGGGAAATGCATGAAGCATCATGCACAGTGCCCAGTATACAAGCCTCTAGAGGCAGTGTTATGATCTAGTGTCAGGTCAAGGCTCGGCAAAGTCCGCTGAATACCTGAATGTACTGAATGACCAGTTTATCCCATCAGTGGATTTTCCCTGATACCATGGGCATATTCCAGGCAACCCCAGTTCCTAGAAAGCCAACATTCATTGGGCTCAAATTGTGAAAGAATGGCTCAGGGGGCATGAGGAATCATTTTCACACATGAATGGGCCGCCACAGAGCCCTGACCTTTAGCCCATTAAAAGTTCTTGTAATGTGCTGGAGGAGACTTTACAGTGTGGTTCCACTCTCCTGAATGCAACTCTGGATGAAAATGTTGCGAAAGATTGTGAAATGCGTGTGTGCGACTTGTTGGCCGGGCAGTGTAGTTGTGCTTGTCCAGGATTGCTTTATTTATTTAGGACCGCAGTGCTGAATGTGTTTCAGTGAAGATAGATAAATCAAGCACAGTGGATGGAGTTTTGAGGAGGCTTAAATAGTAGAAAACCTGAGTCTGCAGACCTCTGTAAGGGTTTGAGATGGAAAGCTGGATTAGGTGGCAGTTACGCAGTCTGGGGGAGAATTTGTATTCATGAAACTATCCATAGAACGCCAAATACATCTGAGCACTCTTCCTCTGTGTATTCCTAATCAGAATGCAAACGCGTCCTGACATTTTGGAAAGCAGATAACCATAGTGGTCGGGATTTTTTTTTTTTTGTGTGTGTTTGCGTCACTTTGCCTGACAGAATCCCAACACCTCTAACTCACTAAAAGAAGCGCTCCTTTCCTTTCCCTACCCTTCTCTCCTGCATGTCCTCTAACAGTTGCTTTCTTCTGCCCTCTTCTAACCCCTCTTTCTGTTAGCTGTTGTACATTTCAGGTACCTGTTTTTCTCTTTCTCAGAGGCCACGCGTGGTTCTGCTGTAAAAAGATTTTCTATCTCATTTGCGCGACACCCAACCAATGGTATGTTTGCTTTCGTTAATTCCCAGTACACCCTTTTTTCCGCCACCCCCCCTCCCATTATTTAGAGTTCCTCCCTCAGTTCCCTCCCACTAACTCCAGGGCCGTGCACATGGAATGCGGCCATGAACATTGAGATGGCTGAAATGCTCATGCAACACTTCAGAGACCATGTGCTTTTTCCAACCCTATATTTCCTTCGCTCAGTTCTGCTGCATATCATCAACAAAAGGATTCAAATGACTAAAAAGAATGATCACCATAATGTGGTAGAAGGTGATGTAAAGTTGGATTGTTTTTTTTTGTTTTTTTTGTGCAGCGTCAGTGACTTTAGCAAGGCTCAGTATTCCATTGCTTGAATTGAATTCATTTTAGTTAGTTTTGTTTTTAATTCATGCAATTTGCATCATTAAATTTAATTCAGATTCTCTGGGCGGGGGGAAACAAATTGTTGCTCAAATGTGGTGAAAGAAATGATATAGCAGAAAGCGTACATTATAGATCACATATCACATGTATGTCAAGGCTGTTTCTTAGGGACAAATTGACTTGTGTTGATAAACTTTTGTCCCTTATTTTCCATATGTACAAAGTCATTACTTGTTATAAGTGGTATAATATTGTAACACAATTTCAGGTCTTAAAACTCAACTATGCAGAAGGTAAACAGTTGAATTATCAAAGTACATATTGTGTTCAGTAGGTTTAAGTAGGCATTATTTAGTATGAAATTAGGCATATTTTCCCTATCAATATTTGCAACATGTAAAAAAAAAAACTTAAACGTATTTTGAGACTGTAGTTGTTTTATGAAGTTCTAGATGCCTGGTAGCATTTTTATTCTTTTTTTTTTGTTTTGTTTTGTTGTGTTTTTAATCTGCTTTTCTAAATGGGTCAGTGTTTCCCAGTATGTTCTGTGGTAAGTGTTAACTATCATTTAATTTCCCTATTTCTATCCTGTCTAACTGTTGTTTGATGTTTTGTTTTGGCTCTGATTCCTGATTTTTGTAGACGTCAGCTCCCTTATTTCTGGATTTTAGCCCCAATTTTAACCTTCACCATGTTCTCAATCCCTATTTGTTTTGTCCTTGTAGGGAATAGTACAGTAACATTGTGTGCTTCAGAAATAAAATGTCCTTAATGAACTGTGGGTCTTAGGCGAGTTACTAAGCTTTGCCATAGGTTAACTTCAGGGCAAAATACTCTTTGATGGCACGTGTTGGTTTCTGAACTTGACGAGTTCAACAGAAGTGCCACTGAATTTATTTTTGCAAATTAACATACATCTTCTAGAATGCTCTAATGCTCTAATATTCTAAGATCACAGTAATCTGTACTGCATACCAACAGTCAAAAGTACTCCATTTTTGAGCACACAGTTGGAACACACTGTTTTTTGTTTTTTTTTAACATGAAAGCCCCAATCAGGAATTGAGACCTGGTATTGCAAATACAGATAGAGTACCTATAAATTCAACAGTTACTATTCAGTAGTGCACAAGTTTTGAACCACTCGTTTAACCACTGCAGATGCCAAAAAGAACAGTGTAAATACTTAAACATGGTTGGACGTTGAATCTAACTGAATATTTTGGTTGTTTAATCCTCTAAATTACTTCTGACTAATACAATGACATGCGTTTCTGACTGGGCGGAAGGTTAATTGGAGTGAGAAATGATCTATTCCAATCACTTTTCTTCCTTTCTTGCAGTTCACCAAGTATCTATTCATTAAACCTTTTTTAAGAATTCTATCTAACAAGACATGTAACAATGTACATCCCTAGACTTAATGCTACCATAGTAATATTTTAGTGATTCCTAGTTTGGGCTTTCTTTAAGTTTTTTTTTCTGTTAAAATGTAATTGTTTGAAAAAAATTGGGGCCACGTTTCTTTGGATTTTGTCAGCATTAGGTTTGTGTTTTGTTTTTTTTTTTGTTGTTTATCCACCACCATTATACACAGTTATCATTATTGTACTTCACCATGTTGGTATTGCATAATGTTTGTTAAAAATGCCAACCAGCCCATACAGTGCCATCTCTCATTGGAGTGCTCTGTATAAGATTTCATGCAGAATCTTTGTGGTCTGGTTTAAGCTTCTCTCACCCATCTTAACATGGCAAATTTGTAATGCTAATATTCCAATTGTTCACTCAAAGAGCTCAACAGGAACTCCTGGCAGAAATTTTGTTAATATTGTTTCACAAATACTCTGAATTACGTTTGGAACATTTCCATGTTATTAGTTCAGTTCCCACAGCTGTTTTGGGCTCATTTATTCGCTGATATATTGCTTTGCTGCCAGCAATGAGGCATATTAGAATTTCTTGCTATTGTACTTGTGTTCATGTAAAATAGTACCTGCAGAGAGTGAGAGAAATGCCTAGTAGTTGCTTATTGATAACTGTTATGAGCTTTATGTAACATTTTTAGCAGTTTCCATCTAAAAATGTAGCTATTTCTTACATTTGTTGTAGGTTTACATTTGTGTGCTCTACTCAAAATATCAATATGAATAGACATGAATCGAATAACATACATCACTTTGTTGCAAGTGTAAGGTAAGTAGATCGTTCTCACTCAGTAGTATCATCCTGGCTGACGACTCTGTGGTAGGCAGAGCTTCTTAGTGAGTTGTACCGTACCTTGTGTGATCCATCTGCTTCCATTTTGCCCACCTCAAACACATGTTTGATGGTGCTGTTGCTCCTTGTCATTCTTTCGGGAAATGGAACGCCATATCTCTGTGTGCTGTGAACTGAATGCGCCGAATGCTGATGCTTACTTCAGGGGAATTCTCTTACTGCTGCTGTTAGGATTGTTCATCTGTGTGCTTTATATTTCTCATTTAAGGATTTGAGTTATACTCCATGGTTCCCTCCATCTGCCCACTGGAAACCCTCCACAATTCGCTCTCCCTCAAACAAGTCGACGACTTCCTCGCCTCAATCGCCACATCCCACGACTCCCTGCTTGACATTTCTGGGTGCTCACCAGGTACAGAAAAAAGGAGACGTGGCAGCTGTGGCTCACAATCCTGCATATTTTCAAAAAAAATCTCCTGTGTTCGATATCTGATATTTTATTCTTGTGTAAATATTGATGCCATTGTGTGTCCCATAGCTGTGCAAGGAAAGAAAGCTCCTTTAAACACCTACACTCCTGCAAAAGTTTTGCCCTGTCCATTTACTCAGTCTCTGGCAAAGAAGTCTCCAGAGCGAGCTGCTTTAGGTATGTGTACGCATCTTCTTTACAAAGAATAATACTTTAAAGAGCAAACTATTTTAAAGGTCCTCAACGACACCCAGGCGGTCCACGTTTTTGAAAGTTCACTGCCCACAGGGAGAGAGAAAAACATTTGACCGCCTGGCAATTCCTGAGAACCAGTCTGAGAAGCACTGATTTACTAGCACCTTTACTTTTAAAAGTGTAGATGCACAAACGGAAACGTTTCTTATAGCTAATTAGCAAATAACTTTTAAGCCTTTTTACTTCGTTGGAATTTTCTCTCAATTTTAACTGAAAACTGGTTTAGGTTTCTCTCCTGAGGTTTAGGAGGTTTCTCTGCTGTTCTCTTCTTTTGACAATAATACTGGAGGAAATAAATGACCACTGGTTTAAAGAAATAATTTGGCAAAACATTGAGTTTATGCAATTTTCCGCCACAGATGTACTTGATCAGCCAAGACGATGCTGTCCAAATTTTACTTCTGGAGCTGTGAGGTTGCAATTCCTAAACACTAGAAACCAATAGTTGCCTAAATCTTTTCTGCAAATTCTGCCCCAAAACTTCTAAACCCACCCAATCTTCACTGTGTAAGGTTGTAGGTTTAGACAACAGGGTCTGTTTTCACAAAGTGCCTGGTGAGCTGGAGTGCTGGTCTAGAAGCATTATTTTTGACAGTCATAAATACAGAGGACTCTGATCCAAGAAAAATTCTCTCTAATTTTATTTGAAACAGCTGCCTGTAGTGGTGAAGTTTTGTTCATTTTTAACAGTTTACAGTAGGCTTGGGCTCTATCTGCCTTCATATCCCCCTGCCATTTCACTGAGGTATATGGTAAATAATGGTATTTGTGGCAAAAACAGACCTAAAAGCGGCATCAACTCCACCTCAGTTGTAATCGAATGAGGATTGTCTGTATTTCTGGCTGTATTGTAAATCACACCTTCAGAATTTCTAAATACCCCAGTATACTGTAGTACCCTGAGACTGTTCTAGCTTACAGTGAGTCATATGTCGTCTTAAACCACACCCGACAGGTCTGTGCAACATTAATGAAGAGCTGAATGTAGTTTGAGCAGGTTGAGAGAAGTTCTGGAGCTGTATCTACAGAAAAGATCTGAATCACTATTGACTTGTATTGTTCACCAGTGCCAGCACTAAACTAAAGAAACAGATTTAGACTCCGGAATGTCTTGGTTGATTAACTACATTGACTACACTGAAGACATGTTTGATATTTGTGTACAAACTGTTGATTTAAAAAAAAAAAAATCAGTGAATGAAATGGTGTGAGAAGAACGTGAAGAACGAGAGGATAGTTCACCTGTAAACTGATGCACCATTGATTTTCTTGATGGAAGATTGAAGTGGCTTAGTTCAACAAGGGTTCCATGTGTTTTTATGCATATCAAACTGACATCGTGTGCTTTATTTTTCCCAGATGGTGGAGGTTCTCCTTCAAGAGCATACAGATCAGGCCAAGGTCATGGTGCTGGTGGAGATAATCAGAGGCCTATTCATCAGGCTACAGAGAGCAAAGTAGCCATACACTCTAACAAAGCAGAACCTCACCATTCTAAAGCTATCAACACCTCCACCTCTCCTCTGCCAGGATCCAGTGATAAAGGCCGACTACTGTCAGCCTACAAGGAAATGCACGCAGCTAACACAACCCAAACTACAAGCTCTAAAGTCTTGACCCAAAACATATGTACTCCTGAAACCATAACAAAGGCAAGTCAGGTATCTTCTCATGATTACGATTGCCATATCAGCTCTCAACAGGCAGGTCAAAGTGGAGCAAATCCAGTTGTAGAGCCTACTGAAGGCAAGTCCACCAAAAAGACTTCTCTAGAAGAATGTTGTGATGGTAACGTGAAGCCATTCTCTGCAACACCAGTAACGATGAAAAACCAAGACTCTTCAGCAACTGCGCTGACGGAGCAGAAGGCCATGACAGATTCCACAAAACTGAGCAGGCCTTGAAGGTCTATTGACAAGTCACTGTTACATTAAACTGAATGTTACAGGCCTCGATTTTTATCCCATTTTACCTATAGTAAAATGCCAAAAGATCTCGTCGTGATCTGTTATCGTCCCAGCCATAGCTGATCTAGCTATTTACTCCTTGTTCACCAGAGTTACGGAGTTACTTAGAATTTGTTACGCATATCTTGTATATTTGAATATTTGAATGTACAATCAGATGTATACAGTCTACTTTGTCATGATATGTAAAACATTTTACTAAAGCTATTTTAATTATTACAGAACATTGAATGAATGCAGCACTTTTTGGAGCTTAGATATTAAGGTCCAAAGTGAAATGTAATGAAAGTATTTTTCTTACATATCTTTAGTTACACTGTGTTTGCACCTCCTTTCTGTCTCATCAAACTGGAAATGAGGAAAAATCTGCCTTAGAATTCTACTTTTTGTCACACTTTATTCCATCCTTACCAAACATGATTGTGTAAAATGTATATATATATGGAATAAACCTTGGTGAAACTTCTGTTATACCCATGTATTGCTTGGTATTAGATTAGATATTTACTTTATTGATTGCTGAGTGTAAAGTGGGTAAAAGCACTGAGAAGAGACATAAGTATGAACGTTTGAGGGGATAAATATGTAGATACAGGTATGTTCTAAAGTGGGCAAACACACACACACACACACACACACACACACACACACACACACACACACACACACACACACACACACACACA
>JBBIGA010000035.1:3849123-3861584 GCA_037576975.1 Alestes dentex | reverse complement strand
CACACACACACACACACACACACACACACACACACACACACACACACACACACACACACACACACACACACGTATGTACGTGAGTATGCCCCTTGGCGATCCAGTGGTAAGATGCTGGATCCATGGTGCGAGTAGATTTTATTACCCCCCCTGGTGGTTGAGTGGTTAGGGCATTGGACTGGTCCCTAAGTGTTCTGGGTTCAAACCTGACTAAAGCAGACCTCTTGGGGTGGCTGGTGGCCTAGTGGTCAGGGAGTTGCCCTTGTGATTGTAAGGTTGTGGGTTTGAATCCCAGGACTATCAGTGGAACCACTGAGGTGCCCTTGAGCAAGATACTGTGCCCACACACTGCTCCCCGGACACTGTCACTGCCTGCCTGCTGCTTCACTTGGTGAATGGGTAAAATGCAGTGAAAGAATTTGACACTGTTCGGACTGTGATAAGCTTTGTTCACATGTGACTATAAGGGCCACTCATATATGTATATGTGTGTGTATAAATCTATAAATGTTATAAATAACATGTTATGGTAAAATGGTAAGTTAAATGAAATATAGTGGAGTGTGCAACTTCTGAGTACATGGCAGTTGAGTTTCATTCATTCGGCAGATGCTTTTTTCCAAAGTGTCTTACAGTAAGAGGAAACACTCAAGTTTCAGGACAGTGGAGAGTTCTAAGTGCTAAAATCTTAATGTAAGAGTTACATGGTCACAAAGATATCTGCAGCATGATGGTATCAGTCCAGAGTAGCTGTCCGATCAAGCTCGCAGCTTAACTAGGGTCCTCTCCTGAACAGCCTGTTCCAGGGAGTCCGGATTGATTGCAATGACCTGTCCAGTCTTTCTGATCGGCCTGTTCAGCTTCTTAGTATCCCCAGCCTTTATTCCTTCCGCCCGCCACACTGCCGCACAGAAGATTGTTTTCTCTTCCACTATTTGGTAGGAAATGCGTAGTGTGTTGCTGCAGATGGTGAAGGGTCTGAGACTCCTTAGGAAGCCTCTTCTGTAGAGTCTTGGAGTTGAATGAACAGTTTAGAGTTCACCTCCCCCAGAGTAGAGACAGGTGTTACAGAGGGTCGATCTTTGAAAGTCTACCAGTTCCTTTGGTAATCCCTCAATTTCAAAGCCCTTCATAGACCTCTACATGTCTTCAGGACCCCTTGTACCCTCAGGTTCTCTTTCAGTAAAAATGCCCCTGAACTGTGGAGTTCCCCATCCCAATCTTTTGAAAACAGTACCGGTCTTTCCTCTGTACTCCACTCTAAAGCAGCCTTGAGACTGAAAGGGGTTGTATCAACCAAAAAATATTATTGATCAGAGACAACACAACAGTGGTACTTTTATTTTCTTTAGCAATATTTTGTATATTGCTTTAATTTTTACAAGCTTTTTATATATAGTCTATTTTCTGTGAATCTTTTATTGTAAGAGATGTACAAAGAAAATGAAAATACAACCATTTTTGTTGTCTGTCTGTCTCCAGATGGACTCAGGCCAAGTGTCTAGCAGTAACAGTCGTGATATAATTATGTCAAGAAATTTGTAATATCAATGTTATAACACTAAGTATTTCAGATTGGAGGAGTGTTTCAGGAATGCCTGTTGCCCTGGGCTGTTTGAATTGCTGCAAGTTTATTTATGTGTGCATCGTAGGTGCATTATTGTCCAGACTGCTCTGCTGTGTGACACCTAAATTCACCTTATAGGCAAAAAGGTTTGGACTCATTGCTACTTGTAACTTCATATTTTCCCACTAACATGATAATTTCAGACATCCTGTCCTGTGGCATCAGGTGGCACCTGTCATTAATAATACGTTTGCTGGCTATGATTACAGGCCTGAGGTCAGTGTTCAGTTTCCATCTGTCTCTGTGAAGTTGGCCCCCTGAGTTGCTTTGCTGCAAAAACTAGTAAGACCACCCCCTTCTCTGTTCACCGGGGCATTTTATCAGACTCCACACTGATTCTGATGGCTCTACCATCTGTGGATTACATTTAGTTCCATGCACTTAAATGCAACTTGGATAGCTTTAGATTTTTTCAAACAGTTTCAATTGTTACTGTTGCTGATGAGTATATTTATTAGGAATTAGATCCTTCTCTGTTGGTCCAGCTTTGCTGTTGACCACATTTCAATCTCTTGAAAAAAAAAAGAAGAATAGCACCTAACAGGGGCAGGATCAGGATGGTCTAGCTGCTGTTCTGCAGAAAAATTGGCATTTTATTAACCCAATACCTGAATATGTTTTCCCTTTACTTGGTAACTACTTTAATTATTTAATTATGTAAACACTTTCTTTAAGTGGCTGCTTACTCCAGGGTAGCTTTAAGCCACTTATATTTCAGACATAGACAGTGTCAGTGCTACACTATATGGACAAAAGTATTGTGACACCTGATCATTACACCAACAGGAACTTAAATGATATTGCATTCAAAAACACAGATTTTAGTACAGAGTTGGTCTCCCATTTTGCAATCTTTAATGCTTCAGCACACCAAGACATTTTGGACAACGCCATACTTCCAACTCTGTGGACACAGTTTGGGGAAGAACCTTTTTTATTCCAGTATGACCTCAACCCCATCCAGCACCTTTGGGATGAACTGGAATGGAGACTGTGAGCTGTGACTACTCGTCAAACATCACAGCCTGACCTCATACATGCTCTACAGAATGAATGGGCACAAATTCCCAAAATTTGTGGAAAGCTTTCCGAGAACAGTGGAAGCTCTATATAATCTCTATATTTTAATGCAGTGTTGTATGTATGTATGCATGTGTGTGTGTGTGTGTGTGTGTGTCTATGTGTTTGAATGCTATGTCATTAAAGTCCCTGTGGGTGGAATAGTCAAGTGTCCCAATACTTTGGTCTATCTTGGGTCGTCTTTCCTGGTCATAAAAAAAGGGCTCAAAATAGGATCCGGGCTTTCATTCAAACGGGCCGAACAAGAGAATCGACTCAATGACTTAACAAACCGAGTTGTGCTTCGGATACGTAGAACAACATTCTGAAACGGGGTTCATTTTAGAGAATCAATTTGTGAGCCGACTCGTTATAACGGAGGTTCGAAAGAGTCGGCTCGCGGGTGAACTGCATCGAGCTCGAGCGTGGCCATCGCCATTACTTCATCTTGTCACGTGATCCCCGGTGTAGGACGCTCGAGCTCGAGCTGGCTCAGACAGGCGGATGCACGAGCAGGTAATGTAATTACATTCATTCATTCTGTTTTTTTAAACTTCATCCGTTTAACACGGAATCGGCGAGCAGCCCTGTCAGTCTGCTTCTTCAGCATCTCCACATCTGTGCACGAGCTGTTAGAAGCTGCAGTGAGGCTCCTCTCCTCAAATGGTGGGCTGGGACAGATTGCAGCCATTACTGCCTGCTGGTTGATGTTGTAGCAGGACTAGAGAGGCTTCTTGGCTCGCTTTGTGCTTGATTTTCTTCTCCACCGCTTCTGATTACATTGCTTTCATAACCTTTTTTCTGCAGACCTCAGACTATTTCATGGATCCAGCCTCCTCTCTATGCTCATGATGATGCAGTGTGTTTGTTATCCATCGGCTGTAGCTGCTATGGCCGAAAGGCCTTAAAAACGAGAGAAAAAAAATTAGATTAATGTGGATTTATGTTGGATTAGATGGTGGTGGGTGTTACAGTACAGAAGATGTGTTCTCTGCTTTATGCCCACTGTTTGACAGGAGGTCTCCAGTTGTGTGGGTTTGGAAATGCAGCCTCATCCCACAACTGAATGCATCTCATTTTGGGCTTAGTATTTGTTTAAAAAATTGCTATTCATTTAGGTTTAGTCCACCTCATGGTAAAACAGTGTCTTAATGAAATGAGCCTCGTCCTCTGGTTGAGCCACTGGCTTACAGTACATGCTGTTCTGTAAATGCAGAGTGGAGAGTCTAAAAGCCCCAGCAACACAGCAGCCAAGGCCGTTGAACAATGTTTTTTCCCCTTCACGGCTTCTCATGAGATGTGACAGCTCACCTGGGTGTTTCTAGCATGCAGTGTGAAAATGAAGGCATTTTATTGTATTTTATTTTATTTCAAAGGCCATTCTTACACAAAAGCCTGCATCATTCTGTTTGATGGCACAGTCATTCTGTTAATGGGTATTTTCCATTGGAGGTCTTTAAGGACCATCTTGAAGGAGCTGGTCCTGAATGTGCACTTCAATTTGTCTTTGATTTATGGAAATCGATGTCAAGATATGAATATTACCTGACCTTGCAGAGAGAGCTACAGTGTAGTGTTTGTGTTTGTCTGCTAGTTGTTGGTTTTTGGTGGCTAAGCCTTGTGCTCATGTTTTTGAATATGAAACAGATTGGAGCTGGAAACATGAGGTGGAGAATTCGGTCGTAAGCAAACACCCTAGTCAAATGACATGTTTTGTTGTTATTTTTAAGTGATAATAAGTACACACCCTCTACAGAGAGTCCACTTAAATACAGTGTTTTTCATATGGGGAGGGGGATATACACTTAATATGCCATAGCTTGCACAGGTCTTTATTTGCACAGTCAAATAAAGAGTAATTGTACATAAAAATGTGCAGTATGTTCTCCATTGAGCGTGTGTGCTCATTTTCACCTCACAAAGTCAACAAAACATGTCATTTGATAGGAGTGTCAATGTTTGCATATGATTTAATAAGCTGAAATGTTTTCCTGGGGGAAGAGGAATGTCACCTGTGGCCTTTCTGGAGTGTTTGTTTCAGTCCTGTGTCCCAAAAGCCTGTTTTTTCATGTCAGTGTTGTTATTGACCATGTGTTTGGCAGAGCAACAGGCCGGACCATATGTCCATGTTATTCAAGCAGACGGACACTCTTCAGGGCTTTATGAGTCAAAGGCGACAGATGATGTGATTGCACTTAGTGACATGTTATCCTTAACATAGGGGGGATGATTTAAAATGTAGCCGTTGAGTCAATCTCTTTATTATATCGGTTCTGCCTGTTTAATTTGTGGTTCTCTCTTTCCCTCTTCTTCTTCTTACCAGGTCATGTCATTAAAGATGGAGATGGATGTCAGTGGAGTGTCCAGGGCACCTATATCCATTTTGCCTGCTGCTGAGGTCAAAGCTACGCTGAAGCCCGAAGCCGACAAACCGCGCTGCTCCAGCACCCCTTGCTCGCCCATCAAAAGTACTGTTTCGGGATACCAGATCCTCCACATGAACTCCAACTACCTGGTGGGCTTCACCACTGGCGAGGAGCTTCTCAAACTGGCCCATAAGTGGTCTGGTCCAGAGAAGAGCAACACAGAGGCCTTGCCCAGTCCTGTCAAAAAGCCGGCGGATCTGGGCCTGCACCGCGCCTCGCGGATTTACAAAGCCAAAAGCCGCTTCTACCAGCCCTACGACATCCCGGCCGTCAACGGGCGCAGGAGGAGGCGCATGCCCAGCTCGGGCGACTCCTGCTTCAGGTCGCTGGCGGCCGGAGAGCCCAGCAAGGCTCTGCACGGGCCCCTGCCCCTCTGCCTGCTTAAAGGGAAACGGGCCCACTCCAAGTCCCTGGACTACCTCAACCTGGACAAGATGAGCCTCAGGGAGCCGGCAGACACCGAGGTGCTGCAGTACCAGCTCCAGCACCTCACCCTGCGGGGCGAGCGCATGTTCAGCAGGAACAAAACATGAGCGTCCCTGGCGCAGGCCGCTAGCATCCACAGCCAGGCCCCTTGCCCGCAGGGGGATTTGGCTGCTATTTTTGGGCCTTGCGTTTCTCCACTCAGATCATAGGCAGTTCCTGTAGTAGGGCACTCGTAGGCCACTAATCTTAATTTAAGAACTGTTTGTTAACCAGGAAGTTTTGACGAGGCACCGCCAGGCCCGACTAACTTACATTAACCTGTGAACAGAAGAAGAAAAAAAAAGTTACGTCGTTTTGATAGTGTGTGTGCGTGTGCGCGCGCCCGTGTGTGTGTGTGTGTAAAGGGGATACGTTAAGGGTGAGGGTTGAGGTCGTTCAGGATTAGCAATAAATGACTTGCTTAATAATTGCTACTACTGTATGTGCTAAGGTGTGAAAATGCCTCTTCTGCAGAAACGTGTGTATGCTCTGCACTGGATCGCACTGTTATTACATCTGGAGATATATATATATTTATTGTTATTTTTCAGTTTTTACTTGTTACCATAGCTCACCGTGTCGTTCTCCTAACGTTAGCCTATTCGCAACTCCACACTTTTAAGCGTGTCACTGGGTGAGCTTACCTGCCCTCCTCGCTTCGCTTCTGTCAGGCGAGAATCTTCATGTAAAACATTGACTGTTACACAATCCAGAGGTTATTTAAGACAGTGCTGTGAGAGGATTTGGGCAGGAGAGGCTTATCTTCAGAGAACTTGAGCTAAGATTAGCGCCTCATATACACACTATTAATCCTCCCTTTCCATTTTTTCACCCCGCCTGCCCCATTCGCTGCAGGATCTGGGTGGGATTCGTTTAGTCCAGGTTTTCAGATTGAGTAATCCTTGATGAAACGAAGGATCTGTGTGGGCCGCACTGACGTTATGCTTGCCCGTGCTTGTCATAAACACATTTCTGAAATTAAATTTTTTTTTTTTTAATTTCTCACATTGGTGCGCAGCATTGCTACTAAAACAAACCAAAGGATGAACTTTGGGTGTCCTGGGGAAAACTTGATCGCTAATGTGATTTTTGTGGAACACCTGACAATCATATCCAAAGTTTTTGCCCAATAAGCCACACAGCTGTAAACAGGTCATAATACTTGCTCATACTCTGAGCCAGTCTGGCATGTTTTCCATGTTCAACATTTCGTATTCTGTCTTACTATTTAAAGCTATAATTGGTGTAATATTTATTGATTATTATTGTTATAGGCGTTACTACTACCACCACTACAGGTACTAGTGTGGATCTGATACACTGGTTTAAAGCATGCAATGGGTTTTTTATGACCAGCTTATTGAGTACATAGTTTTGCCCCCCTGTGTTTTATGGTTTGAGCAAATAATGTGTCTTTACAGTTTAATAACTTTTTTTTGGTCCCTCTATGCCTATTATTATAAACTTGTTTTTTAACATTTTTATGTTGTAATTTTTTTTATCTAGGGCTGTCACAATTATTCAAATTCAAATTAGTTCTTCCATCAAAAAACAAAATGATTGCAATTTACATTCTCTGTCAGTTGAATTCAATTGAAATGATACACAGGGCATCTGTAGGTCATTCTAAAGCGGAACATTCTTCACAAGTAGGAGCTGTTAGCACACACATCCCTTTTGTGGGCATCACTGAAAGGGAGGAAACCCACACTAGCAGGATCTCGTGATTGCACATTTACATTTATAGTTAGATTTCATGTAGATGTGAAGAATGATTTTTATTTTGCTTAGTTTGCTGTTATAAATTGCATGTTCACGCTTGATTACTAATATAATCAATAGTGACAGCCCTGATTTCAGTAGTGACAGCTTTGCCACTTTATTCCGAACAGGTTTGATGGTAGAGTTTGAGTGTAATGTTGGGTAATGTCCTGATTGTGCTTTTAATATTTTGGATTATTTAATGCCCATTTAGTTGAAACGACATGCACTAGTTCTTATCTTTTCTGTTTTGCTGCGGATGAAAGACTCCTTTGATGAATGCTGAGAAGAGCACCTTAGACTTCATAGATAAGCAGTGATATGCTGGTGGTTTTTCCTCTTGTCCTGAATGATGTACATTTTGAACTTACTGCTTTTTTATTGTTTGTTTACATATTGGGTGTTTTATTTTAAGGCTGTAATACTGTTGTGTGATTTTTAATTTTTTTCGTTTGTTCTTTTTTTGGCAATTTTAAATGAACTGTGCCAGAATTTTCCATAAACCTAATGGAGAAAGGCTGCTGCTCTGGCTGCACTGAGCTCTGCCATGTACCATGCATGTCTCCGAGTAAGGGAATAGGAAATGATTATCGTGACTCAGGACTGAGCCAGGACTATGACTCCATTCATCAGTTCAGCATCACTACAGAAATGTGCTGCTTATAGTGTTCCGTTTTTGTGGAAGCAGTTCTCCCAGCTGGCATTGCTGATTGTCTTGTTTTAGTACCGGATAGGCCTGTCACGATGACATTTCAGCTTACAGTGAATTCATATCAGTGACTGTGTATGATTGATTGGCATTTTTTGGTTCATTCTATATAAAAAGCCTCTAAAGCCTCCTAAATTGGCTGATTAGGTTTGGCTGATTGGCTGTATAGACATTATACTATACAGACTATAAGTGATGTAATAGTGTCTATAGTTACACAGAATCATGTGTAGATGGTGTTTTCTAAAAAGTGAAAATATCTTAAAACAAATATATATATGTATATGCAAATATACACACTAACAAACTAGCTGACAAAAGTATTACTTTATAAACTTATTTATAAACTATAACTAAGAAGTTAGATTTTGGCTGTTATTGTAAGATCCACATTGTGTCATAGTGAACCATTTACTGCTCAGTGAACGTATGTATTAAAATCATGATTAATCATGACCATCTCAAATAATTGCATTTCTGTGATTTTGTAAAATTGTGACAGGCCTATTCCTGGTTAAACTGTACCTGACTAAAGAGAACACTGAGAAATTACATCGGACTCATTCGCTATGATCAGCTTGTAGGATTAATATTATCTTCACGATGGCATTATCGCACTGAGACGCTCCTAAACTGTAAAGGCTAAACTGGAAACCTTGTAGTGATATTGTTTGTGATGTAACACATTTTTTATTGTTCTTGCATCACCATGAACTGTTAACCTACTGCACCATTCTTTCTGAAAAATGGGGAAAAAGTGAATGTGATGTATAAAGACACACAGTTGATAACCAATTGAAGCTTTGCAGTACATAAATACTGCGCTTTTGTAACAAGACTAAAAGACAGGAAGGAGCCAGGATGGGTCACAGTGCCTATATACAGGCAGCAGGTTCTGTATGTGAAGCCTTTTCCACTGACACTTATTTGTTTAGGACCTTCACACACTTCTGGCGAGTGTTGAGCTTCATTACTCTTGTATTCTGTAACCCAACCGCTTTTTAGTTCCCCTTTCTATGTCATGGCCGAGTGTGTCTGTGCCCTGCAATGCTTTTGTATGTCCTAAGTTTAATCTTACACTTGACATTATTAAAACACTACACTGTATTTGTGTTTGTCTCTTTAATGAAGCAGTGTGAATTATTCTTAAGAATAACATGAACTGAACTAATGAGAACAGTAGAACAATATAGAGTACTTCAATAGCAAACTCTTAATATTAGCACTAATATTACTTTTGATATACTATGAAATGGCACTATTGCCCCAGGATTCATAAAAGTTCATAAGAGGAGTTAATTGGCCCCTTTTGAACACAACACACAGTGTGAACAATGTAAAATTCTTTCTCTGTATTTAACCCATACAACAAGGGAAGCAGTGGGCAGCTGGTGACACTGTGCATGAGGGCACCTTGCTCAAGGGTTCCTCAGTGGTGCCACTGGCAGTCCTTGGATTCAAACCCATGGTTTTCCAAGTGCAGGGGCAACTCTCTAACCACCAGCTGCCCCTTGATGTAACTACAGAAGAATACAGCATTGTGTAAACAAAATAGTAACATGTCACTAATACAAATTAATAATAACTGAATAGTACTTTTTCTGCTGTACAAAAAGAAGAACTGAAGTACATCTAAGGTTGTTTGGTTTATGTCTATAAACATTTTAAGCTCAGAGTTTAGGTCAATAGGGTCTTTAGTGGTTTTCATGCAAGTGCATAAGCACAAGAGGGCAGCACACTTCAAGGTTCTCTTTATTGTCATCAGCAACTGTGTACAAGAAGTGCATAGTGAGATGATACAACACATCTCCTTGACCACAGTGTACATATAACAATAACAATACCTATCTAAAAAGCAGGCAGTAGGCATTAGACACGAGACAAGATATATTACAATAAACAGTCCAATTGCACTTAGTGTGTTCTGCATGTGTGTCATCTTCTGACCCAAAACAGTGGTGTGAGCTCTCTCAGCTGTTAACATAAAAATCCTCTTCTTCTTTCGGCTGCTCACGATTAGAGGTCGCCACAGCAGGCTAACGGTCTCCATTTCCTTCTGTCCGCTGAATCTTCCTCTCTCACACCAACACTGAAAAAAAGAACATGTTGGATTTACTTAATTCAATAGTGGACATTGGTTGCACACTAATATTTTGCTTCGGAAGCAACTTGAACAGTTGAGTTAAATTGACACAAGTTATTCATATTCAATAAACCTGTGTATTTTCTGTTGATACAGTGTGATTGAAACATGTTAAAGTAATTTGAGCCCTTCCAAGATGGTTGCCTGTAACCACTTGTAACCTTTCAAAACAAAATGTCTAATTTCACTGCAGTGACAGAAGGTAAAGAACTGAACTGACATTATGGTTCTACTGTAAAACAAATCAACAGTGAATAAGTAATGTCAGTTTTTCAGCGTTTTATCGACTCAGTCACGGTATAGAAAAGAGACTTTTTCTTTTGAAAAAGGTTACAGGCAATTGGAAGAGAACAATACAAACATTCTGTTTAAAGCCTCTATTGTCAAGATTAAATTAAATAACAATTGTAATTGTAAACAATTCGATGTAACCATAGAACTGATCTGAAATGCAAAAACATTAGTTACCATTGCGATTCCAGCAATCATGTTTATAATGTCTAATACCTTCCTGTTAACTCTCAATCATCAACCTTGCCAATTTTTACTCCAATTAATAATAAAAATATACAGTTGCATGTCAAAACCTTTATTCAAGGATAAACAGTGTTCAGCAATACTGTGAATGTAAACAATTCCAACACTGACCTTATAGTGTCAGTGTTGGAATTGTTCACATCTTGGTTCAAAACGGTATTCTTAGCAGTATTCAAAATTCTTTAATCCAACTGAATTAAACTAAACATCCCGTTTCACATGGCCCTGAGGGGACGATTTAGATTGTGTACAGTTCGCCATCTCTTCACTTACAAAGACAAACAGAAACCAAAACTGAATAATCAGGGAACCTTTAGCAGAAGAGGAAGAGGGCAAAAAACTGGCCCCCATCAACATGGCAGTAAATGAATAAACAACTGGTGAAGCAGAAGTATAAAATGACTGACACTTTGTCTTTTGTTGGTGGACTTAACAATGGACACTGATAATTATTGTGGGCCTCACGTGCACAACAACAGTGAGCTCTCTTTATTGGAGCAGTTTTGTCTTCAAACTTTGGGCTTTTCTCGAGAGTTGAGTCACATCCAACTCCATTACCACCTTTTGAATCACCTCGAAAGTGTAGCTGAGGTGTGGTGGATGCCTCATGTTCAAAGAGTAAAAAAGTCCAAACAGCATGGCTGTTGCAACGGCCACATTATCCAGAGCTTGAAGCACAACCACACCCTTAATGATGATGCCAGCATCAGAAAAGTCATTGCCTGGCGTCTCTCTGGTGACATAGATTCCTACTGTTGTTTTCTTGATGGCACTCAGTGCAGTGGCCTCAGTCATGTCCTGGTTAAAAATTCAAAATCAATGTCATCCTTAAGAAGAAGAGAGATATTTTAACCCAAATTTTCAGTAGCACAGAAGAAAGTGATCGAAGACAAACACTTTGACTTTTTAAACCAGTAAGCATGTGACACCAGCATCTACAAAACATTAAAACTACCTCTTTGGACCTGACCTTTATGGTACACTTCACTGGCACACTTCTAGCACCATTCACTGTAAAAGTGGAAACAAAGTCTAGTGAGGACAAAATAGTGTTTCAAAATGCATTCTTGAAATATCAAAAAGAGAATAACAAGGTGAAGGTATCCACAACAGTAAGAGGGTGATAACATCCTGTTCTCACCACAAAAACTTGAGCCCACAATCCATCAGCTGACTCCAGGTGATATGCAGACTTCAGACTGTCTGTCAATCTGCAGCAAAACAGAAAAAAACATTCTAGGCATTGCAAAACTGTATTTCAATAACACTATTATTATAACTGTAATTCTTAACACAATTTGTATGCAGCCGAAATATAGCCCATTACCTTCATGTGTAATATGTATTTCTGTAGGCTACACATTTTCTAACATGTATAACTTGCCTATGCATATGCCTTTAAATGGCCATCAAAACTCCTGTAAATTCAGAGAATAACTATTGTGGTGGCAGTGAAAGTTCGAGCATCCTCTCATCAACCACCTTCAAGTAGCCTCAACCTAGGGACTTCTTTTTTAATTCACTTTTGAAATCAAAAGATGATTGATATCCTACTAAACGAATGAATGTAACGACCATTCGTTTACATTCATTAAACGAATGGTCATTAGCTGGGGCAGCTGGTAGCCTAGTGGTTAAGGAACTCGCCCTGCAATCAGGGTTTGATTCCCAAGACTGCTAGGCACCTCTGAGGTACCCTGAGCAAGGTACCGTCCCCACACACTGCTTCCCGGG
>JBBIGA010000035.1:3813034-3849023 GCA_037576975.1 Alestes dentex | reverse complement strand
ACACACACACACATATATATATATATGGTTTCATATATAATATATATGATTATATATGATTTCTTAACCATTTTTCAGAGAATATGAATAATATGAATGATCACACAAAAACCTTTCTTTCACTCATGGTTAGTGGCTGGCTGAAGCCATTTATTGTCAAACAACTATGTTTACTCTTTTTCAATCATAATCATAACACAAACTACCCAAATGGCCCTGATCAAAAGTTTACATACCCTGGTGATTTGGCCTGATAGCATGCACACAACTTGACACAAATGAGTTTGAATGGCTAGTAAATGTAACCGTCTTCACATGAGATCTGTTTGCTTGTAATTAGTGGGTGAGTATAAAAGGTCAATGAGTTTCTGAACTCCTGACAGACCCTCGCATCTTTCATCCAGTGCTACACTGACATTTTTGGATGCCCTGATGTCACAAAAGTAAAAAAATGCAGAGGATATCTGCAATTTCCACGTTAGTGGCAATATATACATTTTGTATGGAGAAATACCGCTGTACAGTACAGAATTTTCCCCGTGGAGCGTCTTGAGTGTTCTGGTGTTTTTTGTTTTGTTCTTATTAAAGCCCTGTATTTTTATTACTGTAAATTAAATTTATTTTTCTCTGTATTTACTCTGCTTATACAAAAGAAAACGTCAGTGCATACCGAAGAAAACGTCCGTGCATGGATTACAGTACAGTCTACACAGGGATAATATAATAGACTGTATAATACAGGGGTAACATCGATATTTTACATTCTAGCATTGCATAAAGTTCTTTGCATTTCCTTAGGGAGCTCATAACTTTTTAACTTGCTTTCTGGTAAGTTTCCTATGTCAGTGAGTTTTAATACTGATGTCAAAAGTAATGTGTCAAAGTGGTATAATATCTGTTCTAAAAGGTACCTCCTCATTTCTTGATTTGATGTAGCACAGAAGTAATAAACTCGGCTTCCAGACACGGGACAGCATTTGAACACGAAAGGCTTCCCAAGACTTGAGTCAGCCTCCACCACTGCACCTTCCAGCCTCATGGCGGACAGAGCACGGCTTTTTCCTTCATCCTGTGGAACAGACACAATGCAGGTCAGTCGAGAAAACTAAAAAACGAGACCTCTTCTCATGGCTTCTATACTTTTAATGCATCACTGATGATATTTTCAAATTAGTACTATGATGTATTATCTTATATTGTTGGTATTTATAGGTTACATTGTCAAAAAATACAATCATTAAGAAATGTTCAAAAGTGCAGCAGCAAAGTTGCCAATATAGTGTAGTAATTAAATAACAGCCTGCTTCTGCAAATTACAGCCCAAATCCTTAAATGTGTATGTTATTTGCATTCTTTCAAGAAAAGTAGTTCATTTTATTATTTGTGGATCAAGACATGTTGGAAAAAACAATGACAGGGTACATAGTTTCTCAGTCGAATTATTGTTGATTAATTGACAGTTTTGTCCCTCGTTAATAGTTTGCTGCTGTTCATTTTCAGGACAAACAGATTTTTGAACAGTCTGCATTTTCATCTATAGCTTTCAATTTTACAAATCTAATTCATGCAGAATTCCCAGCACTCTGACTATGAGTTGAGTGGAACTGAAAGTTGAGTGGATGGCTCATTGTAAGTTTGAAAGGGTGATTATTCAGGAGTCAACATGTGACAAACGAAAGCTGAACTCACTTTTTTGTTTCTGTAGTAGTAAAGGCAGCAGTCGTGTCTGAGCACAAACCACCTCTTCCTCCAGCCCTTGAGCAGACTGGACTGGGTGCGCTTGTGCAAATAGCCCCGACAGGCAGGCCTCGGGGTGTTAGGGGTGCGGCCGATGTCAGAGCCGATAGTCAGAGTCAGCAGGTCCGGTCCTTTTGAGATGCCAAGAGTCAAAGAAAGGAATCATAAATCACCTGAGTTGTTTTTTAACTAGGGATGCATGATGATATCAGAATCATGTCTCACACTGTCCTGAAACTTTAATGTGTCCTCTTTTTGTCAGTGACTTTGGATAAGTGTCCGCCAAATGATTGTAATGTAATGTAATATAATATTAGTACCGGCGAATAAATGATCAAAACAATAATGTGATGCTGGGTGACTGTAGTACTTCACTCTTTATGCATTAAGTATTTTCTTTTAAAATAAAAGAAATGGATAAAAAAATATTGTGATACTGGTCAGTTCTGTGTGAAATGAATGGTGTAGAAGTCCAGAGGGTTTAAAGCTGTTGAGCCCAGCCTCTAGACACAACAGATTGCTTATCCTAGTAATAAAGCATAGGTTTTGGCCTGAATTGCACTTGCATAAATAGTAACTGGAGCTTTACTACAACCCTGTCAACATGCTGATAATCCCATCATCGCCTGATGTCGTGTCCGTGTGGCTGCCATACCTTGCCGCGCGAGGTCAGCTGCCTCAGAGTGAGGCACGCTTGAGACATCAGTACCATTAACTGCCAGCACATAGTCTCCAACCTGTAGCCCTGCCTCTTCCGCAGCTCCATCTGTAAACAACAGAACAGACAGCTCAAGACACGGTGCCAAATTCACAATGCAATCTGCTAGTTATGCAACCAAAGTCAAGGGAGACTATTCAAGCAGAGGGAGACTATTCAAATTCCTGAGATGACTTGTCCGCTTACTTGTGTCAACTTCTGTGACGACAATTGGTTTGGAGAATTGAATTCTAAAACCCCACGGATACTCTCCGATTCCCTTGCTGATTTTTACAGTTCGTTCACGAACTGTAAATGAAACGAAACAATAGCATCACAGTCTGTTTATGAGACTATTTACATTGCTTGAAGTCAGTAAATGAATCAAATGAATTGCATTTTGATTAAAAATCGGAGGCATCAATGTCATAAAAATGTCATCAATGTCATCACTCAGTACCTTCTGGAAGTCTTAAATACGTCACTGGCTGAAAATACAAGCCTCAACCCAACCAGGTTTCATTCAATTGTTAGAAACTAAAGCAGCAATAGCAGCTCTATACCAGAAAGAGCCATCGTTAGACTACTGAAAGAGTCATTGTTATAGTACTAAAAGAGTCAGTTATATTGCCACAAGATCAAATATATATTAATGTTTGTCTGATCCGAACAGGAGGCCTAGTTTTAGTAGTGACGGATCAGTACTGCATCCAACCTCTTACTTTTAACACAAATTTGCCTACAAATTTGCCTCCTGTGCTATTCTTACTAAGATGAATTCGAAGTACATTTACACAAATGGAAAACTACAAAATTTAGTTCTGTTAATACTCACTTGCTACAGGTCGAGGGCGATTGCTAAGGCATTGAACAGTTTCATTTGGGGTGGCATCGTCCCCCCGATAAATCCATGATGCTGAGTGGAACGTCTCAGTGTAAAAACCTCTGTCCTCAATAGACATGTCAACTGACCGAGCGTCCTCTGAATTCACTGTGTCTGATGAAAAATTAAAAACAAAGTAAAAAATCTCTCAAATTCTCATTTAGAGGCCAATTGGTTTTATGTTGTGTTTTTTTGTCAGACTGGACAAAATCCTGCAGGCAAAATTCAGTTAGAAAAACAAACACCAAATAGGAACTATGTTTTTAGCCATTCTCTCATTTTAGATAAGAGAAGATAAGATCACAATTTATTAGTCCCAAAAGTGGGAAATTTGCATTGTTAAAGCAGCAAAATTGTAACAATAAAATAAACACACACACACACACACACACACACACACACACACACACACACATACATATATATATATATATATATATATCTGTGATTCAGTTGTCAATTTGCTTCTCTTGATAAAATGGATTTCTAAAATTGAATTGCAGTCACCTACAGACTTTTAACACTTTAATATCAAATGGTCACCTGATTCCTCTGTGATAATGCTAGTCATGGAATTCCTTTCTGTTGAACTCCACTGTTTGCTCTCCTTGAACAGCTTGCGTTTCTTAGCCCAGTGGTCTGAAGTTTCTTCTGAATCTTTGTAGGCACAATCTCCTGGAGGCTTCAGATGCTCTTTGACCTCTAGTGAGGCTGTGAATGACAAAATACATATAACAAAACTAGCTTTTTGCATTGTGTCACATCTCTGCACCTTTTAAAACCAGAGTCATTGGAAAATCTATTGGAAATATGTTTTTAAGGTATTACTGTAGAAACTTTGAAACAACCTACATTTCAGGGTAGCTTGTCGCTCAGCAAAGTCTGATGGGTATGATCTTGATGTCCGACGAACACCTGTGCTAAATTTATCCATCTGTTTGTTTGTTCGACAACAGACTTCTGCCACTACTTCTGCTTGGCTTTCTTCTTGATCATTTGTCACTCCTTTTGTTGAAGAGTCTGATGCCTCTGGGTTTTCTGAGAGAGAACATGAGGAGATGCCTAGGTGGGAGGGCTGGTGGGATTTCTCCATGTCTTGTTTTTGGACATCCAGCTGTTCTGTGGGTGGATCAAACACTTCACTGCATGTTTCTATGGCTGATGTGGATTGTTCCCTATGTGAAATATCTCCACTCGTGGGCATGGTGTTGTTCTGCAGAAATCTCTGCTCATGTTCCCCAACAATGATGGTCATTACAGAGCATCTTCGCTTCTTTTGGGCAGCAGCAACTTCTTTGTCTTCCTGTATTTGAACTTTGGGTCTGCTGGGGCCTCCATCGCTAATATGTTCTTCAGAATTGCAAGGTGAAGGTGGGGTGACCTGGATGAGCAAGTCCTTCTGACGGATGTCCTCAGCCAGAGCTAATGGACTGAACTCATCTAGCTCAAGCATCTCCTCATCAAAACCACTTTCAGTCACCTCACTGTGTTCCAGTGGGCCTGCTGAGATGCTTTCCCGATCTGCTCTAGACTTTCTTATCATCCCACCATCCTCTACTAGTTCTCCCAGATCCTGTTCATTCTTCAGGAAGACTTCTTCGGATGTCTCAGCAGACCTTGTTGGGTAAAATGGGTTTTTTGTTGTGCTGTACGCCTTGATATTATCAGGACCATAGATGGAGCTTGAGCTTGGTCTGTAACTGCTGCTACTTGATGACTTGCGACTCTCTTTTTCGGAAATACCTAGCCTCTCATCCTCTAAGAAGAACCTAGCTGCTCTCTCTGCCTGAGAAGGTAGGGACTGCATGAAAAAGGAGGAGAGGGTGCCAGAGGAAAATGACTCTCTGCATGATGGTATACTTTCTGAATCTTGACCTGATAGATACACCATTCCAGGGAAGGTCCTCCGCCTTTTTGTAGGCATTTCAATGTAGCCATTAGCTTGAGTTTTTGTTTCTAAAATGGCAATGCTGTTGTTACGCATTCGCATCTTTCCTTCATGATTTTGAATAAACTTTTTAGTGAAAGACGACCTGTTTACTGGAGTGGATGGCCTGGGGTATAAGTATTCCTGAGTGTCCAAGTCATATAGCTGATCACAACAAACTGGTTCACATGTTCCTTTTCCCTCATCCAGTAAGGCCTGGCACTTAGACCTTTTGCTCCATGAGGTACCCACTGATGCTTCTGAGCCGTGTGGAGAATGCCTTTCGTCTTTAAACACATCATCATTTATCTGACAGGATTCCACATTCTGTGTCAAATTCTGAAGTGTATCAGTCTCCTTATCAGCAAACTCAATTGGTGGAGGAATATCCCATAATGTCTCATTGCTGAGACTGTTGGGTAGTGACAACTGCCTTTGTGGAAGCCAGAAGCCAAAAGGCGAAGAGCAAGTGGATGATCCATCCACCAGAGTGAAATCAGTGTCTGTGTGTCTACAGAAGTGATCTCTGCAGCAGCTTTTGCAGCAGTCCATCTGTTCTTGACTGCTGAATGAGCTTGAATTACTAGATGTATCTTTATCATCTGTCCTCAGTTCTGCAATGCTAACTTTATAGCTCACATTTTTGCAGTGTTTGGCGTTTTGCTTGTAGCTATTTGCGTTTTGGTTCCACAAGTAAGAGTCAGCAGAGCTTTCTTTGTGTGGTGTTTCATCTTTTTGACTCTGAAAACAAGCCTCTGTTCCTTTTCCATTCCCACTTTGGAGAATGAGAGTGGTCTTGAAGTCCGAGTCTTCCGACTCTACCACTTCATTGATCTCGAGCCTCATATTGGAGCTCATGCACTTAACCTTGGCTGTTGAGACTGCTATCATGCTACTGACTCTTCCTCCGGCTGCAGACTCGTGGGATCGCTGAAATATGATTTTGGGAGCTGACTTTCCGAAATCGTCAATCGTCACTGAGTGCGTGATCCTCAGACACTTGTCCTTATCTGCTCCATCTGAAACCTTCTTCTTTCTGTCTCCATATAGATCTCCAAAACTCCCTTGTCTGAACAGATTCTCTTTGTTTGAAGTTTCATGCTCTTTTTCCTCATCATCTGATAAAATATTTTCTTTGCAGAAGCTGTCAGTTTCTCCCTTTTCAGCAGCATCGTCTTCCTGAACCACGTTGTCCAGTGGACTTCTGTTATGGTTTTGAAAGCTGGATTGGGCAACACTTTCTGTAAACACATGAACTGAATTAGGACCTAGTTCAGGCAGAAAAATGGGTGCTTTACTGTAAAAAGAATGTTCTGAGAATAAGGGCTCAAGCAACCCTGACAAATCAAATTACTTTTTGGGGAAGCTTGAAAGCACAACTTTACCTGAACTCGGATGCTGATATACAAAGCTAGCACGTTCCTTTTACCAAGTTAGCAAAGTCATGTGCCAAAACAAGTGTATTAATTCAAGGTCCTCAGAAAATAGACCGTGCTAATCCTGCACCTGTCTGTATTCATGGACAGGCTTGGAGATGAAAGCATGGGCTGAGCGTGACTCAGACAGTCTTTACAAGATTAGCATCCACACCCTGCTCAGGAACCAGGTATAGCACTCACGTTTACTGCTGCAGGAACTCCTCCTCCTGCATCTGCTCCTCCTCCTCCTCTTACTCATTCTGCTGCACGGTGAAGCATCTAGGTAGCACTAACAAAAAATGGTGGCATCTTTACAAATGTTTTCAACATTTGATTGACTGATTTGTTGATTTATTGATTGCTTGAATTGCCAACCAGCCACAGCATATTCCAACCAGCCTGGAATTCTTTCAGTGTTGAGGAAACAGCTAGGCCTATAAGACTGGACAAAACTGCAAAGGAGCCTGATGCCCCCTTGGAATATTTATAAATAATACTTATTTTTTTCCTATTTGTGTCCACTCTATTAAAAATGTTCTTCGGTGCTACCAAAAATATCATTTTTATGTCATTCAGAATTACATTTTAGTATCTAATTCAGTATCAGCTGATTTTATCAGCATCCATGATCCAGTTAACATGCTTGTTCCATAATCTAGACAACTGATTGGCTGTGTACATTATTTTCTGCATGCTCATTATTAATATGACCACTTCTTTATTAGTCTACAGTCCATTGTGGTCAGTAAACATACCCACTTCCAGCACTTCACACTTATTTCTGGTTTAAGCCATTTATTATTTTTATATTAAAATCGCTACTGAAAGCATGCATTTCTCAAATTGCAAAAGCTACAATAGTATTGCAGATTTCATTACACTGTCTAAGATTTTATTTGGGGAAGTTCAGTAATGACAAAACCTCCATACAGAAATTTCATTTGGGTAGATTCAGCCTTCAAGCCTCAAGTCTGAAAAATGAAGATGTTGTTCTCGCAATTAAATCACAATCCCAATGCCTGTCACAATACAAATAGGTATCAAAGTCAAGTTATCAATATCATTGTTGGAAATCTTTGATGGATGCCCAGTCGTCTTTGTAACCATCTGAATAGTAGCTAATGTGACACTTAGGTGCACGGCCATTGGCAGCTAAAATGTGTACTTCTGCAAAACGGATCTGTCAAAAACATAAAAACTGAAAGAATATGGAATGCTGACCAACAGTAGCAGAGCAAACCTATTCACTGTGAAATTCATATTTCTATCGTGTTCTAGCACGTGCCAGAGCAAAAAAAAGCCAGATTGCCTTCTACAGTATCCTATGTGTTTTTAATTACATTTTATTTTATTTACATGCTGTCAAAAACAGTGTGCACCTCTCTTTCTTGTGTCGCTAAATCTCCCTCACTACAAAATGCATGTCATCAAAATCCCAACCTTTCAGTAAGGGGTGATAATGAAAGAGCTTTCTCACAGCAACTCAGGATCCATACAAATGTGTCGTCTTACCTTTAGGCTTCACCAACTCGTCCAGTGCGGTCGTACTTTACTTGAAAGTAGTGAAGTCTGCAGAGGGAAATATTTTGGACGAAGCAGTGGCATTGCCTGTCATCTGGACGCTGCTCCACTTCTTATTGTTCTATTCCTGCCGTAAAGCCTAGAAGCAGCTTAATAAGTCTAATCCCATGAAGTACTTGTGATGTCAGGTTGGACTGTGTGCATTCAGTGCTCAAAGCTTTTATAAAGCATCTGCAGCATCATATACTGCATTCCTGCAATTTAAGTGAAAGGCAATTACATTGTGTTCTTTTGTCTGGAAAATATGTGATAATCAGCAGTCCTGAAGTTTATACGTCTATAGTGGAATTTATTTATTGAGGGTCAAGGCTTCAGATGCTCCAGAGTCACTTATATTAGTGGTTATATATGTATAGTATAAACTGTAGCTCTGCATGAATGAACTGGGCCTAAAAAGCTTAAGTGGCAGATCTTCATTCTGAGGGCTGAGCGATTGAAGGATTTTTCCAGTGTTTGGCAGCGTACATGAGGGTTGTGATTAAAGGCCCTTCGTGTAGAAATGCGAAAGCAGTAGTACATATTTTATTAATTGTTAGGCTTTAAAAGTCTTTTTAAGCTGCCATTTGCTATAGTTTTGTCACTTTTCCACTCTGTGAATGGTTATATTTACAATTATAACTGCCATATACAGAGGTAATCCATCTAAAATGCAAGGGCCAGAATGTGATCCCACACTTCAGTTCCTCTTCTAACAACTAGTGGTGTAGCAATTCACAAAATTAACAAAAAGTTTGATTTGATACGATACAGCAGTCTCAGTCTCAATTCCATACATTTTTATATATGATACTACAGAAATGAAGAGTGGCTTGCAATACCTGCAATACTTCAATATGTATTGAATTCAGCATTCAGCCATAAAATGTACAATATTTGAAATAAGGTCTAGTGCACTAACCTCAGAGCTAGCAGACTCATCATGATATTATATGAAGTGACAAACGTTCAGTATAGTCAGCTGTGTTGTTACATGCTTAATAACAACACAATATTCATATTAGTATGAATAATTAATATTATACGTCTGCAGTTTTAGGGAGTTTTTGGGTAGAATTTGCGATTTGTCCAGGTCGTTGATTTGACAAAACTACAAAGTAGTCAGATGCCCCCTTGGAATATTTATATATAATAATTTTTTTCCTATTTGTGTTTAGTTTGTTACATTTACGGTATTTATCAAATGCTTTTATCCAAAGCGACTTCCATTCCATAACTACAGGGGACAGTCTCCCTGGAGCAACTTGGAGTTAAGGGTCTTGCTCAGGAACCCAGTGGTGGTGCTGACGGTAGGGTTCGAACTCATGACCTCTTGGTCCAGAGGCAGGTATCCAACCCACCACCACCCCAGGCTTGTAAGTTACATTGTTATCACAGACTCATAAGGCAACACTCCACATTATTAAAAAAATGTTCTTCAGTACTACCAAAAATGTTTATTTCAGTATCTAATTCAGTGTCAGCTGTAGATCTGTGTGGCATTTCCCATATGGTCCACAAGATGGCATCGGCAACGTTCAAGCACTGTGACACAAAACCATGTGCAGGACATTGCACCTCCCTTGCTGTCACATGTCACTGCATGCTATACCTGGGCCACCATGTGGCATCTGCTCCTGTGGCAACCCATTTACCTCAGCCAGCAGACAAGGTCTTTATTTAGTCTCCTCACCTGCAGCCTAACTGCAACCCAACATATAAACATATGTTCAGCACAGTGACATTAACTGGAAAAATACAATGATGTAAAAATCCCTGTTTCGGTGTACAGCAGCACAGCATGCGTTATATTAACACAGACAAACAGATGGAGGACACATCATTCATCTGACAGAGAGAGACACAATCTGTTCTGTATCAGGCTCTTGCCTGCGCTTGTATAAATAGACGAAACGGGTTTGTTCTCCAGACAGGCTCTAGCACAAATAATTTATTGGCCTGGGCACTTCTGCATGTTTGCTTAAAAAGGACCTTTGTAAATGGCATCCCTCCTTGTAGTGGCTGATGGACGCGACCTACATTAACAGGGACTGATGTCCAGCGTGTTTAAGTGAGTGCCGGATCAGTGAGGACCTAAGAACTGCTCCATCTGGATGGGTGATGTGCACAGAAGGCCGCCTTTAAAGAAGCTTGCATTGTGTCCCAGTGTATAAATAGACCTTGTTGTTACAATGACCACATTGCTGCTCAGATGTATGTATTTTAATGAATGTGTATTTACAACATATTGATGTAATACTAATTTCAAATCAGTTCCATCACAACACTAGAACTATATTTAAGTTCAGTTATTCCTGGGAAGAATTGTATAAATGTAATATACTGTTGTACACAAAGGTTTAATTAATAAAGGTCAATTTATATTTTTTGTTGAAACACACACATCAGAATTGGATATTACACATTTAAACACAATAACAACATTATTTCTTTCCTGAGTGAACATATTGGGGAGAAATAAAAGAAAATATACAATGTATAAAAAATTAGCAAGTGAACAGTAATTCTGCATTTGCATTTGCCGCAGTGTGTTCTCTGAATGGGTGGGGAATTATTTTCACTTATATTGTTTCATGCTCAGTCATACAGTTGTAGGCTATATGTCCAGAAGTTTCTCATCCAGTGTTTCTTCTGGCATCATGAGTATTGATAGTGAATATGTGCCCCTTCTGCTGCAGTAATAGCCTCTATGTCTCTGGAAAGGCTTTACACTAGAGATTGCTATAAGCTTTCAGCCACAAGAGCATTAGTGAGATCAGACACTGATGTTGGATGATTAGTTCTGGATCACAAACACCACTTCATCTCATCCCATAGATGCTAGATGAAGCTCCATCACTTCAAACAAGACAGTTCCACTGCACCACAGCCCAGTGCTTCATGCCCCTCTAGCCTTGCTTGTCATTGCCATGGTGAGCTGAAGTTCTCCTTTTTCTCTTTTTGTCTAAAAGAATGAGTGTCCAAACTGTAGAAAAAGAATTTGGCTGGAGACTTTTTATGAGCCTTTATGCAAAATATCCTGTAGGGTTTTGAAGGCTTTGTTTGTTCACAGTCGCAGGCTCTTTTCTGCATTAGTGTGTCTTTGAATCAACTATTTTCTGCCTAATGCTTGCATGCTTTAAGTGATGTCATATCACTGTAGGACAAATAATGAATCTCATCACATGAGGCCTAGGGACAAATGCATTCTGAACACTCCGGAGCTGAAAGAGTTATAAGTATTTCAGTGAAAAGGGTCAAATTCACTGAAGGATCTCTCAAGGAACCACTTGCTTTTACATCCTAACCATGTAGAAAAACATACCCGTTAGAGTTTAGATGTGGCAAATTTTATTTCTGTAGATTTATTGCAGGTTGTGTTCACTCCTGCCTTTTTCTCCTTTCCTCCTTTTCTTCCAGAGTAGAAGCAAAATATTTTATCAGCATGCCATCATGCCTCACTGATTCTGAACTGCTTCAATTAAAAAGCCTACTATATTTAGCTCCCATTACATTATTTAGCAGGTTATTAGGCATACGTCACTGAATTGATTTTTTTCAGATTTTCTCCCCCTGGCTATACTGCATTGGCCAGATTGGTTTATAGTTGCATACACTTTGTTTTCCCATTCTTGTTTGGTTCCTGGAGTAGTTAATCAAGCTTGTACAAATCTTAGTTGCCTGGAGAATGATAACTACTGAACCACATGTGCAACAGTAAGGTTTAGTAGAGGTGAAATAATGGTCTAGGGCTGTTTTTTCTAGTTTGTGCTAGGTCCCGGTTCTGGAGAATAGTAATGCTAAAGCATGCAAAGGCTTTTTGGACATTTCCAGACTCATTCCAACATCTTGTGGAAAGAAGCCTCAAAGGGTACGTTAATGCCAGGGTACGTTAATGAAATTTCACTCTAAGTAACTCAGGAGCACTTGCCATGATATCTGTACAACATGTAAAGGGCAGGTAGTGCTGGGCTGCTAGGAAAAAAAACCACTAATTTCAGAAGTTCTATAGAAATAGCAGTTTGTAAAAGAAGGGAAAGATTAAAAGCCATTGAGGGATAAAGTGGTCTTTTAGGCACTCAACGTTTGCTCTAGAGCAGAGGAAAAGGCTCACCATGCAAGCAATTAGTGCCCTTGGTCACAAGACCTGCTAGAGCCTTTCTTTTCTTGCATTATGCAAAACAACAGTCTGGAGAGACTTTTAATTAGCTAATTAGCATTTGAAACCATCTGCACATCTTCCGCCCCTCTCTCCTTCTGCCTATTGAAGTCTGCTTATTACATAACCGCAGATTCTTGTGGGTGGTGTAGTCAACTGTCAAAGTCGTTATTAGCATTCCCCCTCTATCTCTTTCCCTCCCCCTCTCTCTTTCTTTCCATGAACATATGCACCAGCAAAAGCACAGACGCATGGAGGAACACATATGCGATAACGGTCCGTCCTAGTCTGCTGTTTACTGAGGAAAGGGCAAGCTGCTGGTGCTGCACACTCATGGAAAAAGTGATGGATCACAGGAGTGATCACATTATTCAGTCTATGGCCAGACTGTTCATAGAGGATTATGCTTGGTTACTGAGCTGTGGATGTTTTGAAAGGAATGGAATTGCAGATGTTGCGTAACCACGTGTTGCAGAGTCCGGCATTTTGTTTGTTCATTCTCTTTCCCAGTGACAGAACCCACCCATTATTACACAACACAACAAATACACATAAAATTAACAATAATGACATAATTTCAACATTTGGAACACTACATTTGGGATCAGAGTATCTCTAGAATATAGTAACACGGTTAGAAAACCATGTCACTCAAAATGACATGGTGAATAATTAAATACTTTAATATCTTTTTTTATGGATATCATTTTCCAGTTTTTGCAGTTTCAATGAGTAGAAACAAGTCATGATTTTACTGGATGTGGAGAAATAGTGTTTATTCATTAAAAAGGGACAGTTTTGCAAAAAGCATTGTTACTAACCTGACAGCTTCTAAGGATAAGATACAGGGGGTCCTTGGGTTACAACAGTCTTGACATACAACGTTTCCAGTTTGCGACGCTCACTCCCATAACTACTTCGGTTTTGCGTGGCGGAAGAATACACAGAATTCGCAGAATACACAGTAACGTTGTGTATGAGTGAGGGAAGTTTTTGTCCTTTTTTCTTTTACTACAGTACAGTGTACATTCATGTCATTTTCCTTTTTCTGTGGCTTAGTTTGCATTTTTATGTTCTAGATTATGATTTTATAACTGTGTTAGGATAGGTAAGTGACTTAGACTAGCACCACAATTCGGGTTACATCACTGTTTTAGGAACGAATCTGTGTCGTAACTCGAAGACCCCCTGTAGATGGCTATTTTCCTGAAAGAATGACAAAAGGCAATGGACAATCATACATTTTCGCTGCAGCTTTAAATCTCTTTAATGCTTTCTTGCCAACTGACATTATTACGTAATTTCATATTTTGCGAGAAAGAATACAGCAAGAGAGCTGTGTGGACATACTTGGAAAATAAGGATGGAAATGGAAAGGCCATGATTAAGCCTGTGTGCGAACGGTGCTTCAGCCCAACTAAGGGTGCTATTAAATAAATTCTGGCCAAACACGTTGCTGATTGCTCCCATTTTGCCCTGAAACCTTTAACAAACTGTCTTTGTTAAAACATTTAAAGAGGTGTCCCTCAGAGAGGTAAAAATTCAGTCGACTACACTGAATCAGCGTCACGCGGTTAATCTACATTCCAAAGTAAAACTAGCAACAGCAGCACAGAGATGGAGCAGAGGCTTAGCCACCTCAGATATGGTGTGAAAGGTAGATGTGGTTCATAGGCTCCAGTGAATGTCCTCCGTTCTAGTGGATGATTTTCTCTCAGCTGATTCATCAGGACTTATATTTAGGGGAAAGTTGGCAGCCCGGCATTGCCTTCATCTTGATTGAGAACAGCACAACTGACATATTGATTAATGACCTCATTATTGTCTCCTTCAGGATAGTGATGACCGTGTCTAAACCAGGGCAAGAGCAAGGAATCGAGTGGAACTGAAAATAACAAAGACAGTAGATGAACTGAGAACCTGAGAAAATATTGTTGATCTCATACAGGGAAGGGATAGTTTAATGGTTTGCAGTTGTTATTTCAATGATATACCATTTTAAATGTTGATATTTACATATCAAGATTATTTCTTACGATAAATAATCTGCATTTGCATTCTGAAAAATCTTCTTTTCACATGACACTTAAAAACGTTTTGACCTAGCAATATTAAACTCTGAATAAAGCTAAATGGACTGTGTGATGAAGAACCTTACTGGCAGGATACCCTGCCCCAGTTTTCCAGTGAAATCTGAATGGTTCTGTTAAGAAAATCTCTCCATAGAGGAGTGATGTGACAGAGAATACAGCCTGTAAGGAGTGGAGGAGATTTGTGTTCATGTTCAACTCTCTTATCTGTTCTCATGTTTCGTGTTAAATGACTTCACAATAAACTTTTCTCCCATATTGTGTATTGTCTGCGCATCCTGACCATCTTCAGTAAAAGGAGCTCCCAAGTGGCTTAGTTGTCTGAGATTTTTGTTGAGAGATCACAATTCTGATTTTGTATAATGCTGGGAGTTTTCTACAATGCATGAATAACTGACCCTGCTTAATTGGGCAGGATTAAACAGAGTATGTCAAACTTGAAAATAAAAAAATTGAAGTCATAGGTTTTATACCATTAAAAATGAAAAAGAAGAATTATTAGCTTTGTTTTGCTGTACTTTTCAATGCAAGGATGCTTCTACATTATTAATTGCATAGGGAGTTTTAATTCATGTGTAATTGCTGATTACATATTTATGAATGAACAATTACATAGTAGTGTCCGTTCACATTTGACTAATAATCTATATTAAAAATCTGGCTTTTGCTGGTTGTCAAGAAATGATATTATTTCTGCAAAACAAGACTGTACACTCTTTGTATGTAATTTATATCACAATAAAATATCTCCTACTTACAAACACAAACATGGTATCACTTCAAAGTTAGAATCTGCACTGGTCTTGTTTTTGTTGGCAATAACTATGAGCTCAAAGTGTTGTATGTGACACTGTGAGTGCAATGCGTTCATTCTAACTAACTAAAACGGAAAAGTAAGACATACTGTGATGCGTATCATAAAATTGTCTTCAAGTATGTGATGTTATATTTTTCCTATATTGCCCACCCTGAACTATGGAATTACTTATACTGTAATTTGGATTTCTACAAGTTATATCTAACTAGTGACTTAAAAGCTGCTTGACCATACAAGGTTTTTCATCATCTGATATGAGCACTGATCCATACCGGAAATGCACTAAGGAACAAATCAATAATGGTAATGATAAGTAATTGAATCAGATGAGTCATTGTGGTTGCTTCCTTTTCAATTAAAGGCAAGGGGAAATCAAAATGTTCCCAGGTACGTATTGTTAACAACAGAAACGACATATTCTTGTCATAGCGCCTAGTGGAGAGTGTAATTGCTCAAATATGACTTAAATTGTTGTGTGCTGTCATTGTAAATTAATTCCAGGCTGACACTTCTGACGTGAGGCTGCGGTGGAGATGAATGTCTCTGTGGGTTTTTGACACTTGACACCTATGAATCATGCAAGTGAATCATCTTCTCTTTTGATTAGGTATTCCAGGAGCTTCAGAGCTTTTTCATATCCTACAGAAATGCGTTGCCGTGTATGTATGTTCTAGCGGATGGAAGAATAGACTGGGGAGCTGGTAGGAGAATTTTATTGGATTTTTGTGACTCAGAAATCATTTGAAAACACAGAAAAAATACATTTAAATTGGCATTCTAGCTGATCCTCCGTTCAAGAAACCTCAGTGCATCTCAAGAATTCCTGGTAATATTGTCTGATCAAACCTTTCATTCAGTTTGAACTGGAGCCTACGTGGCTCTGACACATTTACACTGCAAAAAAAAGTGAGCATCACTAAGTTCACAGGAGTCAACCCTGGTCTGTGCCAGCATTAGGTCATAATCAAAATGACATTTAGTACAGAAGATACTTTTTAGGGATTCTATATTGTCAAAATAAATATTGGAAATGGCTTTGATGTCATTGCTAGATATCAAAATCTTTTAAAAAGTTTCTTGGTTAATTATAATATGAGAAACCCAACAATTTAGCAGCACTGTGTAGACTTTAATTAAACTTTGGCTGTCATTTTGGCATCTATTATAATGCCAAAAAAGGTGCCAAAGAGATGCTTTAGAACTGTTTAAGTTTCATAAAAACTGCTTTTTTCCCCTCATGAATCGGTTCTTTAAAAAAGTTCAAGCTCACTCATCTTAAAATATCTAAAATCCTTTCAAATGTTCTTTAGGGAACCAGAATGCATTTTCTTTGGCATCATGCAATGAACACTTTTTGGTACCTTTATTTTTAAAGGATGCCTATAACCTGGGGAGGTAACACACCTGACAGTAAAACTGACAGATTAGGACAAGACTGACTAAAAAAGACAACAAAGGCCATCAAAAAACACCAGTGAGCTCAACACATGCAGCAGAGATTAGTGGTACTCCTTTAAAGAACCATCTTTGAAAGGGTGCTTTAGGGAACCGAAGGCAGCTCCTCTGTGGCCCCTTTATTTTTAAGAGTGCGACTCCAGGGCAGCTGGCTCAGCACTCTTTTATCTCCAGCAGGCAAGGAGGACAAAAAGCTAAAAAATTCCTGATCTTGGAAGGCGAAATGCAAATGCAGCACACCACGGACAAGGGCGTGTTCGAAAAGGGATCACACTCTGAGAATGTGTGTTTTCAGTTCACAAAAATGAAAAAAAAAAAAAAAACTCCTTGCTAATCGGTGGGTTCCTCTGCACGAATGAGCCACGATCCAATTATAGCCACAGAGCCCCAGAGAGCGTGAGGCGAGCTGAGCTTCATGCAGTGTGTGAAAAGAAGTGTGTGATGTTCTCACAGCCACGTCGTGTGGAGATGTAGGCCAGGAGCACGCGTACGGCCAAGATCACGCAGGTAGGAGAACAGGGTGCCTCAGGCCTAAAGGATGCTCTTCCACTTCCATTACTGTGAGGATGCTGTGTGTGTGTGTGTGTGTGTGTATTGGGGGGGGGTGGCGAGGGAGTGTGTGTGTGTGTGTGGGGGGTTGTGTTTGCCGCTGGGTTCCAGCAGGAATGATCTGAGGAGGGATGTGCATCATGCTGTGTTGCTGGAGGTACACAGCACACCCTGGAGCAGAAGAGTGCTGTGTTTGCTAATGCTAATATTGTTACACTCTGTGCCTAGAGAGGGAGCTCCGTCTCCTGGGACAGTTCAAATCTCTCTTTCTTGCTCTCTCTGTCCGTCTCCATCTTTCCCTCTGTCTGTGTGAGGTGGTTATCAGCCACTGTGACTGACAGGCCGGTAAGCAGGGCAGAACAAGTACTGGACAGTCTGGTATGATACAGGCCTGCCCATTCAGCCTGTACAGCATTTGCTTTTTTATCTCTTGCTTCTTTAAGATAGTCTGACCAAAGAGTATCTTAAAGACTATCTTAAAAATCACTAATATCTATATTAACAATCCAAACACCTGTTCTGTTCTAAATAGTATTCTGTAACAAAGGTGACATCCTTGTATATAGGGTCATGGTTGTATATAGAACCATGACAGCATATAAATGGTTCTTTTTGCCAGGTTCTTTTTTGTGATGGGTAACATTGGGCCTATGGTTCTTTAAAGCACTGTTCATGAAGCCATTGATTATTATGCTTCTCTTGAGTATAAGTGTATGTGCTAAAACTTTACACTGTGTGGGGCAGGGTCACCGGGACCAGGGTTAGGAACCTACGCTTTAAAGAACTTTTAAGATAAGAGATAAGACATAAGATAAACCTTTATTAGTCCTACAAGTGGGAAATTTGAAATATATTAAAATGATTTTGAATGGGACCAAAATTGTAAGTACTACTTTTTTGTTAAAGGAATGGATATAGAATAGAATAACAGAATAATTGTAGCTAACAATTAATGAAAGACAGCAGTCACAAATTAGCATTTTTAAATTAGCATTAGCATTTTGCTATTATGCTATAACTTCTATTCATTCTTAGAAGCATGTATGAACTATTCCTTAGAGAATGTATGTAGATTAGTAACAGGATCCAAGCAGCACTTAATGTTCCATTCACAAGAAATGTTTAATTTGAATTACTATATATTGTCATATTAGTGCGAATGTAGCTTAAAGTGTTAGCTGTGAATGAAATACGTTTTATTCAGCACAACCACAAACGCTCATCCCTGATCTCATGTCCTTAAGGTTTCTCTATAAGCATCATTTGCTTGTAAACCACATTAGCCTTGTGGCTTCAGAACAAAAGGAAAGAAGGAAACCAAACATATCTTGCCTGACCAACAGCATTTGGGTCAGAAGGAAAATGGGTAAATGTGATTTAAAGGTCCTTGCCTGAAAATAGCCTTATTGCAGCTACCCTGTAAAATTAGCAAGACATTTGGGGAACTTACGTGTGTTGCCTTTCATCCAAAGCACAAAGAGATAGAAACTGTCCATATTTCTGATCATTTACGTCTGTTGTATTTACTGATGTGTACATAATAAATAATCTAAAACAAAACGATAGTCATAGGCATTGGAGTATTTGTGGGTATGGCTAATATTGGATGCATTGTATTGCTACTTTTTTAGGGTTAAAGTGGAGTCAGGCAAGAATTTTACTTATTTTGTGAGAGGGTGGAAAGTTATTGCATTTTATATTACTGCCTCAATTTGAATGCATGAATTTAACATGAGGCTGGAAGATTCTCTACAGGGGCACTCAGCACTGGGCACTTCCCTAAAATGACTTTTTTAGATTGCCTTATTCAGAGAGACTGTTGCAGACCCTGATGAGAGAATTCCAGAAAATCCACGCCCATTGCGTTGTGTGAACATTTCATGCTGAAAGGGTCAATAGAAGTGGTCCAAAATGACAAACATTATGTTACATTAACACATTATAAAGTTAAGTAATGTGTTTTGATTCTGATTCTGATTCTAAAGACATTTAGAATCCACACTTATCAGCTCAACTTAGGTGCACTTTTTATAGCCTGTGATTAAAGACTATAGTCCATCTGGTTCTCTGCATCACTTATTGGCCCCCTTTGCCCCATTCTGCAATTGTCAGTAATAGTTTCATTATTCTAAGCCTAGCAGTGGTAATTACAAAGAATAATATTACTACATAATTATAGTATCTTATTGTGTATTTTCAGAATTTATATCTTTATAAAATTTTTATCTTCTTTAGATTCATCCAACCTGGAGCTAGAATTGTGAATCTCAAAGTCACACATTAAATCTCAAAGTCACACATTAAAACAATAAATTACATTAATAAACCCCTATTAGACCATTTAACTCTCCAGGCTATAAGACCTACCTTGATGTAGCCAGAGTTATGAAGTTCCGAACAGTCTGTCTTTTCTCTACTTCGCTCTTATATTTCTTCAGGGTCTCATTTAGGTAGGTCATATATTCTGAGACCTTTCTTAGATTTTCTGTCTCTGAAAAGATCTGTAGTTATGCTGCCCTGTGAAATGGAACTGTATTACTTCGTGGTCTGTGAAGAAACTGCTTTTCAGCCCCAGTGAGTTTCTTTATAAAAGAGGTGGTTGCAGCTGAGAAACCCAAACCCAAAATGGATCATTATACTTTCACTGGCTTTGTTTTTTTTCTATGATGTTAGTGCAGAGATAGTTCATTGGTTGCAGACACACACAACCCCAACAAAAATTGCACTATTATTTATCCATTAAGCATTAATCAAGGATCACACTAATATCCCACACATGGAAGACCAATGGTTAATTTCCCAAGGGTCTCTTCTACCAATAAAAGTTCAACAAAGCTCCTAACACAGAAGACAGAAGGGGGAAACTCACTTATGAGAATGCATGATTAAACTAGCCATCAGAGTGCATGATTGAAAATTCACCTATCCACTCAGATTGTAGGAAAGTGAATCAACTACACTAAATGGACAAAAGTATTGGGATGCCTGACCATCACACCAACATGAGCTGTGTCCCAAAAGTGCACTCATTCACAATGTAGAGCACTATGTAGTGAATCAGCCATTTTGTAGTGTTGTCCAAAATTCCAACCGTCAATTTCACACACTAGTTAGGGCACTACAAAATTGCCGCGCGACTCCAAAATCTTGTGTCCAGACACTGTACACTACATGAACACACATGTACCATCATGCACTGCGGGTTTATTTTACTGTCTTTTACCCTACATAGTGAACAAGTGCACTTTTTGGACACACTCTACACTACTGTTATCCCGCGAAAGTCAAGAAGAGGAGCGAGGCGGAGGGAGGAGAGACGGGGGAAAGTGGGGCTTCAGGCGGAGGAGATTCAGTCACACTTGCACTTTCTTTCTGCGGAGGACAGTAGTGCCGCCGGACGGATCTATCCATCACCGTGCCCACCAGACCACGCCTCATGTGCGGGCTGTGTCTGAACTAGAGAGAAAAGAGGTGTGTTTATGCAACAGAGATTAATTGCCAAGATCCGGTGCACTATTTAAGCAACAGTTAGTAAAAAACATAACATCCTGAGTGTCCGAAATTAACTAAACGTCGCCTCCCCATGTTCACTTGTTAGCCCCCTATATAGCAAACACTATGTAGTGAACGAGTGAATGAGTGAACGAGTGCACTTTTCGAACACAGCTTAGGACTTTAATGGTATTGCCTTCAAATACATAGACTTTAATATGGAGTGGCTCCCTAGTTTGCAGCTATAACGGTTTCCACTCTTCTTGGAAGGCTTTCCAAAAGATTTTGGAGAGTTTCTGTGGGAGTTTGTACCAATTCATTCTGTAGAGCTTTTATGAGGTCAGGCACTAATGTTGGACGAGAAGTTCTGGCTCGCAATCTCCATTCCAGTTCATCCCAAAGGTTATAATAATGCTGACCCACGTCGGGTGACATCCTAAGGGAGGCATTAATAACGCACCTGAAATTATTTCCACTATTGCCTGTCGGAAAAAGAAGGGAACCATAAAAAAGCTTTATGTTCATAGGCTGTTGCAAGAGTAGGCCCTGTGTCAACATCCATTAATGAAGCCTCTGTGAATGAACTTTGGACAACAATCTCAGCTTGCTGACCAAAACATTGGTTGGTTTGCTCTCTCTCTAGTCAGTCTCTGCATCTAGACAGGAGTGTTCAGTCCTGGCTTTGCAGTTCTACGTACGTTTTTGTTCTTAGGCTGAGAAGGGATGCAAATTGAGTAGAATCTTCACTCTTGTATCATCAAAAAGATGACATGACTCTGTGGAGTTATACACTTAAATAAATAAATGTGTGTTAGGGGAAAGCTGTGAGAGGAAAACATAGCTGCCATCAATATTATGTTCTTACTGTAACGGCTTTGGTGGAAACATCTGTGTCACTAAAAATACTGCTGCTTCTTCCTCAGTGGATAGCTGCATTTTTTCAAGTAATGAGCTGACAGCGGAATGGCAGTCATGAGCAGAGCTTTATTTTGGTGATAGCATCGGTGGTTTCAAGCCCAGTATTTTAGCAACAGACTAAGTAATGTGTTACACACAATATAAATTCTTCCTGGCTAAACTGTATTTGTACTGACATTTTAAACACAGTTTGTTTCCTCTTTGACAGGGTTTGTTAATGTGTGTAACTTAGCAAGCAGTAACTTGGTTAAATGCAGATATTGATTTAAGTTTCGCTTTACAGTTATGAAGAACAGATGTGGACTACTAAAACACTGATGTACGTCGCTCTGGATAAGAGCAACTTCTAAATGCCGTAAATGTAAACGTAAACAATTTGATTTACTTGCAGAACATATATTTTTTGTCTGTTGGGGCAAAAATGTAATGTCTGTGGTGGGCCAAGCAGCAAAATGACAAAACAGCATACAAATAAAGAGCAGAGGTACACAATTAGCAAAAATACTTCTAGATAGTTCCAAGTTCTTTGTCAATTTTGATTCAATTGACTTGGCCTATCTACTGACATTCTGCTTTTTCAGTAACTTTGCACTAAATGTGCATGTGAGTAAATCAGTATTAGGCAAACAGACCGTAAAGGTCATATATCATGGAAAAATATATATAAAAAAAAAAAGAGATTTAAATGAAGAACATAAACCCCGATAGTCATCACACCCTAGTCCTTCCAACCAATACATGGAAATTGAGATGCAAAAACATCCTGTTTTGAATTCACTTGTTCCATGACACCGCAAAAACTAAATCGTTAGGCATCTTTCTATTCAGCCCACAACAGTTTAGCTCCACCCCAATCAGAACAGAGCTCATTTAAACAAATCAGTCTTAAAGGACTAGTAACAAGAATAGTCTGTGTATTTTTACGGGATGAAGAGAGGTTGGAAAATGATCAACAAAAACTTAATTGTGGCTGTTTTTGATGTACAGAACTATTTAAGTGTTAAAAGCAAGCCTCAGGAAAAAATAAAATACAGCACAAGAAAAATTGAAGTTTTGGATTCTATAAAGTTTCGCCATTTAAAGTTAAATCTCTGGCTTAATATTCTTAAAATAGCAATTGTTTTCTGCTAACATTATTAAACCATTCTGTGCTGTTTCATGTGTCTTTACCTCATTCTGCTGCTATAGCATGATATTTATATTGTGTCTGTTGTGCTCTAACTTCAGATGCCCCAAATTTTTAGAATGTTACGGGGGTAGTGGTGGCCTAGACCAAGAGGTCATGGGTTCAAATCCTACCTTCAGCATACCACAACTGGGTTCCTGAGCAAGACCCTTAACCCCAAGTAACTCCAGAGAGACTGTCCCCTATGGAATGGAAGTTGCCTTGGATAAAAGTATCTGTTAAATGCTGTAAATGTAAATGGGACTATAAAAAAGTGTTAGTCATTGCAAGCCTTGTAGAGCCTGATATCACTGCTGCTCATGTCAGATATGACAGTACATGTCTTTAACTCGTCCAAGCCGGTGCCAGTGAACACCAAGGTCAAATTTAGACTCATCACTTAAGAGTTAAGTGCAGTGACTGTGTGGCCTCCGACTACATTACAGGACAGATGGGGAAAGTGGAGCACCAAGGCTTTTACAAATTGCCATTGAGTAGTAGAGGTTATTAGTGTTTCAGAATCTCGTCCACTGTTTTGTAGTGGTGCAGCTCTCATGCCCTCAGGTGTCACGTGGCTGAGCTCTCTGGAGCTTTTTGCTGTATTTCACCCTTGCTTTGTGGAACGGAGTTTTCCACACGAGGCTGCAATTCATGTCACATCCACATCATCTCTAGAGCCACATGTAGCTGTCTGCAGCTGTGAGATTTGAAAAACCCTGACCACTGTGCGAGTGCTTTTTCACATTGAAGGTAATGGCCGTCGCAGGCAATGCAGGTTCTCTATTGACTAGAAATGTGCATTATGCACACTTCATAATGGATAAACTTCTATTTAAGTTTTTGCTGTTACTAACTGGTTTGTACTCTTTTCTACTTATGTCTCAAATCATTTACTAACAATAATTTTGTTTAAAAACTAAATGAAGTACAGCAACCTCCCACTTATACGCGGATCAGCAGTCATGATTTCAGTCTCACGCGGATTTTTTTTGAGAACCAAATTAGTGATAATTTTTCGCGGAACCCCCCGCACATATGCGGAAAAGGCAGATATCCTTCCTTATTATTTTTTGCTTTTGCGACATCCGGGCCTTGTCCGCCACACCCCCTTGTCCTCATGCTGGGTTGCTAAGCACCGCACCCTAACATAAACCCTGCATGAGGACAAGGGGGCATGGCGGACGAGGCCCAGACGTCACAGTTTATTTTGTGGCAATATGTAAATGTTCATATATTTGACAAAAATGTAATTTAATAATTTTGTAACATCAATATTAATGTATATTCAGATACATTTCCGTTTAAAAATAACTTTAAATGTTTGGTACTGTGGAGAGAAACAAAGAGTGTGTCTGAAATCATGCAGTTACGTGAGTGTACTGGAGTGTAGTGCATAGTGCACGCTGAGCACTTCCTCCTGTAGTGCACACTGCCGTGGGTAAGTGTTGTCCGAAATGGAACACTAACGTTTTGCACTTAGCGGAAGTGATGGACTAACATTTGCTTGCGATTCTCCAGCCCGCCAAAATATCTACCGGTTATACCGCAGTATACATCAGTAAAATAATTTTATTAACATTACTTAACCAGTTGCCTTCGCTTGGGCTTGCATTTCACTGTTGGCTGCCATTATTCAACTCTGAAAACTTGTCGAAAGTCCCTCCCCTTCCACTATCTGGTCAAATTGGCATCCGTTCAGTGCGCGTAGTGTCCATCATTCCGCACTGCGTTTTTTGGCCATTATTAGTGCACCATCCGGGTTCTTTCAGTGCAGTACAGTTTTAGCTTGGTTGTCAGTGAGAACGCACTATGGACTAAAATCGTGCACTAAAAGTGGGCAAGTGCGCAATTTCGGACACACCCAAAGAAAGTGCGTCTTGGGACTGTGAAATACCACTGTAAAATAGCCAATACCAGAACACTATTTATTTGTCCTTGGTGCTGATTGGCTGCAGTCCAGAATTTCCCCCCTTGGAGTGTCTCGAGTGTTCTTGTGTTTTTCGTTTTGTCTTCTTAAAGCCCTGTATTTTTATTACTGTAAATGAAATGAATTTATTACTGTATTTAATTGCTTATGCCAGTGAAAACGACAGCGTATACCAAAGAAAACGCACATGCATTAATTACAGTACAGTCTATACAGCGGTAACATCGGTATTTACATTCTAGCACTGCTGAAGTTCAGTGTAAACTGTACAGTTCGGATACAGGTTTATCTTTACATTTTCTTTAAGGCTATTGAGTTTAAAGTGAAATTAAAGTTTTTGGGAGTATATTTGGGGGCATAATTAGGCTTTATACTATGAATATTTAGGGTTTACACTATAGGCATTTTTAGGGTTTTTTTTTTTTTTTTTTTTACGGCAACACAGCGCAGTTTTTCACTATGCGCAGGGGTTACGTTCCAAGAAAAGCGGGGGGTTACTGTACATGTATATGCACTCTAGATCATGTGTGTTTTTGTGTCTTATGTTGTCCCATTTGCGGTGCCTCAATGTTAGTAATTATAGAACATTTGAAGGTACAAGGAAAAGTAGATGATTATCAATATAGAACCTAAATGTATCTACAGCATGCAAACAGCTGGATAAGGTCCTTGTTGGATACAAACTGTTGGATAAGGTGACCTTTAAATCTGTATTATGCATATATGCCTCAGCATAGCTGAAGGGTTTTCAAGCATATTTGCGCTAGCTTAAGGATTTTCTCTCTGCCTTCATGACCAGCAAGGTCTCTTCCGAGGGGTCTCTCACTTGCCATCTCCCTTGGAGGCCACAGTCACAGATCAATATTATGACCCAACCAATCTGTGTCGTTTCAGCTCTACATAATAAAAAGCATTTTTAACACACAGAATATACATAATCAAACTGGATCTTAATAAAAAACTGAGCCTGAAAATGTCCACCTCTTCAATGTTCAATAGTGATATTAGTACTGGAAAACTGACATCTGTAATCAATTACCCATACACACATCTGCAGTCAGCCAGGAGTGCTGATGAAATTAGCAACTAAATCTGCACCCGCTTAATGATGCTTTGACTTTCATTATGTATTTGCTCACTGTGCGCCACTACAGGCTCTGTTTCCCCAGAATACGCCACTGTGCAAAAATCAGCCATTCGGCTTTTGTAGCTCGCTCACTGTTTCACTGAGACCTGCTGTAGATGTTGTGAGAGCAAACATTTAACCGCCATTTCCTGTGTAAATGGATGAGCAAACAGAAGAGCCTCTGAGAGGCAGTAATTGCGTGGCCGTATCACGTTACATAAAGCATTTGGGTGATGGTTGAGGTCAGGGAGCGCTTCATTGCCGAACGCTTTGCTACCATTCCCCTCTCATTTTTTCCACTAGAGCCAGACTGCTGCGCACCGTTTGCTCAGCCATCAGTGGAGGTCAGCATGATGCCATTACAATCATATCCATATCAGCGGATATTTGTTTATGTTCTACTCATCAGACTGATTTTTCAACTGATAATTCAGATCATTCACAGATAAAAAACACTTATTCAAATTGGCATTTGATGCAGCATTCATTGTTTGCTGGTAGAGTTTCAGGTTCAGAACAAGATAAGCGCAGAGTCAAACAGCCAGCAAGGTTTATTCCGTAAAGCAGCAAATTCCAAAAAAACAGATACTAGAACACACCAGCTCTTACCAAGCCATTCATGGCTGAATGTGTAGCTGTGTTCACTGGCTGAATATTTTTAATTAAAAACCAACAAACGGTGAGCCACGACACTTTATACGACGGACCTTAGCTTTAGTGCATTATGAGTCTGCGTTGTGGTCTGCTCTGCGTTTCTTTTCTCCTGCATTTGTGTTTCACTGTTTGTCCTTGTCTGGCCCCCATACCCATGACATTACTGACTCTCTCTCCAACACACGTTTTAAAGGCGACTTGGCTGTCCTCTATCTCTCCCTATATATTACTGAGGGAACTCAACAACAAAAATCGATTTTTAAAAAAAATCAGTACTTGGCCCCTGATCAACAGATCACAAATAAAACTTAAGAAGAACAGTAATGTGACTGCTGACACAATCAGAATAACAAACGGGGGGAGACAGGAATCAGTGTCGAGAAATACAGGCATGGTAATACAAACCAGGCAGGTCAAATAACAAGATATAATGCGCGGTTGATATAGTTCACAGCAATACTTTGCAAATCTGAATGCAGAGGTCTGATGTATTTATGTCTATTAAAAACTTAGGTGATTAAGATCTAGGCATTAGGAGTCATGGGGAAGAGGGGCAGAGGCTGGGATTTGTGTTCTGACAGGATCTGACATCGACCTCAGTGTTTAGGTGCACTGGATGATTAAGCTTGAAATGTCTGCCTTTTGCTGTACTTGTAAACCTCTACAAAGTAACGAATCCAGTTGGATTTAGTCTAACCCCTCTAGCTGACACTTGGTGATGGCCATGGTAAACTTATGCACATGCATGGCTGTTCAGAACCATCTTACTATATGATGTACATGAAAAATATTGGATACTGGCATTTGCTCATGATTCATTCCTAATTATCAGTATTAAATTTGCTCTGTTCTCTTTTTGTGGCTAAGCTTTCTCATTTGACTAGTGAAGTGCACTGAATGGAAACCTTTCTCAGTAAAGTACTGTGACCTCTATTCTCATTCTAGGTCTCGTCCTCAGAAATTCAAAAGCCTTTGTGCTCTCAGTCTTTCAGCAGCTTTGCCTACTCAGTCATTCTCTTGCCAGCAGCAATGGGCTGGGTAAATTTAGATAATCTCCCGCACTTTTGTTTACTTGTTATGACTGCCACATACAGTTTTTTTCCAATTTTTTTCTTGTGTTTCTTTTTAATTGATTTTTGGTAGTTGATTTCATATACAGTAATTCACCAGTCCTGATTTCATTTACTTCACCAATCCATGTGAAACTTGGAGTGCTTGTAGCCCAACACCGCAGAATATCTCTTCTCACTATCGCCCCCAATGTGGGTTAGAAACAAAGTACACTTTAGGCAATTGCTTCACAACTATTTCGTCAAAAATGACAAAAAAGTGTATGGCAAGTTTGTCTTTGGGGGTGCATGAACCTAGGTCATGATAATTCATTTGCGTAGGAGCACCACCTGGCAAATAATGTCAGTTCAAAAACCTAGCACTTCACAGGCCAATATCTTTCAACATAAAGGTTCAAACTTCACAGAATTTGAACCTTTTGTTGTTCAGAATTTGAACATATGTTTCCACATTCTTTAGAAGCACATTATATTTGTGAAATTTAGTCAGTGCAGTTCTGAAATTGACACAATTCAATATACCAAAAATGCTTAAGCTAAAATTTAGAAATTTGGTATGTTTACACTGCTACATTTGCTCACATCTCTCAAGTTCCATTACTACCACATTCTTTGAATGCAAGCTAAATTTTGTCCTGGGGGAGGGGGGCTGCCAGATAATGTCACAACTACAAATTCCTTGGTTACTCTGGCATGGTTTGGCCTATCTTACAAAATAATTCAGACTTTAACCTTATTCTCAAATGGTCCTTTTTCATCTGATGAAGGAGTCCAATTATTCTGTCTCTCGCAACCTGGGCCAGTTTTCACATTGTGCTTGGATGTGAGGCTTAAGTTAATTCATTTTAATTTACATTTAAATTAAGTTAATAATAAATTTATTTTTAGATGTGCAGGACCTCATGGACTTGGCTTATAACTCATTCACTCACGTTTAGCAAGCTAAAGATTCTCATTAAGGAAGAGATGTTAGTACCTGAATAGATTTAAGAGCAGCACTTCACATCTATGTGGCTCAATGTTTGAAGACTTTTTGTGGCAGTTTAAAATGCAAGTTAAAGGCAATCTGCCCATCCTTTTTATATGAAACTGACAGACATTACACACATGACAATGAGTTGTGCCTGTTGAAATTCTCAGAGCTTGGAAATACAAATGTGAGAAAACGCAACACAAAACATGTCATGATGCGCGCGAAATATACATGAGGAGTCTAGTTTATCATTTCAAAAACGTTGTAGAATTCCATCCCTGTAGAATGTTTTGGTGGAAAAAAATATTAATTTATCAACACCATTATCTCTACATCATTGAACTTTCATTTTCAGTGTTTTCTTAAGCTTTGTTATTTGACTCTGCCTTTTAAACCTTGATCCTCACATGCACACAGTTAAGAAGTGGTTCTGCATAATAAGCTGCAGGGTGTCATGTCCACGCCACCTCTGTCCCATGTCCAGCGCTCCAGCTCACCAGCTTATTAGAGGGAAGTGTCCCGTCATGCCCCTCTCGTCCGTTTATGTCTGTGCGTAGCAATGCACCTGAGCAGAATGAGCCTCTGTGCTCAGCGTCTGATTGCGTTGCGAAGCGCCCGCTAATTCAGCTCAGCTGTCTCTCCTTTCGTGTTATTTAGTTTGAGTTAATTCCCCGTTTAGTTAAATTGTGTCTGTGTTTTCATTGGTCTGTGTGTTTCCCCCTTTAGTATTTAAGGCCAGCTGCCCCAGCAGTCTGGCGCAGGATCGCCATCATACACACCATCATACTCCTTCATCTGTGCTGTCATTCTGCTCCTCTGGGAAGCTCTCTGGGACCTGGCTCTCTGTGCCGTACTGACCTTTGTCTGTTGTAGATCTTTGTCAGTGGACTTGTGATTTTGCTCTTTCTGCCCTTGTTCTTCTAGCGCTGACCGACGAGGCGGATAGACCTCGGGCTGGTCTGACTCATCGTGGCTGTCGCATGGCGTGAAGCCACTGCCTTCATGCTCTCTACTTAAAGACTCCTTCTAAGGAGTAAAACACATCGGGTTCACCCTCACAACGGAGCGACGTCTTCGCAGCCAAAGCTGAGTGTTACCCTCTTTCCCTTGTCCGGAGTTGTCGTGAGGTTTTCAGAGCTTAAGTTAAAGGACTGTCAAGAACGGTTTAACGTCAGTTAAAGGACTGTCCTCTGTTGAGTTATCGACAAGCTTGTGTTTTCAAAGGACTCTTTGTTCCCTGTTCTTCATTATCAGCTTTTTGTGTTTTTCCTCATACTCCTGCTTCTGTGTTCTCCTTCCTTGGAGCCCTGACATGACCCCATGTTAGTTAACTGAACATTAATTCTAGGCATATTTTTTATTCTGAGTGCATATTGTGGTCACATTACAACATATTTTGTGCCTGTGTTCATAAGTACACCTGGGCCTGTGTGTTCTTGTTATTGTTGATTAGTACATGAGTGATGTATTTGATAGTCACAACATTCACATGTTTTGACTAATAAAAAGGTTGATAGGTACAGCCATGAAAGATATCATGGAATAATGGAAATAACTGCAATAAGTGCAAAAATGTCATATTTTTGTGATACAGCTGTCCATTGTCACTAAACAACATACCTCATACTGGGGTCTTCTGCTGTTTTGTCAGTGAGAAAGAAATGCACTAGTCAAGCAAGAATTTGTATGATTCTTGACTTATAGATTATATGTTATCCACTTTCTATAAATGTGATGTGTGTAACCTTTGTAATGGTTCAATGACTGCCATTAGAATAAACACAGATCAGCAGAATGATTCCTTTATTTAGCCTGGTATCAGACACCTCAGCCCTGACATGCCCTCAGTTCATTCCTGTTCCAAAATGGAAAAAGAGAAATGAGATATGAACCCAGGAACACTGTCCTTTCAGCTAAAAAACATACCTGAGAAACGTATAGGAACAGGCTAATACTTTGAAAGCCATTCTTTTAAAAGAATGGCATTGTCATTGTATTTTCCATTTGATGTACTGTTCAAATGAAGAGGTGTGTATGACACAGGCATGCCAAATTGACCATCCATGTGTGTAAACCATGTAATTTGATTAACGGAACTGCTTTGTGGGTTCAGATATTGATTGGACACGGTAGGTGTTTGATTGCAATTCCGGGGTCGTCTTTCACTTTTGTGCACCTGTGGCCCTTAAATCTGGTGCTCAGTTTCCTGTTTGTTTTGTTTGAGAATGGACTTAATCATTACATGCCTCATAATTACGTAACAGGCTTTTTAGTCAGATTTCAAGTGTTTGGCTTTATCTGGACAAATACTAAGTAGACAAATGTTTGCAGCTCAGCAGACTGGCATTCCCAGCTTATTTTGTACATCATGCAGTCATGACATGTTTTTAGTGGTCGTGAATAAATGGCTTACCTGTTTTAACACCAGGGCCAGTGTTGTCAGAACTAAACTTTGTATCACCATTTTCATAATTTTTTTGAAAAATTGAAAACACCTAACTTTTACACTAACTTTTACAGTGTGTGAAAATGTCATGATGAATGGGTCAAAAGAGAATTCCAGAACTCTCAGATATCTCAGATAACCAAGACTTCTGCACAATTAATATAGTACTGTTGATGTTGTAATAATAAATGTTATTAGAGTATATCATAATAGTGTAGTAAGAGTTTGCTCTCTGCACCCCTAGCTTAGGTTTTAACTGTTCCACACCATTTGAACTGTGCAGTGCCAGATTTTTCGGCAAATGCGCTAACATTGAAGCGATACTGTGTGCAGTATCCAGACACCAGCATGCCAAATCCTTAGGGATCATTCATAAGCAGTTCATCACCAGTAAAAGTCATTTATCACTGCACCAACACATGTCAACCTAAGGCTACTCATTCAACTTATCAGTGAGGGAAATGAAGGGCACTGGGGCCTATCATACCTGGATGCAGTGTTACAATCTCTTTCAACCCGCCTTAGGCTTGCTTCCTGTGCCCTGTCAGTCACCCAGAACGCGGCACTCAATACGTGCTTTGCATGTTTGCTGCAAAAAAAAAAAAAAAATCAAGACAGCTGTACTCCATTTAGGGATGCACCAATATGGAATTGGTGGGCTGAGAATGACAACTGATGATTAACACCTTGTGCTAGCTGACACAAGTCCAATAAACTTGATATATCTTCTTTTACATTTAGTTCACATTATGATCCATACATGAAATGCAATGGGAACAGCTGGTGGTCTGGTGGTTAGGAAGTTGCCCCTGTAATTGGAAGGTCATGAATTTTAGTCCCCGGACTGCCATTGGTGCCACTGAGGTACCCTCGAGAAAGCTGCAGTCCCTATACACTGTGTCGCTGGCTGGCCACTGCTTTACTCGGGTCAATGGGTTAAATGCAAAAAATAATTTCACACTGTGTGCTGTGGTGTGGTCATGTATGACAAACGGAAACTTTACAATATGAGTAGTAACATTCCACAACCCTAAAGATGCAAAAATGCATTTTTTTTTAAATAGCCATGACACAGCTAAACCAGACATTTTATTTATTTTTACTTTTCAGAGATTTCAGGGTTTTTGTGTTCACCCTCCATTCTAGCCCACCCCCCAAGATGGCCCAATCACAATTACTCGAGAGGCAGATACAGAGAGCCTGAGCCTGAGTTAATAAGCACAGGTTTTTTTCTTCTCAGAACTGGCTGGCCTCAGTGAGTGTGTCTCCCAGCAGCGACAGAATACAGCATTATAATGTAGGGCACTGAGCAGTGGACGCCTGCCATGAGTGTCTTTATTAGTGAAATACAGTTGCCCTAGGACTAGACTTACTGAAGAAAGCAAAGTGAAGGCTCTTTCTAATGTATCACAAAGGCTCTTTTAGCAGGGCTGAAGTAGCTGACATTCTACACATTCATTTTGATGCCAAGCACACATGCAAACTTACACACACACACACACACACACACACACACACACACACACCACTCCTTATACCTGCCTGAGACCGTATGGTATGTTTTCAGGGCATGTCCGGTGCCATCTGTGTGCCTGCCGCTCTCAAGAAAAGCGCCATGTCAGATCAGGCATTATGCAATATGGTGTGGGAATGGAAAAGAAAAGCAAAAAATGTACACTCAGGAGGCAATATAGCACTTGCCAATGTTGAAACTGCTGATGCCAGTCTTTGCCGCAGCTTTGTTTCACATTTCCACAGGACAAATACTAGATATTAAAAGCTGTATAAAAGACTGGAACCATGCTATATAACACTGACATTAACTTGACACGAATGTGTTATAAAGATGCAATATGCTGTCATGAGTTGTCACGACAGGTTATGTATATAGCAGTACCAAAACCATTACTATCAGAGAGTACCATAATGCTCAAGACAGACTCTATAAAACATTATGCTGTTAAGCCCTAACATCAGATATATCATCTAATGGTAATGATGCATTCACAGAAATTATGCAGTACACTGACTTGTATAGACTATAGCAAGGATTCAGTTGGTTTTTTTCTGGACATAATCTGTTATGTCACTTCATGACAGCAAACAACATCTTCCATCACATGGTTATGGCATGGTGATGTCAGGTTTTAGGGTTCAAATAAATTGTTACCAATATGAATTATACATACACTTGGACAAATGGATACATACTAGATATGCAATACAGTACAGAGTACAATATTCAGGTGCAGTCAGACTTCTGTCTTCAGCAGTCATGCACCACAACTTTTTTTTTTTTTACTTTTATACAGGAGCAGTGCCAGGATTGCCAGTTTGGATGGACGCAACAAACTGATGGGTTGACTGAAACTTGATTTTGAACTTGGTAGTAGATGTCTACAAGTAAGGAAAAACTTAAAGGGGACATATTATGCAAAACTCACTGTAGTTTATGAAGTTTTTTGCACAAAGTCACTCTCACATAAAGAGATATCACCAGCTTTATTATAGACAGTTTCAGTCCCTTTCGAAATGAGCTGTTTAAGGGCTCTGTCACTTCTATGCAAATAAGCTGTTGCTGGCCATGCCTCAACCATCGCATGCTAACGCTGCGCGTGTACCACACGTGAAAATAGCACAAAACAGAGGCGCTTTGCCTGTAGCAGTAGCACTCGGCATCTTATACGCACCAGCAGACAAAATGGCAGATCTTCAACTAATCTAGTGGGTGGGGCTTGACAGATGAGGGGTGGTTCTATGCAGATTTCCCTATTCTGATGTCACAATAGGGGAGGCATCCAAAGGAATCATAGAAGCATATGATTCCTGACAGCAAAATCTTTCAATTGATTCACAGAAAACGGATGGGTGTTATTTTTTCACGCTTGGAGTGTTCATAGGAGCAGTAGAGACCCAAATGGAAATACAAAAGGATGCAAAAAGTGAGTTTTGCAAAATATGTCCCCTTTAACTGTGAGGTGTCTGCTTTGCATTGGCCAGAGAACAAGAGTACTCATAACAACTCATAGCATAACTTGTTTTAAACATCTAATTTTGCACAAAAATCAGCAATGTCCAACATAAATTTAATGTACTTTTTAAAATATTCAGATGCAGTCTGGCACTGATCAGTCTTCAGATTATAATGACAACATTATATAATATTACAAGGTTTGATTGGTTATGTTTCCTTGTATGCAGTGTCCAAATGCAGTGTTGATGGTCTTGGAAGAAGTTTTGTTCGTGACAAGCTTTCACTGTGTTCCAAGATCAAAGTGCTTTGCAAATGCCACATATTTATGGTCTGTGGTACTGTAATTTCAATTGGTTTGAATATTTGCAAGTACGTTTTTTGGTGGCTTTTTATACATATATATATGTGGCCAACCTCCTGGACAGTACTCTGTAGGGCTTCCCACATCTCCCATGTTCTGTTCTGTCCAGGCATGTTAGACCACGTAACGGAGCCCTTCACTCTGATCTTCCCTGATGAAACTGAATCTCTCCAGTTCTGTTTTATTCATTCTCCCACTTACCCCTTAAAGCCACACATGAAAACATCACAGCACAGCACACAGTGTGAACAACGTTAAATTTTTTCTCTGTGTTTAACCCATTCACCAAGTGAAGCAAGGGGCAGCCAGCAACGCAGCGCCCAGGGATGACCTTTAAAGCCACAACCTTCTAATCACAGGGGCCACTCCCTAACCACTAGGCCACCAGATGCCCCTACATATAAGAAAAAAATAAACAAACAAATATATACACATACAGATAAATGAACAAATATATATATTTGGAAATAAACAAACAAATATATCCCGCGATCACCTACATTCATTGTCCCTGCCTGAGACACAAGCCAATGGAGGAGTCTGGGATGCCCTCACTGTATTCCTCAAATGCCAGTCCACTTCCCTCACAGTGTCAAGCTTATTTTTCATGGGTAAGGAGGATGGAGGGTTACGACCCTGCATTAATTATCGCCCCCTAAATCAAGTGACAGTACATAACACGCATCCTCTTCTCCTGATGAGCATTTACATGGTGCTACAGTGTTCACTAAGTTTGATCTGCATAACATTTACTGTCTGATATGCATGAGAAATGGAGACGAAGGGAAGGCAGAATTCATAACTCCCAGTGGCCACTATGAGTATCTTGTAATGGCTTTTGTAATGGCTAACAGTCCTGTGGTTTTCCATGTGTCTGTCAACGATGTTCTTTAGGATTTTTTGGAACAATTCACAGTGTCTGGGTAGCAACGTAGGCTCTCCCATCACCTACCACTTGCAACAAGCTGGAGCCCAAGTATCGGGCCCTTTCCATGTTCGTCGTAGGAATGATCCTGTGTCCTACTTCCTGTCGATTCCTGGCTCCCTGGATGCAGCCTAGTCTTATACATCTCGGACCTCTACAAGGCCCACTCCTTGCCTCTCTCACCTCCTACATAGCCACTGGCTCCTCCTAGAGACAGTCAGGGTCACCCCATGTACAGGGTCTGTCATTTGTTTGATGTCTGCCAGGTTGTTCTGGTGGATTGGGAAGGCTGGCTTGGTCCTGAGGCATACAGCTGGGAGCCAAGCCAGAACATTGATGACCCCTCCCTGATCCAGGCATTTCACGACACACCCCTGTATATTCCGGGCTTGTTTAGAGCCAGGCCTCAGGGTTGGCGGGTGAGGGGCGACAATTGGGGGGGTATGGGGTCCTATCACACCACCACCTTCCGGCCACCATGGGGCAACCACGGGGCACCATGCTTCCCAGGAGCTGAACTTCCAGTTCAAGCTGGATATAAGGGTAATGTGACAAACAGACTATTTAGGATCGAGTTTTTGTCTACTTGTGTTTCCTTTGGTGAGTTTATTCTGGTATTACCCTTTTCTGGGAACTGACTACGGCTTTGAATTCTCTGGGATTGTTTTA
>JBBIGA010000035.1:3783844-3804860 GCA_037576975.1 Alestes dentex | reverse complement strand
GGGAGAGGGAGAGAAAGAGAGAGAGAGAGAGAGAGAGGGAGGGAGAGAGGGAGGGAGAGAGAGAGAGAGAGAATGAGAGAGAGAGAGGGAGGGAGAGGGAGAGAGAGAGAGGGAGGGAGAGGGAGAAAGAGAGAGGGAGGGAGAGAGGGAGGTAGGGAGAGAGAGAGAGAGAGAGAGATAGAGGGTCTGCTGGTAGATAATGTTTCAGGCCTCATAGGTTTATCTAGTCAGTGTTTTTCCAGAAGTTTCTACAACAGCTTTAATGATGTGGGAATGGAGGCGTTCATGATGCTCCTCTGCGGTTCTTCTCCAGAACTCCAGAATTTCAGTGGAGGATTTAGTGGGTCTGAATATTTGCTCACAGCAGCAACTGACCTGGGACCTGCCAGCTCCCTCCTCGCCCTGTTCTCACAGATGGACAGATCCTCAGGCTTCAAACATCAGGGAGCATCAGCATCTTCATCACAGAGGCTGTTCATACTGCAAATACTGACTGTTGACAAGTTTCCACGGAGAAAACACTTTCTGCAAACACCCCGCACTAAACAATGTTTCCTGGATTCTAAAACATTTTTAAATTTACTGATACCCACATAGGAAAAATGAGCCAGGTCTCATTACCGTAAACCTCTAATAGATGCACAAACACAAACTGTTATGACAAGTAATGTAACAGAACACTGCAAGACTGTAACCTTCATTAATTTATCATTTTCATTACAAAAGCTCTGACAGACAGAGAGAGACAGTCTGAGGAACTCACACTGCATTCAGTTATTTAACACTTTTATAATAATGAAAGCAGACAGTGCTTATATTGATTATACCCTCAGACCAGCTTTAGCTTAGAAGAAGATTCTTCTGCTGGGGTTCGGCAGCAACACGCGTGTGCAGACAAACCGCACACTGCGTTCAGACAAACCGCACACTGCGTTCAGACAAACCACACACTGTGTTCAGACAAACCGCACACTATGTTCAGACAAACCGCACGCTGTGTTCAGACAAACCGCACGCTGTGTTCAGACAAACCTCACACTGTGTTCAGACAAACCGCACGCTGTGTTCAGACAAAGCAAACACTGTGTTCAGACAAACCACACGCTGTGTTCAGACAAACCATACACTGTGTTCAGACAAACCACACACTGTTCAGACAAACGGCACACCATGTTCAGACAAACCACACACTATGTTCAGACAAACCGCACGCTGTGTTCAGACAAAGTGCACACTGTGTTCAGACAAACCGCACACTGTGTTCAGACATACCACACACTGTGTTCAGACAGACCACACACTGTGTTCAGACAAACCATACATTGTGTTCAGACAAACCACACACTGTGTTCAGACAAACCGCACACCATGTTCAGACAAACCACACACTGTGTTCAGACAAACCACACACTGTGTTCAGACAAACTGTACACTGTGTTCAGACAAACCGCACACCATGTTCAGACAAACCACACACTGTGTTCAGACAAACCACACTGTGTTCAGACAAACCACACACAATATATATATACATATATATATATATATATAGGTAAAAATGAACAAATGACACATGCTGAATTTTTATGATTATTTCTGCTCTACATATTTTTAGCTCTGCTGGACAGAAATCTGGGTAATTTTTCTTGCTCACATCAAGAACACTCTGAAGTTAACCACCAACAGAGTCAACACATCATATGACACACTGGCTGAAAAGCCATTGGTCATCTGATTTCAGTTTCATTTTAATTAGCTGTCTAATAGCATAGATTTGCACATGCATCGTTTACTCATAGGGGCTCCACTCAAATTTCCTGCAAGAGCAAGAAACACTAAAAGATGCATGATGCATTTCGGCTGCGTGCCTGCACACATACTGTAGAAAAGTGGGTACTGTGATTTTGATATGCCTTAAATAATTGCATTGTCATAATTGTGGAATAATAGCTGTAGAGTATTTATACTTCATGCACAGTGGAATAAAAACATCTTATTTTAATCTAAAGAAAACAATTCATGTGTTAACAAACAATTTAATCTGTTTTTATTTGACTCAAATAAATACTTTGAGCAAAACTAAATTTTAACGAGCAAAAAGAAAATATTTTACACCAATTCAAAGCTCAAAAATGCTCAACTTAATATGAACATGAATATGTTCACTTCTTTTGATATTGTAGATCTTAAGCAGACCTATAAATGAGGGTGCCAGAAAAGGTTCTTTGTAACAGTTCCATAGAAGAACCACTCTTAACTTCCTAAAGAGCCTTTGCTGTGGGTAGTTTGTGTTAATGAGACACACAGTTGCAAAGAACCGCTACACAATTTAAAGTATCTATGCCAAAAGTATTGCATAAGGGTTTTTGTAGAATATGAGGGTTTTTTGATGAAATATCTAAGGATCCTAATATTCAAGAACATCCTGTAGGAATACTGTAAACACTGTACAGGACTTCAGTATCTGTAGAACTGCAATAAATACATGAGTATGAAGTATGATTTATGAAGGTTGGGTCAGTAGACGTTGTGATGGCTTCTTCACAATTGTGCGTCCCATTTACATATTAACATATCACTTGAATGCCTTGGCCCATGTATGGTTTCTCATGTGTCTTTGTTTTAGATAAAAGGGGAAGTCAGAAAGTCAAGTAAAAAAAAAGAAAAAGAAAAACACCAAGGGAAGTAGCTACAAGTAACTTAAAATGAGGAAGCTCACCAAGACTTCCAGTTAAAGCTGTTGCTTTTTTAGACTTGTGACAAGTTCATATACTGTGTTTCGCAGGGCGTTTGGCTTCCGACCGAAGACGGGCCTCGGTGCTAAAGATCTTCTCCTAGAGCAAGGGGTCCTGCTGGTGCTGCAGTGTTTGAACTATCCAGCTCATTTTTGGCCATACCACATCCTGTTCAGCTAGACTGCACTTCAACATGGTCGCCATCACGCACTGCCACAGCCTCAAGTAGAAGAGCGTTACACAAGTCAAGCAAGGTAAGGCCAATTTTGCTTCAGTACAGTTTTATTTTACTCTTGCAGCAGCTGTTTGATCATATGGGCTTGTAATAGAATTGACCTGTCCGTCCCTTACTAATTTGCTATAATGAATACATTTTATTGGCCACAAGTCTCGTTCAGATATGTGTCTTCTAAATTTTCAGTTTGATTTGTTTAGCTGTTGAGGTGGTTGTGTAGAAAAATGCATTGTAAAAAAAGTTTCTAATCCGTTATTAATTTGTATTTGCAGCAGTGTATCAATTTAATGAAAATTATTGAGTGATTCCAACAGACGAACAGAAGGGAATTTAACATGCAGACTCATTAAAAAGCTCTCAATGCCACAAGCTCAAATTCTTGTGAAATAGCATTTTTATGAAATATGCAAGCTTTATTCTTCATAGCATGTAGCAGTTGTGTGTTGTGGTGGATATATCTGATCTCTTATTAGTTACTCACTTTGAAGCAAACATTTAAAGCTTTTGCGTGGAAATATATTCAACAGCTGTTTGTGTTAAATACATCTATATTAAAATCAGCTAATATCAGATATCATAAGCATTAAAGACATTTACTTTATGAATATATGAGTTTATTTTGAGTTCCAAAACAGCTGCATAATAGTAGTTGAGAGCTATTGATTTGGTTTAAAAATGGGGCTCATAAAAAACCAAGATTATTGCAGTGGGAACTATTTATTCATCACTGGGAACTATTTATCTATCATTGCTGGATGTTAGTTTTTACCTTCAGCTTCATGAATTTATACCATTTTTCCAAACCACTATGCACTGCCAAGATAAATGAATTGGGAACTATTTCTTTACATCATTGCTGTGTGTTAGTTTATACATTCAGCTTCATATATTTATACCATCTTTCCAATCCAATATACAGTGAGTCAGATTATGCATCTGCCAAATTATCCATCTGCCTCTAGCCTTTTGGAGCTAATACCATTAAATCCATGATGTCAAAGAACTCTTAGAGTATGGATAGGCGATATGACATAACTAATAATATCACAATCATTCAATAAATTATTGCGATACACAGTGTGGCACAATATTTATTTGTCAAATGTGTTCAACTTAACAGGACAGTTTATGCTCTGCTTTAATGAAATCATGCAGGTCAGTGTTCTTTTAAGTACTGTTGATATCCGCACAATGCTCAGAAAAGGTTATTGTGGCATATTTGATCTTGATAAAAAATAATAATTCTTATTACTCTATATTAGAGAACTATGGTGAAATTTCCATAGGAATGGCAAAAGAGTTGAGAAAGGGGTCTTTCTGATTAATTAATTTATTGATAATTTTGTATTTATTCTTGTGTTATTTGTGGAGTTATCTTTATTTTACTTTTTTGGTTTATAGTACTATATAGTACTATATATCAAATGATATATTAAATCCATACATAGTACTATATAACTACAATATAGACTGTGAATTGGTTTTCACATCTAGATGGTAAAATATAGAGGTCTTTCACATCTGTTTTATCATTCTAAAATAGTTGCACTAGATGATATCATATTGAAACTCGATAGAAGTAAAGTCTGGTTGGTTTCCTTTGGACCATTGATCCTTTAGAACAGAAAGTTGGCGCCTTTTTACTGTTTGGTTCGAGATGCCGTTACCAGAACAATGACCTTTCATGCCCAGTCAGCCGAACCCCCTCTGTATGGAACCTTCTGCGGTCAGAGCATTGCGTTCGTCTGTACCTGCGCTCTCTTTCAAGAGCAAGTGTAACGCTGAGGTTTTCTGTCTCCGAGGTGCACTGCGTGTTTGAATTGTGTCTGAAAAGGACAGCAGGATGTATACCTTCCTGTTACATTATTTGGCCTTTTTTAACTGTGTAGACATTCAGCTTAAAGGTAAAAAAATGTTCAATGTTTCGCCATCCTTAAAAAAGGCAACCGAATCTAGAAATTCTGTCCATATCATTTTTTGCATTCCCGAATAAAGTCAGATCCATAGTGCTCCTGGTACAGTGTGTGTTACAGTGTGTCCTGGGAGTGGCTGTCTAGGAAACTGACATTTAGTCTTTCAGATTGTTAGCTCTGTGCTCAACTTTGCAATTAATTATCTTTAACACTGGGGTGGGTAATATGACAATATTATCTTCATTATAAATGACGCTGAAATACACTTCTGAGTGTATCATTAGAAATTCCAGTACACTGAACAGCTGCTTGTATCATAAAAAGGCATAGTTGTCTATAAACAGCAAAAAAGGCAAATTCCTAAAAAGGTAAAGTATCTTCAGTCTTGATTTAGATCATCATAGCCTGTAAAAAAACACCAACCATTGTATAATAAAATGTATAGCAACATGTATATGCGTTTTCATACAAGTAGCCTATTCCATGTCATGCCAAAATTTTTACCAGAATTACCAATAGTTATTTTTTTCACCTGTTCTGTGTTTAATAGTCTTTTGTAAATGCGGCACTTTTGTCCATTCCAGTACTCTATAAAGAGTCCCAGGTTGTGAAAAATCAGTTTAGGTATTGTGCTCAGAGACAGTGGAGGTTGTGTTGATTTAGACACAGCAAGTAGAGTACTGTGCAGAAGCCGTAGGCTCGCGTACAAATTGTTTAAAAACATTTATCTGAACAGTAAGGGCCTTCAGCCAGCCCATAACCATTAGAATTAATGCAAACAAACAATAAAGCATGAAATAATATCAAGATTTGTTTTACTTGAAGTTTTGATGGTTAGAACAAGATTTGGTTCCAGGTTTAACCTTCAGCCTTTGCATGGATTTGTGAAACGCCATCAGCAGCTCCTGGTTTACTCTAATGAAGCATAGATTGAGCTGAACCGGGTATTTTATCCATTTGATGAGAATTACAATGTAATACTGCGCTTCCATGAGGAGAGGTCTGGGAAGGCTTACGCAAACACTTTGACATATATAAAAAATCATGATTTACTGTATTAATATTATTTGTATACATTCTAATATTTTCTTTCCCAAACATATACTGCTCGGCTAAAAAGGTTTGAAATGTAATTTTTTCAGGTGTTTTAAGACTTTTGCATGGTTCTGTATGTCATTTGTCTGAAAACTCGACTGGAGAGACGCAATTGGTCAAAATAAAATTGTCATTTTTTTAGGAATTCCTGTGAAAGGAGAAAATGAATCCATCAATGACCCTATTTAATGCAACTCATTCAAATCAAACTGAATCAACTCTTTTTCATTGTAAGTGTATTATTACAAGGATCAGCCCATGAACATGTTGGTTGATTTTGGAACCATGCTACACACTTATGCACCCAGAATAGACAGAGAATGTGTTAAAGGAGTTCCGACACAGTAGATGTGTAGAGACCGTGACACATTGGTTCTCAGTCAGAAACCTCTAAATATCATGTTCGTACTGTGAGGATGTTTTATTTTGCTGCTGTGACATCTCTCTTCATTTTTGTACATTCATGCCTGCAGGAAAAATATTTTCCTGCAAAAACATTTATGGATCTTTTAATCGTTTAAACTGTTTTTTGACTGAGGAGAAAATGAGCCAAGAAGCAAAAAAAGTGTAAAAAAAAAAAGGCGTGAGTGACAGCTGACTAGAGTTAGCCACGCAGCTGTTACCCAAAGCATTACCCACACCTATTACTGAGTGAGAAAGATATGCAATAGCAGAAAACTGAACTGTCACTCTGAGAAGAGCTCTGCACTATAATATAATACCATCTTCAGGATTTGACAGGTATAGGGTTTTTAATTCTATGTTTTACTGAACTGGTGTTGATTCGGGTTTGATTTTTAATTGACAGTATGAATGGCTTCTCTGTGCAGCTCCAGCTAATTAGTGGTAGATCAATAGATTTGCTTGTCTACAAAGTTTTAGTGCAACTGTAGGACAGGTTTGATAAGTCTTGAGTTTTTGTCCTTATGATTTTGCTCATTCAAAAAATGAATCTCAGCTACATAAATGCTAGAGAGAGAGAGAAATGCAGGTAACTACACTACTGCTTAATGGCAAAAGTAGCTTAATACACTATAGCTTGTTCCTTCATGTCACCTCTGAGACAAATTCAGTTCCTGCAGGTTCAACAGTTTGTTTGAAATGTGACTGAAGACGACAGCCTGGGCTTGAGAGCTTGTGAGGCATAGCAACAGTAACCACTGGGGTCAGAGCATAACAACCTGTCCATTCTAGCTAAGTGATGGACAGTTTATATTTTAGTAGCCTAAACTCTTTGTTCGTATTGTAATAATTTAAAAAAGTGTTGCTTTGAATTCTTGATTTGATTATATCAAATACATATATCATTAATTAATCACACCAAGACAGTTCTTGTCAAAACGTAAGTCCATTTTTATTCATGCGGAGCCAGAATATTGTTTTGAATCAATTAAATTCTCTTTTTTTTTTTTCCAATGTAGCATTTGTCATCGCTGTCAGTGTTGGAAAATAGCAACGCTACCGTCACAGATGAATAGATTATTTCTCTTTTAACTGAGATAAGTAGTTAAAATAATGCCTTTGCGACTTGTAGCAATGCGTCCCAAAGGTTAAAAAAAGAACCTCAGGGGCACTCCATGTCTGGAGGTCCCAAGGACTTTCCTTCAGGAGAAAAGTGGCAGAGGTCTCCAGCCTCAAATTGCAGTGTTGAACTTGTGGAACGTCTAACACTGTGTTGAGGTGCTCAAGAATACTCTTGAAAATGAAGCAGATGAATATACTAATCAAAATGGCATAGTTGATTTTTTCATTAAAGCAATAGTTTATTTTTAAAAAATACAACACTATGTTTTCTCTGGTGCAAAACTCAGAAGATATGTATAGCATGTATAGCAGTGCAAGAAGCCACATAATTGTATTGCTATTTTATGATTTTATTTATCAAACACAACTTTTAATTAAAGTTGTGGGCTAACAAGGGGTCTGCCTTAGATTAGTGAACCCTTAGAAATGATCAGTAAAGGCCAGTGGTAAAGAAAGAATGTTGTAATTTTATATTAATGTGGTTCATGCATAGAATGTAAATCAATTGTAATTTATTACACATTCATCTAATTATCTAATTATGTTAAATAATCAAATATACATCCAATTAATGGCTAAACTACAACAGTAGACATCTAAGGGATCACTGAAACTGGACTAGGCAAAGTTGTAATTCTGAAAATAGTGACATCAATATTTTATTCCAGTTTAAATTCTGGTTCTCCCACAGGTCATGTTCATGGTGGCTGTCTCCTCACTTGGAACAGTGAAGAATCGTTACATAAGACTAAATGTGAAGGAAAGTGAAGGAAAATTTCCAACCGAAGCTAAAAAACAAACACTTGCTTCTGTGTTATTCTGTCCATTATGCGGTTTCTGTAAGACGCATTATCCAGTGAATGAATTTCTTCTTTCTCTCATTATTTGCGTTAGGAGAGCATGAGGGTGACTTTTAATGGTATCTTCTGGTGTATCAATGGTCATCAGTCAGTGAATCAGTAAAATACAGTGACTCTTGTAGGCTGGCCTGTTAGACAGTCCAGCAATTACAAACCAATGAGAGAAATCTCTGTTCTCCCTCTTTCAGGTGATTAGAGTGGGATTTCTCTGGGCACTTGAAGCGAGGTGAGCAGTCATGGCAGATAAAGTGCCGACTTTGTCTTTCTTCTATGGCAACATCACTCGAGAGGAGGCAGAGGACTACCTGAGGCAGGCCGGCATGAGCGATGGCCTCTACCTGCTGCGGCAGAGCAGGAACTACCTGGGGGGCTTTGCTCTGTCAGTGGCCTACAACCGCCAGTGCTACCACTACACCATCGAGAGGGATCTGAATAACACCTATGCCATCGCGGGTGGGAAATCGCACCGGAATCCAACGGACGTGATTGACTACCATGCGCAGGAGTCAGACGGGCTAATCTGTCTGCTGAAGAAACCCTGCAACCGGCCCCATGGCGTCGTTCCCAAAGTGGGGGCCTTTGAGGACCTGAAGGAGCAGCTCATCCGGCAGTATGTCAAACAGACCTGGAACCTGCAGGTTAGTGACAGCACACCTTTTTACCAGCTGGGTCAGGCATCCACAGCAGTGCCATCGGACTCCAGTCCATTTCTTGCTGTTTTTGGAGCATAATTCTATTAGTAGTGCAATAATACTCAAAATCTTGGGTTTTGTACATACTTTTGTTCACTTTTATACATAACAGTGTACAAAAACATGATATTGAGATAGTGACTAGAAAATGACTGTGGCGATCTTAAATGATTGTGGTTAAGTGCAGGCCTAGTGCAGAGTTTATATAGTTTTTATATACAGTAGAGCCCCGAAACTGGTGGGGGTTACGTGCCAAGAGTACCCACAAATTGTGAAAAACTGCTTTTTTGTAATGTGGTAAAAAAAACACTAAAAATGCCTATTTTTATAGTGTAAACCTGAAATATGGCCCCAGATATGCTACCAAAACACTTTAATTTCATTTTAAACTCAGCTAAATATATTACCCTTAAATTACCCTTTTCTTTTGTATAAGCAGGTAAATACAGTAATAATTTTACTTCATTTACAGTAATGAAAAGACAGGGCTTTAAGAAGAATAAAATGAAAATTACGAGAACACTCAGTGAAACACTCAAGGTAGCTCCACGCGGGAAATGTTATGATGCGGGAATGATGGACTGCAGCTGCCAGAGATGCATCACAGGGCAACAGCCAATAAATTATATATTGGCACAAAAAAAGCCAAAAAATGCGGAGGATATTTGCGGTTTCTGCGAATTTGCAGGGTTTCCACGAAAAATTATTAGTTAAGTTCTAAAAAAACCTGCAAATGACTGACACCACAAACTCTCTGGAACTCTGGGGAACTTTGCAGGGGAAAACTTTACATATACATACATACATACATACATACATACATACATACATACTTGTCATTTCCATTACTTGTGCCACTGCAAAGTAATTTGCAATTTGCAACATAAAACAACTTGTCATATGTATACTGACACAAGCTGTGCACAAATTAAACACACTATTCAGTGCTTATGCATGTGTTATGAAGTTCCTATGAAGGTTCGTATTAAAGTATTATATTACTGAACTTGGAGAACGGAGAAATATTCACCTAACCACAACTCCCTATTCATTAATATTGAATACAATTATAGGGGACACAATGTATTAAGCAAACAAATGCATGTGCTACTACAGCAGACTCATTCATTACATTTAACGCCACACATCATGTGCTTTAGTATACATTGTTCGTAACCTACCCACAGGGCACTTGGGGATTGTAACTGTGCGTGATATTCTCCACTTTGTTTTTGAACACCTCTACAAAACACCTCCCAAAAAGCATGTGTGAATCTGGTGAATAGGCTTCAGGTTTAGACATGCCAGAGTTTTGCATATAGGGAAAACATCTTAAACCCTCAGGAAGACCCCAGCTCTACAGTTCGGCCATTATTTAAGTAACTTCCTTACTTATCCACACCTGACACACAGAAATTACGTAACATGAGAAAACTTCAGTTTTTCACTCTCAGGCAAGAGTCAATTTGTGCTTAGCCTTAATGGACTTGCCACTGTTTCATAACTGCATGCTTTACATATAGGTTTCCGAGTAGTTTCCAAACAGTTCATAGCAGCTGCTGAACAATAAGCACTAAGCTTAATAACTGAGTAATAAATGTGGTGTTGGAGGAGTTAAAAAGTGTAAATCATTTAGAGTTTTTTTTTTTGACAGCTCAGACAGCTTTTTGTAAAATGTGCAGATGTTTGTAAAAGGTGCCAGCCTTGTTAAAATGTGTGTTTCAGTTAACTTCCACCGGAAGAGTGACGTTAAAATGTAACCAACTGAATTGATCTTTGTGCTGTTTTTTAATGTGAAATTACTGTCCAGAATTTCAGTGTACAAAAGTATAATGACTATAAAACTCTGTTACTCTTAGCTGTATTTGCAACAATGTGCATAATGTACAAAAAATGAATTCAACATATTTATTACTTTAATAGCAAAAAGCGTCTGAAAAACACATTTTTTATCACTTTGCCTGACACTGATACAACAAAATGATGTCAGTCCTCATCTTCAAGGACTCACCCTTATTTTCATGGTATTCTTTATGTTTTGAGAATGCTTATGGAAACTGAGGCTGCAGATTGGAAGTGTTTCCAAAGTTTACAAAGCTATTTGTATTTTTCCAGCTTCTGTTTTTTTTTATATAAGAAAATGCAGAAAAAGTTAAGGGATGCGTTAAATGCCTTTAAAATAAAGTGCCATGCTGATGTCAGGTCAGGCCTCGTTTACTAAGTAATGAAATAAAACTGTGTGTGATTTTTTGTTGCCGTTCGCCACAATGTGTGTTAATCTCGGAGCACAATGCATTAGAAATGTTTTTTGTCCAGGGTGCTGCTCTGGAGCAGGCCATCATCAGTCAGAGGCCTCAGCTGGAGAAGCTGATTGCCACCACAGCGCATGAGAAGATGCCATGGTTCCACGGCATGATCACACGCGAAGACTCAGAGCTGCGCTTAAACTCCAACTCGCGCACCAACGGCAAGTTTCTGTAAGTAAAGAACGTGTGTTTCACTCATACAGCCGACACCAGCACTTCACAGCAGGCACATCATGGCCACAGGTGTAAGCTACAGGATGAGAAGATAACAATTTCTGCTTCTATTTAGGGATTCCAGATTCTTTATTCGTAAACGCTTTTACGATTCCTCTAAAAAATTGTGATAAATGGCTGAATGTATGGCTCCAGCACAAAATAAGAGAATTTATTTTTAAATCAGCATCTCTAGGAGTCTGACAACCATTCCATGCCAGTGTCTGTTAAATTCCTACACAAGCACCTCATTCTGCTTTATAAGGTACTGATTGGTGATCACCTGAATCCAATCTTATTTCATGAGGAAAAGTATAAAAACACTGCTGTGATCAACACCCTCCCAGTTGGATGGCAAAACACTAGTAGAAGTTCGTCAAAGGTAATTGTTGCCATTTTGTTTAAGAGTGAACAAGAGATTGGTAAAATCTGAGAAACGGAACACTTTTGCAGTGGTCTCTTAGTTGTTTCCAGAGCTGTGTATATGCTATAATCAGGTAGTAAAGCTTGTATCAATTAATTCTCTCCCCATAATCTCCACAAATCTTCATGAAGGAAGTTTATAACCTGGGAACACAAACATGGAAATGACATTTCATTTTAATTGTAAAGCTTGTCAAGTCAAGTCGAGTCAAGTTTATTTATATAGTCCACTATCATACACAAAGGTCATTGAATGTATTTTACAGGCATAGAATAAAAATATTAATAAATCAGGAAACATAGTAGGAGGTAATAAAAGAATAAAATAAGATTAAACGTGCGATAGATGTGCAGATGTTCAAAAGAAGGCAGAGGAGAATAGTGCAGTTTTTAGCAGCTTTTTAAAGTTGGTGCAGATCTGATATTGATGGGCAGTTGGTTGGACAGCATAGTGGATAAACACCATTTCACCAGATTTAGTTTCACCACTAGCTGAGCAGCTCCTGTAGATCTAAGACACCCACCAGGATTACATACTTCAAACATATCTGTATTCAGGGCCCAAACCATTAAGTGACTTGTACACAATGAGTAATGCTGTGAAATCAATTCTGTACCGAACTGGAAGCCAGTGCAAGAACCTGAGAATTGCTGTGGTGCTGTGATCTCTTTTCTTGGGTTATGAAGTTTCTATAGCATCGGCTCTCTTGATGAGTTACGGTTTAATAGTCTGTCGACTATATTAATTCTTCCAGTTAATAATTCAAATGTTTCTGGTAAAGCAAAATCTGTGGTGCTCTTAAAAACCAGGCCTGACTGTTGGAGAATAAAAAAGCCAATAAAAGCTAAAACAAAAGCGAAGCTGAAAGAGGAGCTGAGAAAGCTGAGTTGAACTGCAATAAGGAAGAGAGAAAAAAAAGTGTCAAGTCATTATAAATAGTCCTATAATTGTTTGTTTGTTGTACCTCTGGCTCACAACATACCTTTTATTAGAGTGTATTGCACTGTATTTCATTTTCCACCAAAGTCTGTGGTTTTATGTGCCAAAAACATAATTAATTGTTACATGATTATTTCATTCTTACACATTTTCTCTCTTTGAATTTAACAGCTATTTCTGTTACTGTACCTTTGGGGCTGATATATGTAAATGAGCTCTGATCTGATTGGCTGCAGTTTATTGTGCTTAATTCAAAAAGCAGCCCAGAGTGAAACACTCCTTTCAACTTCAGTGTGAATGGGAGCGGAGCTAAACTGCTGTAGACTGAATAAGCAGAAAGGTCTATAGCTTAGTTGCCATATAAAGACGGTGCAGACTGAGAGGTGAATAAAATGTTTTGATATTTGAAATTTAAAAAAAAATTAGTACTACATCACACTCTTTAATTTAAAAAAGTGAGAATCATTTTTTCTGTGATGTAGGCAATTTAAGCATTCTCACTTTTTTACACTCTTTCTTGCCGTGTCACAAACACGTAAATTAAATAGCACTGGACAATGGTATGAAAATCTAGCCCTGCATGTGGAGTACTGAAACAAAATTTGTCACTTCATAATTCTGTAAAAGAAATTTTGAGGCTTAACGTGGGTATAAACTGGTTAAAATTCAATATGAGGAAAATTTTCATAGAATAAATAATGCGTCAACTCAAGCTTTATATTTTGTATGGGTTAAGACTGTATGTGGCTTATGTGGGCCACTTCCTATGAAAATGAGTCTTTTTTAATGTTCAAACTCATGCACACTGCCACACGCTCAGAGAGAAAGAGAGAGAGAGCAAGAGACAGAGAAACAGAGAGAGAGAGAGAGAGAGAGAGAGAGGGAGGCGCTGTGGTTTCCGTTCTCAGAGGACTTCCTGAAATGACCAAAAAAATCAAGAAGGAGGAGTCTGAGAAAATGAGAATGTGTGTATTAGTGTTTGCAAATATATATGTGTGTGTGCATGAGTGTGTGTGTGCATGAGAGAGAGAAAGACTGTGTATTTTATTAATAAGAACTTTCTGAAAATGTCATTATTTTGGCCAAACAAAAGGTGAGATAACAATATTTCAATGATGAATGTATTATTTTTCAGTTTTCAGATAAATTAATCAGTAAAAAATTATTAGTTTACTTTGTCATTAACACATTATCATTAAGAAAACATATGTCCATTATATACACATGTATAATTCTAAATAAGAAAGACTGAAATATTTGTATCTCGACGCTTTAAAGAGTCCTGTTACTTTGAGAGATGCTGCTGTAGCATCACCTAGTGGTGGGTTTAGCTGCTGAGAGATGTGCAGAATACTAAAGGTTTTATATTTTGTCTTTATAAAATATTATTCTCCTGTTGTCAGAATACGTCAGCGAGACTCCAACGGCTCCTTCGCCCTCTGTTTCTTACACAACGGCCAGGTCATGCACTACCGCATCGACAAGGACAAAGCCGGCAAACTTTCCATTCCTGATGGGAAGAAGTTTGACACACTTTGGCAGGTAATTAATCCATATTACAGCCATGGAGATGAATGATTGACATCTAAGAGGTTTGATTTTGAAAGGTGCAAAAAGCATAGAAATGAACATAAAAACCATTTTGGTCATCAGTTTAGTCCTTCGGTCAAACTGTGGTAAACATGCTGAATCCAGTCAGACAGAAACTTCTTTTCTCTTCTTTTCTCTTAGCTAGTGGAACATTATTCCTACAAACCTGACGGCTTGCTGAGAGTGCTGACAGATCCCTGCGCAAATACTGGTGGTGGACATATTTCATTCCTTTTAAAACTGAATGGGTGGATGGAAGGATGGATGGAAGGATGGATGGATGGATGGATTGATTGTTGCATGGATGGATAGATGGATGGATGGATGCATGCATGAACAAATGAATGTATGTAAAAAATGAATGTATATATAAATGTGCTTACAACATGTATGTATTAATGGAGAAATAGCTAGACAAATAAATGGATGGATGGTTGTGTAGGTGGATGGATGGATGAATGGATGGATGGATGGATGAATGGATGAACAGATGAAGGAGTGTAAAGAGAACTGACTATATGTAAATGTACTTACAATGTGTAGATAAGAATAGATGAATAGCTAGACAAATAAACGGATGGATGGTTGTGTAGGTGGAGGGATGGATGGACAGATGAAAGGATGATCAGATGGATGGATGATGGATGGTTGGATGCATGGATGGCTGAATTAACAGTTAAAATGAACTGATAAATAGATGGGTAGTAAACCTGGCAGATATGAATGAATGATAATTAATGAGGGGTAATGGGTGTAAAATCAGAGATGAAACTGTATGGAAAAATAAGGATCCATTGCTATGTTTGTTTACACACTGTGGTTTATATGTTTAGGCTTAGGCCGTCCTGCACTTCCTTCGAATCATCCAGGGGTGAGTGCCGATCTATCACCATAATTAAGAGGTTCAGAGGGCAAACTTGAGATTAAATATTCACCTATGCAGTTATATTCTCCACCAGATAGTGTTAATTTGTTTTGAAAATACGGTCATTTACCAGAAAGTATTAAAGGATTTACAGGCACACCACAACCTGTTATAATGTGTGTTAAACTGAAATAGGGGATATGAAAGGCATGTTTTATGTACACACTGTCAGCCATAAACTTTCCTCTGCACCACAATATTGACACAACAGTACAATTTTCCCTGGCAGAAGCTGTTTCCGGAAAGCAGCACATGCAGTTTATAGCATCTTAACAGGAGTCTGGCAGTGTCATCCCACCTGTGTTCAGTGGCTTATTTATTGTGAATAATAACATGTATTTACTTATCATTTAATATTGACCTGAGAGCAATTTTAACATTGTAAATCATCTTCAGGGTTAGTATAATTGTACCTCAGCTTTTTGCATGTTTTTAACCATTAACAGTATTACTAATGTCAGTGCATGAAGCATTACCTTTGGGCTAGAGTCAATAAGTGATGCAGTGTATCCTCTCTAAAATTGTGGTTTCTAGCGGCTTGGTGCGAGTGGAATTCTCTCCAGAATCAAATCCTACTCCTTCCCAAAACCTGGTCAAAAAAAGGTGCATAAACATGCCAAACCCTCCTCTCCTCCCCACTCATAACGCATTGCTCTCATCCACTACTGCTGCTAACCCTCCTCCATGGGGTTGCCTGTGCCCTCTCTCATCTCTTCCTCCACTCAACTCCCTGCACGTCACCTCTATTCGTCCGACACGAGCCCACCGGCCACTTTTCCCCATTAGCATGCGGTTTGCATTTGGTGCCCGAATGTCAATTTAGAAACTCAAAAGCTCCCAGGTTTGCAATACAGTCCACATGTAAAACTAGTCTCATCATTCTGAAATTCACCCAGCTGCTATGTTTACATTTTTTTTAGATTTTCTGACAAATAGACATGCAGCGCTAACCTGTGAGCTTTACAGTTTCCTCTTTTTTGCTACTCAATAAGCAGCATTTTAATGCTTTTGTTTGAAATGTCTAAACCATGGCCCACTGGCTTAGCAACCTTCCAGAAGGGACTTGCCATTGTGGTAAATTACTCAAAATAGACCCAGTAATGTAAGCGTCTGCACCAAAGCAAGGCGCCAAAGTTATAAAGCGAAACTTTCAGAAGGACTACACTTAGATCCAGGTACATCTTTTAACATTCATATACAATCAAAGTTGCCTATAGTGATAATCATGCCTCAAATTACATTATTCACATTTCCACATTAACTTCTTGTTTTTTTAATGCTGAAAGAAGTTTAAGAGCATCCGCTGTGGCGCCATCTAGGGGTCATTAGAAGGTTCTGCAGTTTTTAGCTAGAAGTCTTTTTTTTTTTTTCACCGATAAACCACTTCATCAATGAATAAATGAATCAGTAATAAATTGCTGGCACTACTTCACAGTACAACTACCCTTATAAAGGGTTTATAAATGGTTGAGAATCTTTCAGGTCATAAACCTTTAAATCCCTAATAAACAGTTATAACACAAAAATAAAAAAGGCATCATTTATTTATTGCTTGCCAAATCAAGAGCCCTAATTAACATGTACTGTTAAAGCTTATATCTTGCTGTTTACTGATCCATCAGTCATCCAGAATTCTACTTGTTAGCCTTAACAGAATAATTAGTTAATTATAAACAGCTCACTGATGCCAGTTTATGGTTGTTTGTGACCTAATTAATAACTGTTAATGAATGAATTTTAAGTCATTCATAAACCCTTTATAAGGATAGTCTTATTCATGTAATATATATGTGGTGTCATTCCATTTATCACAAATTCAGCTTTATTTCATTGATTTCACCTATGCCTGCACAAGATTAACTCTTTTCTTTTTTTTTATACTTTACATGATGAAATCTCCTCTCATTCATGGACTTCCACTAGAACCTAGAACAAAATGTGTTTTTTTTAAAGACAGAAAATAGCAAACGAAACACTTTTGATGCAAAAGGGCCATGAAGGAGACTGGGAAGCAGAGTGTGGTGTGGTGTGGTGTGTTTGTGTGTGTTTTTGATTAACACGGTGTGTCATCAGCCATTGTCTGTGTAGTTCTGTGCCTCTCTATCATTCTAATCGTTTTCTTGTCTCGTGTGCCCACAGCCCAGACACAGTTCTCCGGAATTCCTTGCCACCCAGAGTAACCCTTATGAAAGGCCAAAGTCTTCCGGCACAGGTTAGTTTAGTTTTTCATAATAAGCCTATGAACAACTGTCAAACTTATTTTATTGATGGGATATCCCAGCTCACCTCAAGTCTGGCTCATAACATCATGGATTACTTTTTAAAAAAATAAGTAGCACTTTACTTGAACTCATACATAACACTGATATAGCCATGCCATAAACATGTCGTGGCATTCGAGCTTCCATAACCGATTATGTCCATGAACATAACAGTGTCCTGCTATCATTGTTGTTATGACAGTTTTTTTTATATTGGTACAGTTTGTAACACATGCTAATTTAAGATGTGACACTGTTATATTAATAGACATATTCATAACAGCATACAACATCTACCATGAAATGATAGGCCGATGTTATGTTTGCTGGAGTAAAATGATCAAAGCATCATGCAGAAATCAATTTAATATAACCATTTAAAAAAACTGTGCCATACATTCTTTTTTAGTTTTCCTCATCAGGTTCCAAATTACACCTTAAACATCACGACTTAAAGAATGTGCTGAAAAGAATAGTTTTTCTTTTCAAATCAGCTTGGTTCATGTTATACATTTCAACAACAAATTCATGTATTGCATTAAATCTTGCATAATATCTTAATAAATGAACAGAATGTAAACGAAATGTTTTTGCCCTTTTTTACCCAGGAACTTTAAAATTATGCAGTATTTGAAGTTACACAAGGATTTTAAAAAGTATATGAATGAATAACAGAAACATGAATAACAGAAAACCCCTGCGGTGGGCTGGTCCCCCCCTCAGAGTGAGTCCCTGCCTTGTGCCCGTAGACCCCAGGATTGGCTCCGGGTACCCGCAACCCTAGTAAGGATTAAGCGGTTACAGAAAATGAATGAATGAATGAATGAATAACAGAAAGCCCCTTTCCTTTAGTTTGGAATCTTGCATGGTTACATGAATGTTTATTGCTTGAATTTGTTTTCTAGGAATTCAGTGATGTGGGCTGCTGTGGAATTACCTAGTTATAAGAGTTACTATAGGCAATGAGTTTCTCTTCCTTCTTTATACTCGCAGTCTTGTTGTAATTATTGGTCTTCTTTCACAGATATGCCCATGGACACGGAGGTGTATGAGAGTCCCTACGCCGACCCTGATGAACTGCGCACCACCACAGTGGACCGCAGTCAGTTGTTCCTGGAAGATGGGGAACTAGGCTCAGGCAACTTTGGAACAGTTCTCAAAGGCATTTACAAAATGAGGAAGTGAGTCACTTACAGAGCCCATGTGGAAAGTTTTTTTTTTTAATTATTATTATTATGTTTGAGCTTTGCTTAACTGAGCAAATACAGATCGACTAGACCGGTAGAGTGGTTCCCAGCCCTGGTCCTGCAGTAGCCCTTTGCAGCATATTTTGGTGTTTTCTCTGGACCAGCAAATCTGATCTAAATAGGAATATCAAAATGTATCCATCTGAATATGGCCATTCACCTCCATTGAACTGTTAGAACTAACCATAATCTATTAGAATAATATGCAGCAATGTACCTGTTACTTATTTTAATCAAAAACAGTATTGGGCTAAATTTAAAAATCTTTGTCTTAAGCATGTCATTCACACAGGCGACTGATAGGTGCACAGGTAGAGTCATGTGTAAGCAAATGTGTGTGTGTGATTGTGTGCGTGTGTGTTGTAGAAAAGAGAAACCGGTGGCAGTGAAGATCCTGAAGAATGATGATAACAACGAGGCGGTGAAGCAGGACATGCTGCGCGAGGCTGAGGTCATGCAGAAGCTGGACAACCCCTACATTGTCCGCATGATCGGCATCTGCGAGGCTGAGAGCCTGATGCTGGTGATGGAGCTGGCAGAGCTGGGCCCGCTGCACAAGTTCCTGCAAAGGAACAGGTACAGCACTCTCTCTCCTCTTCTATCTCCTCTTCGATCACTGCTACGATCACAGAATCCTTAAAGAATATCATAAAGCAGTGTTACTCAGCTGGTTTGAATTATTATTATAATCGAGTAGAACTGATTCTTTTTTGTGCTCTAATTTTATGACCAAATAAAATTTTTCAAATGTAAACATCCATAATAGTTAGGTTGTTTTTATAGTCTGTATTCTGCTACTGTTTAAATAATTCTGCTGCTGGATAACTATATCTATTAAATATAGTTACATTGATTTAAATGTAGCGATCATCCCCGCTTCATGAAGGGTATGAGAGAAACAAATATATAGTGATTCATACTATGTTATAGTGCTCAGTATTTTGGACCAACAAGCCAAGATCCATTAAATCTACATGTTTTTTTTGCAATGGTGTTATAATCACGAGGTCCTTGTGTTTAACGGGTAAAGGAAATGATGTGATGGGTTTCTGATTATTTAAAAATGATGACACATAGGGGACATTCTAGAAAGACTAGGGAAGAAAGTCATGCAAAGGCTTCCTGCCTTCCTGTCATGTGAAACATGTTTTACTCTGAATATCATCATTCTAAGGATATTTAATGAGGGAAGCCTGAAATATATGAGCACAGTTTATGCACATCCTTGGAATTCTACTGTGTGTTTTAATCAACCTTTATCTGTAAGTCTGCCAAAAACATAGAGAACTTTAGAAAAAAAGTTATCTCAATCTCCTGGACAACCAGTTTTTAGAGCATCATCCAAATTGTTGCAAATTATAGCAAAACAATCTTCTAAAGAGTCTGTGAAGATACAGTATATGCACTTACACGCAGAGTATATTGGAGCTATGGAAACTGTTTGGTAAATACTACAGACTAGTGTGTAGTTATGATTGTGAGGAGTTGAAGTGTATACCCACATATGGGTCCCTCCAAGCTGGGTGTGATGTAAAACAAGGGAACTGGAGCAGGTAGTGGAGTGATTTTGCTTGTTTTTGATGCAGACATGTCAGCATGAAGAACATCACAGAGCTTGTGCATCAGGTGTCTATGGGAATGAAGTACCTGGAGGAGCACAACTTTGTTCACAGAGATCTGGCAGCCAGAAATGTGCTTTTAGTCACCCAGCACTACGCCAAGATCAGCGACTTTGGCCTGTCCAAAGCCCTTGAGGATCAAGACTTTTACGCGGTAAAGCCCACTTCCGATTTTTTTTTGCTGGAGTTAGAGTTGCCAGTCTGCAATGCACCATTATGCAACAAAATATCATTATGCAACAAAAGTGTTAACATTGCTTTTGCTTCAAAATGTGCAGCTGAGTGCCCAGGCCATACAGCTCGTACAGTCGTATGTAAATCATCCCGTAAAATGTGGCACTTTCATTTGGCAATATGGCATTTTTAAAAAAGCATTTTCTGCTCATTTTAGTGCACAATTTTGACCTATTTGTTAAATAGATTGGGGAAAAAAAATAG
>JBBIGA010000035.1:3772529-3783744 GCA_037576975.1 Alestes dentex | reverse complement strand
TTTTAAAAAAGCATTTTCTGCTCATTTTAGTGCACAATTTTGACCTATTTGTTAAATAGATTGGGGAAAAAAAATAGTACATGCATGCACATAAAATATAAAATAAAACATAGCTGTAAAGGGTGGCATAACTTTAATATTAAACTCAGCAAGATTAAAAAGCTGCTACCATGACCACTGTTGTTTGTCCCCTCTTGTCCAGTCCAAAGGTGTTGGTAAGTGGCCTGTGAAGTGGTACGCTCCAGAATGCATGAACTTCTTCAAGTTCTCCTGTAAGAGTGATGTGTGGAGCTTCGGGGTTCTGATGTGGGAGGCTTTCTCATACGGACAGAAACCATACAAGGTATGAGGCACTAATTCATTAAGCTCATTCAGAAATTACTGTTTGGATCCAAGGCCATACAAAAAGTTAACCACCCGGTTTGGGGACAAGGAACATATTCTCTCCTCTAGTAACCACAGAGATTTGAGGAGATGAAATTTTTCCTTTAAAATGAGACAAGACTGTTGTGCAGACTGGCTATCCTCCATTCCACATACTCATTCTGGACCTTTTATAAATAATCCGAATGGAGTGGTAGTGCATGCAGTAGGTTGTAACAATACTACTAGAGATGCTGTTCACAACTACTACTTTTTTGGGACCGCTTCTTGTCAGAGCCTGTATTGAATTTTGGCAACATTCCAACATTAAAACATCCTTTAATATCTGTACAGTGCGTGTATATTCAGATTTTTGATTGGTTGATCAGGGGCCCAATACTGATCATTTAAAAAAATATATTTTTGTGGCTGCATCACCTCTGTTATGGAGAGAGAGAGAGGAAGGTTGCCTTCAAAATGTGTGTCAGAGAAAAAGTCAGTGACATCATGGCTAAGGTGGTCGGACAGGGATGAAACACAGAGAAACATAAACATGGAGAAACAAACGTGGAGCAAAACACACAGCAGACTCATAAACAGATGTCAAGAAACTGAAGCTTAGGTCAATTCTAAAAAAAAGGCGTGTATCATTGTTTGTCGTGGTTTCATTAAAAATAATCAGCCTGTGAACAGGGCTACTTGTTCAACCATTTTTAACCATAAATGGCTTGATAAGAGTTATTTGAATGATGCTATTTGAAGAGGAAGCTGATATTTCATTTGCCAATTTTAAAGACCAGTTTGGCTCGTGATATTGCAGCTTTGCCTAAAAGAAAGTGCTGGAAATGTACTTGTGTGCTTCATGTGTTTATATTATACACATAGTGTGACTTTCAGTTTAAAATCAAAAACCTAGTAAAGATATGCCAATAAATTAAAAACCTAATGAAGATATGCCAGTAAATCAGGCCATTGAAAATAAGAATTAGCAGCAGAGTAAAGTACCCCTCTACGTTTTGCTGTGCAGGGAATGAAAGGTAATGAGGTGATCCAGATGATCGAGAGCGGGGAGAGAATGGCTGCCCCTCTCAACTGCCCACCTGAGATGTATGATCTCATGAAAAAATGCTGGACATACAAGTGAGTCACCCTGAATGTCATTATGCATGTCAGTGTCCATGGTATGTGTAGGGTTACATTAGGTTATGTATTTTTATGCTCTAAATATTAAATTGTGCTTTACAATAAAAAAAAGTTTTAAAGGGACCATATCATAGAAAACATATCACTGTACCAAATAAAACAGTGGCAAAAACAGCTCCTTTTGAATTATTCAGGGTTATGATGTCACCTAAAACGGCACAATATGGGCAGCAAATCAAGTTCAATCAAAAGGCACAGCTTGTTCAGTTCTAAGCAACAGAGAGAGTTTGGAAAATGTATAAAACTGTTTTAGGGACATAAAACCACATGTCTTCAGATGAAAAATAAATAAAAAATGAATGCAGAACATGGTCCCTTTAAAATGTGAAACCTCTGACTGTCATATTCATGTCGACTAAGTGTCTTATTTCTTCTGTGCAGTGCGGACGAGAGGCCTGGCTTTGTTGTGGTTGAGCCCAGGTTGAGACAATACTACTATGACATCTCTCATTGATCGACCCGCCTGCTGGAAGATGACCTGGAGCTGTTTGTACATGGAGTTTAAATCGTTTCAGATTTTAGGCCCAGCTTGAAACATCCTTTTTGTAACATAAGTATGCTTGAAAAATCTCAAAAAGAATGCAAGAACTAGCAAGACTGAACCGTTTTCTCAGCATTTAACTGTGAGCTTCTTCAGAAAAGTTTTTGGTTGACACCCGGAGCCAAAAATCTGATCAACAACTGCTTGCCAAATCTTGCCAAATTTTCCTAGAGCAATATGTGATTTGTAATATCTGTTTCTGTTGTATAATTTTTCTACATTTATACTGACCTTTAGCTCAGCCACATTATGCAGTAAAGAAGAGTAAAGAGGTTTGAAATGTTTGAGCACAGTCCTTTGGTTCTAACTGTTCGAGTGTGAACTGAAATGAGATGAAAACGACAGCATGGTGCATAAGGCAGGTTATCAACTGAAGACTGGACCCGTTTGTGAAGAATTTTCAGCTGCAAAAGTAATAGCAGTATGAAAGGACACCAGCAGCCAGCATTTTTTATTGTGTTCAACACAGTGAATGTTATTTTGAGCAGTGAACAGCAATACTTTATTTAAAGAGTTTTACATTATTGTTGTAAGCTGTCTAACTCTGAGTCTGACTGTGAATATCGATGTATGATTCATTAATGTGGGGAGCAGTGGCTAGCGCTGTTCCTCTCACCTCCAGGGTTGGGGGTTCGAATGCGGGTCCTGAACGTGTGTGTGGAGTTTACATGTTCTCCTCGTGGTGGCGTGTGTTTCCTCCGGGGTCTCCGGTTTCTCCCATAGTCCAAAGACGTGTGTCAGATGAGTTGAGTTTTTTTAATTGACTGTATTTGTGAGGGAATTGGGTGTGTGTGTGTGTGTGTATGTGCGCCCTGCGGTAGGCTGGTGCCCCGCCCAGGGTGAGTCCCTGCCTCACCCCCGTAGCCCCCGGGATAGGCTCCAGGCGCCAGCATCCTTAGTGAGGAAGAAGGGGTTACAGAAAGTGACCATATTTCATAAATGTTACATTAATTATAATGTAACACATTAATTAATGGTCAGACTCGGATTTAGGCAGATAATACTGAACATGCTACATTCTGCTTTCTTATGAACCACTGGAAACAGAAAAGCCACCTCTTTTCAGTTATTTTTTTTTATTCAACCCCCCATACCAGTGCTTCCTCATACCAGTGAGAGTGCAATGAAAACACTTGCAGATCCTGCCCTACTTTTGTCTCTGTTCTCCTTGCACAGACTGAATGGGTCAGCATGTCCCACCAGGCTTTAGCACACCCTTTCTGGTCTTCCTTGCTCTTGTCTGACTGAATTTGAATGCAAAATTGTGATGCATTTAGTTGGCCTATGCACAAGCAGTTATTTCAAGCAGTTCTTCCAATGAATAAATAAAAGAACTATTTTAAAATCATTGGTTGCTTCTGTGGAAATTTTCTTACATATTTAAAAAAAACTTTTTAACATGACCTCATTAACTTTGACCCACCCAGAAATGCATCATACCCAAGATATACCCAAGGCTCACTTGGTTAAGGCTAGTTAAAACCAGCCTAGAGGTTGTCAGCCTAGAGTAAAAGATTGCTGAAAATATAAAAAAATAAAAAAATAAAAACGAACTGTTAAATATTATCAAGCTAAACTTACATGACTTTACAGTCATGTTGCTTACATTAGAATCTGCAGGTTTTACATTTGTTTTTGTCCCTTGATCTTTCTGTGCTCCTTGCAAAAGGAGGATTTAATCCATACAACGTTTAATGTAGGAATGAAATTAGATAAGAAATGGCTCCTCAATAAGATACGAAGTTGGTCAAATTTGTCAAAACTGGCATTTGGCCGACACCCTTAACCAGAGTGGCTAACAACCAGTAGTTACAGCGTCAGTCCCCCTGGAGCAACTGAGGGTTAAGTGCCTTTCTCAAGGACACAACAGTAGAAAGTGGGGGTTCCAGCCAGCGACTTCAGGGTCATCAGATTCCAGGTGGCCACCACCACCCTACTACCATACTGTAAGACGAGATGGTGTGGCTCCAGATTGTACAGAGTACAAAAGGACACAGGGTACATACAAAAAAACTAAAAATAAACTCTAAACTAAAAGTATACATTTGGTCCAAGGATGTGCAATTTGGTGCGAGGTCATTTTTAACTTGCAAAAAACTGGTACAAGGTGATTTTTTTATTCGATTGGCTCCCCAGTTAATGCAATGATACCTAAAAAATCTTAACTAGTGTACTAGCACAACCGGCTCCTTCCGCATTTGTGTCCCTTTCTAGTCCAAACTATTTATGTACGTATGTGTGTATCTACACTATGTGGACAAAAGTTTTGGGACGTTAATGACATAGCATTCAAACATCATGACTTTAATATGGAGTTGGTCCCCCCTTTGCAGCTATAACAGCTTCCACGCTTCTTGAAAGGCTTTCCGCAAGATTTTGGAGTTTGTGCCTATTCATTCTGTAGAGCATTTGTGAGGTCAGGCACTGATGTTGGACGAGAGGGCCTGGCTCACAATCTCCATTCCAGTTCATCCCAAAGGTGCTGGATGGGGTTGAGGTCAGGGCTCTGTGTGGCCAGTCAAGTTCTTCAACACCTAACTCATCCAGCCATGTCTTTATGAACCTTGCTTTGTGCACTGGGCACATTCATGCCGGAATAGAAAAGGTTCTTCGAACTGTGTCCACAAAGTTGGAAGCATGGCGTTGTCCAAAATGCTGAAGCATCAAAATTACCCGTCGCTTGAAGTAAGCGGCCGCCTGAATTGTTCATATAATGTATGTATGCGTACAAGAAGGAAGGTGCAGTTTTCAGTCTGACCACTAGATGTCAGCAGTCACCTATTTTATAATCAGTGAAAGGGCGTGGTCCAGGTACCAAAAAGCTTTCAATGGGATCCTTCACGGAAATGAGATCAGAGGCTTGCAGGGCATGCTAGATTGTGTTGATGATTATGATGATGATGATATTAGATAGCTCCACACTACATTTACTCCAAACATGAAAATCTATTTAATCTATAAAAGATAAACATAACGAGGCACAGGAAGGCATACTGTTTGATACAATAAAGCAGTGAACATCCTAATGTGTTCTCTGGGGGGTATAAAAATTAAATGCAGGCCCAGTCAACTGTGATGTGTCATGATCGCAAATGAAAAAGATGAAGTGGCTTTGAAAGAGGGTTAATTACAGACTTTAGTCATACGGACACCTCAGGAACAGTGACTAAAGTAACAGCTGCATTTAGATCATACATTATGGCCTCCAGAGTCACCACATCTCAAACCAGCTGAACACCTTTGGGAGATTTAGGATCAACATGTTGTATGCCACCAACATCAAAAATCCAAAAGAGGAAATATCTATTGAAAGAACCAGTGTTCCACAAACTTGTAGTGTCTATGCCGAGGTGCACTGAAGATGCTGAAGGGGTTTGTGGTGGCATGACATACAAGTTAACTCCTGCATATCAGTGAACCACACACACAAAGGGAATAAAGATAATAATAAAGTAGCCCTTATAGTCACAGATGAACACACCTCAACTCACAGTGTGAATTTCTTTCTCTGCATTTAACCCATTAGCTCAGTGAAGCAGAGGGCAGTCAGTGACCCAGTGCCCTGGGAACAGTGTGTGGGGATGGTGCCTTGCTCAAGGGTACCTCAGTGGTGGGACTAGCAGTCCTGGGATTCAAACCTATGGCCCTCTGATCACAGGGGCAACTCCCTAACCACAAGGTCACCCCAAAAGATTCTGCTCACTCTGTGGTACCAAACCAGTGCCTCTTCAGACTCTCATCATTCATTCTGTGTTTTACACCACAGAGGGTGGCGTTAAAGATGAGTGTCTCATTAAAATTGTGTTGGAAGAAATGGGCAGGTGCAAAGACCTGAGCATCTCTGACAAGGGCCGAATCATTATGATCAGATGAATGGATTGGGCAACGGCAATGAGAACCTCCCCACAGTAGTCTGTGGAGGGACAAACCCCAAACTGCCAATTGAGTTTTGTCATTTGAGTGGACGTCAGTTGCTGAGGACCAGGTACACCCACCCACGCCAGTGGTACTCCGTGATCACTGTGGCTTCTTTCAGCGGGATAAGCCGCTCTTCCACACTGCACACATCGTTTAGGAACAGGTTGAAAAACATGCCGAAGAGCTCAAAGTGTTGACTTGGCTTTGAGATTCCACAATCTAACTGATCATCTGTGGGATTTGCTGGAATGACAGGTCTAATCCAGGGCAGCTCAACCTCAAAATCTACAGGACTCAAAGGATATTTTGTGTATGTGTGAGTGTAAAGCATTTATTGGCTATACCTGAACACGTTATACCACACAGTGTGAACAGCACAAAATAATTTTCTGCATTTAACCCATTCACCAAGTGGCAGCCAGAAAAGCAGCGCCCAGGTAGCAGTGTGAGGGGACGGTACCTTGCTCAAGGGTAGCTCAGTGGTGCCACTGGCAGTCCTGGGATTCAAACCTACATCCCTCTGATGGCAGGGGCTACTCTGGAACCATTAGGCCACCAGTTTCCCCAATGTTGCTAATGTCTTGGTGCTGTATAAACTAAGGCATCCTTAGAGGTCTTTCAGGGACCCTACCTGGGCCAGAAGACATTTCACAGGCAGAAACAACAGCCTATCGAGAAGGTGGTCATAATGTTTTGGCTCATTGGTGTTTGCAGTGCCACTAAACTAAGTGCCAAGCATATTTGCACATTTAAACAATAGCACACTTTGATTTGATCCAACACAATCAAACCTACTTTATTAAAACCCCTCCCCTGACCATGACCTCCTCTACTAAACACGTATTTAAGATTCAATGAAATCCAGACGCCTTAATGGTTTATGTGTATGCAGGCCTATGTATGATCATGTGATTTGTTCTCTGCTAAGTTTCTATATCAGGTCAGCAAAAGGTAAAGGGTACACACACACACACACACACACACACACACACACACACAGTAACAGATACGCATACACACACAGACAATCAAAAATACACATGGCAGTGAAAAGAGCAGCGGTAAGGCTAAAGCAGCACAGGACAGAACCACAGGCTTCCGGCTTCACACGCTTTCTAACCTCTTACTTCAAGGACCTTACACACATGCACATAAACACACACAGAGAGTTTCTTTCTTTTTTTAAGCCGTGTATCGGATTTGAGAGGAAAGAAGCACGTGAGCAAAGAGCGAGTGCGGTTTTGGAGTCTTGAAGCATATCGCACTGTGTTTCCGAGAGTGGCATGGAGATGGGTCAGATAGGTCACTCAGAGGCAAGGAGTGGTAAATTGGAATCGATTGTTACATAATTCGTCAGTGAATTCAAGACGGGTGGGACTGTGTTTAATGACTGAGCCAGTTCAACTTCGCAGGACTTCTTGCAGTGATGAAATTCAGCCAGGCTATGGTGACATTATTGCTATGGTTACGCCTCCAAACAAAGGGCAAATAAGGCAAGATCTAAAATAGAACATGCAGATGCTTAGTGTCCCTTTAACCCATTCTATCCTTATTATTTGGTTATTTCCCTTTAAGACTTATTTCATCATTTAAATGAAATTATTTAATAATTATTTATTTTTGAATCATTACTATACATTTTACTTACACATACTATACATACTACAATGAAATAATATGGCCTTTATGAAGTTTGAAAATAAAATGAAGGCCCGCATATTGAACCTTAGTTGTGGTTGACCTTGGAGGTCTAAAAACCTACAGGTACAATCCTTGTACTTCCTAACAAATCCTTGATAACAAAAAGGAGGCGTTATGATATATTTGTGCAAAGAGGACTGAGTTACAGTTCAGTAAGGATGCTTATTTACATGCATGCATACACACACACACACACACACACACACACACACACACACACACACACACCAGACATGCTACAGACATGAATTAAAATGACTCGTATTGATGAGACTCTCTTCACTCTTAATAGCTTCCATCTGCTCTCTCTATTACTCTACTCTATTAACTCACAGTGTTTTCAATTCAGAATCTGAAAACACTTTACCAACCGGCGCCCCTGGGGGCCGCACCTCCAGCATGGAGTAAGGGTGGGATGAGGCATTTAAAACGTTTGTTGAGAAAACAATCAAATCCGTTAGAGAAGAGTGTGAGAAAGAAAAGAGAAAAGAAGAAAAAAAAGGTCTCTCTGTCGCACATCTGCTCTTACTGGAAGTCTCCCACGAGACTAAACGGAAGCGTGTCGGCCCCGCACATCAGCGCAGGAGAAAAGCATCTCTCTTTACGCAACCCCACCCCGCCACCCCCTCCACAATCTCACACACACTCTCATACACACGCACATACACAAACCTCCTCCCTCTTTCTGTGGTGGGATCCCCTCGGCCCTAGCAGCATCTGGGACATCTGCCGGAAGCAGGTCACCCACAGTGAGGCGAGCGTTTGCCTGGGGCTGAAGCCACAGCACAGGCCTGCAGCAGGGCCCTCACACACACTGGCTAAGGCCAGGCTGCCTGCAGCCACCTGATAGCGCCCTTCGGAAGCCCAGCGCAAGCCAGACGACAGGATCTGACCAGTAAACCAGAACCTATTTCTGTTGAGGCTGGGCTTCTGCGGTGGTCGGGGGGGGAGGGGTGGATATCATCTGCTCCATGTCTGAGAGGGCCTGGGGGATTTCAGTTCGATGGGAGCGGAACGGTGGAGCTGACACAGGTGCTTCAACCGTCACCTCCAGGTTCACTGCAATTCAATTGCAAACACTGCAGAATGTGCTCTGGAATGAGTTCAGTCCTTAAACTGCAGACATATTATTCGTTGACCTCAGTTTGGGCCCAAATTCCCCCCAATTTCATGCTTATTGATGTCCAACCTGTGATCCATTTAACGCCTTAAACCCAAGGCCTGTGAGTTATTCAGTTTAAAAATCAATAAAAAAAAATATTGCTAATGAAATAATGAACTACTGGACCCACACTTCGGCTTGAAAAACAGATTAACGACATTTATTGTTTCCTAACCTATATAAATGCTTTGTACAAACATATTCTTTCATGTTTGAACCTTTAAAACGTATGACACTTTATTAAATCTCCATTTCAGAGAAGAACTGTGGCAACACTTAAATAAGGCTTAAAAACACTTTAAATAATTTTCTAGCTACTATAAAACATATAGCAATAGTGAGCACCTGGAGTTTGGGTCCATACAAACACCCTGATCATTCAGGAGTTTTTAGGTTGATCCATATTCCCATTGCACTTGTTTTTACTGAAATTGTTCATTTTTGGCTCTAGATGCGATAATGTGCAGTGTCTCATTTACCTCATCGTTAAACACATGGAATTTTGTGCCCTTGATTTCAAGTTAAGTAGCTTTACCTAAATGTTTGGCACTGATTAAAATTCCAGGGATCTTAGAAATCCTGATACACGCTCAAATGTGCAAAAAAGAAACAGAAAAAAATATGGAAGCTAAGCATGCAATTAAAGACCCAGCATGATCATTTAAAATAATATTAACAAAATATTATTAATAGTGTTGCAATACACTATTGATAAACTATTAATAAACTTGCAGACCTCAGGTATCCAAACACACAAACACACACACACACACACACACACACACACACACACGCACACGCACACGCACACCTGATGCTAGCTGTGACTTTAAATGAGCTTTAATGGGATTAATGTAGTGCTTTAACCACTATCTAACAACAGGGGTGAGGGACTAAAGTGTGTGGTTCAATGTTTAATTTATTATGCAGTGGAGCAGCTGCCAGTTTAAACCACCGGATATCCATTGGAAGTCTATAGAGTCTTCCCTGGGCCCTATGTGGTTGGCCTGCGGTGGAGCCACATGGGCTACGGTTCACATTGAAAGACGACAGCACTGCTTTACTGCAGAGGGGAGAGGCCAAAGGCCCATTCTCTGCACAAGTGTGGCCTACGTGTACTTACAAAGTTACTTCTAATTGAATTTTCTAGAAAATCTTGTGCAGCTGTGTCATTAAAGCCAGCGTGCTAGCATCAGAGGGCTCTTGTCTCACACTTTGACTGCATTCTATCATCTTCAGCTGCACTCTTTTAACAGTAATGCCGTTTAACTGGTGATCCTGCTACTGTCCAATCTGCAAGTGCTTTCCATGCCATGAAACACTGGCACCAGCCCCTTGAAAATACCTTCTTTTAGTTGATGTGTTGGAAGAAGGAAAAATTGGCAAGTGTAAGGATCTGAGCCATTTTTTTCCTGAAGAAGAGGTTTCAGCAGGATGCACTATGGAAAGACGCCAACTGATGCTCTGGGCGACGCACTGCAGGGAAAACTTGGATCCTGGCATGTTACTTTGATGCATGCCACCTACCTAAGCATTCCTGAAGACCAAGTTCCCCCCTTGTGACCTGTTTCAGCAGGATGACGCATCCTGTCACACTGTAAAAAATGGTTTGAGGAACATGACAAAGAGTTCAGGGTGTTGACGTGACCTCCAGATTCCCCAGATCTCAATACAATTGAGCATCTGTGGGATATGATTCAGACTTCCCTCATGCTTGTGGGAATAACTATAGTTTCACACAGTGAGTGACTTTGAGAGAACATCTGAAAGGAAACTTCAGACAGACCAAACATTAGAAAAGGATTGCAAGGAAAGCCATGAGACTTGTTTTAGTTAATAGCGTACAATAAATGATGTCTACTCTATTTCCCATGAGTCATAGTTTTAATTAATTGCAAAATTCAGCCGACATAATATTGAATGTATTGTCCTTTATACACTACCAGTCGACGATTTTGGCACACACTGAGATTTTATGCATTTGCATTCTAACTCTCAACATTTACTAAAAATATATTCACAATTTTTGCACATAAGTATATTTACTGTATTCACCATTTGAGTACCTATATTAAGCAGATCTATTTTTCAACATGATCTATAAAAATCAGTTATAATGTGGATCATGTGGAACATGATAAAATACTACTTTTTGGCATTAAAAGACAAACATAAAATGTAGGCATTACTATGCTAGAGCAATGACTAATCACATAAAGAAAAATACACTGTGGCTGAGGATACAAAGCAGTGGTTTGTGGACAAAGCTGGCAAGGTTCTCTGAAATCTTCAAGCTTCTGCATTCAGACAATGAAGTCACTTTTATG